>JAJJWW010007774.1:0-47173 GCA_023531295.1 Papaver armeniacum | reverse complement strand
TGATAACCCGAGAACAACATGATCAGCAAGATAACTAAAAATTCTGCTCTATAAACCAAGCACTATCGATCGGACTAAAGACCAAATATATACTAAAAACCAAAACCAAACTATATTTGGTCTTTGTTTGGTCTTCGGTCATGTGAGGATGTACAGCTCATGTGATGCGTAATTTAAAGTTACGCCTTGAATTTGAAAAAAAATCAGGCACAACTTTAAAGTTCACGCTCAATTAAAAAAAAAAATGGGGATTCAACTTTGAGCGTCAAGGTACAAAAACAAAAAAAAAAAGTAGAGTAACCCACACAAATTTGGTTTTCCACTCGTAGCGCGCACTATCCTGAGTAAACCCATTTTTTAATTTTTTGGTTTTTAGTCCTTGGTTTTAAATGATCCCACCTAATATACTCACGAAAAGACTATCTTCCGCAACAATCACCTCATCATCCCTAGTTCACTATTACCTGCCTTTATTGTTACTTAGAAAAAATAAGTAGTGTGTTTCTAAAACACATTTCATTTGTTCCCTGTCTAGTTTCTTAATAATTGTACAAATAGTAAATAACGGGTGGGCCCGTGGGAGTATCATTAGGCCAGCCAGCTTGCCATCACTAATCAATATGTTGGTTGATTGTACCACCCTTTATACCGATAACATCATGTTAGCTTATGCACTCTTTCAAGAGATACTGCTAGCTGTGCAGAGATGACTAGGTACATAATACTGGTTACAAGTCCAAATTTGTGCCGAAGACCTGATGCAACATTCTGTCTTGGACATGCCATCAAAGCTTCAACAAGTCATACGCTTCAAAGCTACACACAAGATAAAAAATAGCTAAACCCCAGATGCATGAAAACAAAATTGTGGTTCAAAATTCAATAGTTCACGCTACAGGGAAAATGGTGGTCTCTCAGAGCACTTCCTCATAGGGACGAGAGAGTGGTAAAGATGGGCCCCACTCTCTCTCTCAGTCGGGACTTTTTTAATCATTCAAAGGGAATTGTATTAAGATGCACACAAGTTTTGGTCGTATGAAATACAACTTAAAGAGAGCTCAACAACCCTAACAAAAGCAAACACAAGAAGAAACAAAAGAAAGACATCAAGAGAGAATGCAACTCGATGATACCTTAGAAACAAATCGTCAAATATAACTGCGAACCAAAACAAGAGCGTTGTACCTTAGTGTTAGAAGCATAGCTCAGTTGAACCCACATAGCGTTCAGTATGTCAAGTTTGGTTGTTCATATTTGAGTGAAACAAAACTCATTTAAAGAGTCGGCTGATTATGTACTAGAGTCAACTTCCGTTATAGATTAGCTTGAAAGTATTAGGATATGAGACATTACAAGTATTAAGAAGACTTGAAGAAGTGAAGAAGTAATGAGCTACAATGACAACATCATCCTTACACTTGAGGTTAGTATTTGACTTGAACTGTTTCATTCCCTAACATATCTTTCAAGTCATGGCATATTGAAAACATAATCGCTAAGCATGAATGATTATACTCTAGTTAGACGTAGTATTAAGGAATACAATACAAAGTATAACGATATCTTTTGAACTTCGTATATAAGACATCGACATAATCGTTTGAATGCTATTGTGATTATGTATGGTATGAGGTGAAGATTTCATCCTAGGAAATAATGTTTTACATTCGTTTAAAGGAAGTAAATTCATGAACTTGTTTCTGTGAATCAAAGGGAAATCGCCAGGATTATTCTAGATTGTTTTTTTTACTTTATAGCTGAAAGGATTTATTGGTTCAAAAAGAGGAGGGTATAAAAGATTTATACCACCGAGCCAAATACAAAGAGAAGTAAAAGGAAACAAAAAGAGGAAGCAACTACCCACGTGTAGTGCATATGCTAGTAAAACCAAATAAAACAAAAAACTCCAAAAGGAAGAAAAACACACCAACATCTAAAAGGCATAAAACTCGTTAATGAATCCAAAAGGATAGTATGCCACATTAGCCATTACATCCGTAGTGCAGAGATGTCCAAACTCCTGATAGCCGAGACCAAGAGTAAAGACAGTGAAATGGCCTTATTTGTTCATCGCCACTATCATTAGAGACCTTGTCTGTAAACACTCTTGCATTCCTTTCTTGCCAGATTGACCTAAAGAATTGCCGCAGGAATTAGGGTTCCAAACTAGGTTGCAATGAGCGAAGATGGTTCAAGTGCCAAGATTGCGAAGATACAGTTGGAATGTGATCGGCATTGAGAAAAACCAAAGGTAACTTTTCCGGAAACTTACTCCAAACCTTCTTAGCAAAAGTACAATGTAACAACAAGTGGGAGGGATTTAACATCATGACAAAAAAGGCATTCAAATGGAACATCCATACCTCTTTTATCTTAGAGAGTCTCTAGTTGGTATTGTTATTCATTGCATATCTTTTGAACTACCAATATGTGTGATTAGTATAACCGCTCATGACTTGTTTATGTTCTTGGTAAAACTATTCACAAGGCCTCGACTCTTGTATTGGTATGACTTTTAATTAGTGAAACCGATCTTAAGTAATCACCTCGAGATGGTATGATCGATGTAGTGTTATTGGTATGACCAACTCTAGGCAGAGGGGAACCGATCCTCAGTAAGAGGTGCAACCGATCACAAGAGGGGATCGATCCTTGTAAGAGGTGCAACAAGTTTCTAGATATTAGGAACCGATCCCATGAACATGTGCAACACGTCTTTAGATATCGGGAACCGATCCTATGGACATGTGTAACAAATACAAGTTAGATACCATATATATGTGGGAACCGATCCTAGTACCTAGTCAACCGAATTTTGGAAAGCTAGTGTGACTAAATCCGTGACTCCACACGAGGTAGAACCTAAAACTTGTTTTGGCAGAACCGTGAAACCCATGAATGGTGATTTGATAGGATAATCAATCACATAGTTCTTGGAAGTCGATGAACCAATTCTAAACTTGTTTGGAAGTGTGAAAATCGATTCCAAGATAGTAAATATGAAAGATGATTTACTGAGTTAAGATGTCGGCATATCTCTTGAACATGCTGCAATAACGCTTATCTTTTATTATTCAAAGATATTCCTTAATAGCTAAAGGAAAATCCTCGGATCGAAAAATAAATTGAGAATCTTTTATTTAAGGTTTTTAATTTTATTTTTGAAAAATGAAAATTAGTAATGTGCATTTACTAGTTGGAGATTTTCTAAGAGATTTTCAGTCAATGTTTGGACAAAGCATTTCCGGGAATTATGGAAACTCGAATTTGGAAATATATTGCATATCTTGATAATATTTTCAGTTTTGGAAATTCCCTAGTGTCCAAACTTCCTTGGTCTATAAATATCAAAGTTTCATTTTGAGCAAACTAATCCTCGTAGCCAAAAAACTACCTGAGTTGTGTTGTTACCTGTGGAGCCGCCTATTTGATGAGTGCCAAATATTGCATATTTCTACATCTATTTATCGGCATTTAACTCATCTTTTGTGCTCGTAAATTAGATATTATCCCGCATTCCAGGTTTTCTTTGTTTTCAAGAATAAATATTTGTACTAATTAATTTTGTGTTTTTAGGTAGTAAATAAAGTTCTGAGAAGTTGAGGAGCCAAAAGAGCAGTAAAATTGAGACGAAATGGCCTATGGAGCAAAAAGCCAAAGCTCACAATGGCATGAGCTTGCAACCCAACAAGGAGCAACCCCATCTACAAGACATGGGCCCAAGCTATCCAAGACCCGCCCACATGACCTGATTCGAGCTCCGTCCTTTCCAGGAGCCGTTAGATTTGATCTAATCTTCATCCAACGCCGCTCCAGCCTCCTACACATTATTTCTCGAATACTCCTGCCCACACCAAGAAACCGCACATCACCCGAGCCGCTCGCATCTCGCCCGCAACATCCAATGGTCGCTTACAGCACTTGCTCATCAATCGTTGATGCACCCGCCCATACCACTTCGCCTATACCTATACCCGATCGACCTCCCCATTTCTCTTCTTCACTTTCTCTTCTTCCTCTCTTCCCCCGACAATTGTAGAGAGAACCCATTCTCTCCACCTCCTTCACCATACCAAGACACGCCACCACCTTCTCCCCTCCCTACTTGCTCTCATCTCTCTCATAGCCTCTTACCCAGAAGCTAAGTTGGAGATAGGAAGAACTAGGGTTAGGGTTTTGTCCAATCAATCAAGGAATTGCTCAGGCTCGAATTGACAGAGGAGAGCACGCGATTCAGAGAGTATGGGTGAGAGGATATTGAATTATCTTTCCTGCTTTAAAGAGATTTAGGGTTTGGTATTTTGCATGTATAAATAGGGTTGATGTGTGTGTGTATAAAAACTTATGCTCCATGCCTGAGCTGCAGACTTAGTATTACATTTGTGCTTTACTTACTTTGTTGATGTTCTAATTAAGTAGCTGGGGTTGGGATGAAACCCTTGATTGCATGCTAAGTTATTCACTTTCTTTTATTATTCTTGTATGCTTCATTAGACAGATTGAATTAGCTATTTGAGCACATGAACCTGTGATAGAGTGTATCTGTTAGAAGACACTCTATACTAGGGGAGTGTGTGAGATTAGTCAAGACATTATCATGGTATTCTTCCTCGTAATGAATCAAGAATATAATTTGATTAGGAATTGCCTTAGCATAGGATCGAGTGATGGATTCTCCTGCCCTAGTGCTCTTCCCAATTGTTTACAATTCATTTAGTTACCTTAGTTTAGAGTCACCACTCAACTTCTAGCATATCCACAATCACCCAAACATTTGTGTTACACCTCTAGAAATCAGCCTAGTAAGCCCTAGATTAACCATACAAGCAACCCAAGTCTCCGTGGATCGAACCCGTATTTCCAGTTCTACATTATAGCCACCAGTGCACTTGCGGTTTAACAAGTAAGCATAAAACAAACCACTTCCCAAGCCTACCAAGTTTTTAGGCGCCACTGCAGGACTTAGCGTGTGATGTGTCGATTAATCGCTTTCTTCACTGTTTTTTCCACTCACCTCCTGTACATATTCACTTTGAATCATTGCTTTTAGTCTTGTTTTAATGTAACTTAGTTGCTAGTTTCTTTTTATGCATTTGCATATTGTTTATTATATCATTGCATTTTTAGTTTATCTTAACTCCATCCGCATTCTCATAATATTAGCCTCGCATCTCATAGCACTCTACATTTGAAGCATCAATTGTATGTTCTTGTCATCTCTGCACATTCATTGAAGTGAAAGAAGTTGTAAGATAGTAGTGCATTGCACTCACTATCACATTTAGCATTCGACCTCGGCTTAAGTCACTACTCGACCACTTTGCAAAATCCCCGTGATTAACCATCATATGTGCTAACTCGAATCCTGTAAAAGATGCTACTGAATCGCATTCCCTTCATCTCTTTTGTTAAGTCCTGCACCTACGCCATGTAGAGTAACTTAGTATAGTCATCTCATACCCATAGCAGACGATAACTCATTGATTACTTGTAGTTGTTTACACAGACATCAATATTGATCCCTTGCTTTAACTTGCACATTTTTGGGAACCGAGATTGTTTCTTTGAGTAAGCAGTGTGGTACTCGCCATATCATTGCTGCAAACCAAAGGAAAGAGAGAAAAGGAGCATAATCCAAGAGCCATTGTGGCTTAAACCGATTGGTCATTCTCAAATTCTTTCACACTTTATATCTCGCATGAATGAATCCATAATAGTTGAGTTTCATACATGTATGCATGTATGAACTTGTCACATCTTTCATGAACCTTACCTCATCGCGATTCTCCTTAGTCATGCATAACCGAAAGTTGCTTTGAGCATCTTTGTTCCAGTGCACCTTTGAGCTCTCGAGTTCAACTCCACTACAAGCCGTGAGTTTGAGCAAAACCCGAGCTTAGCCTCGTGAAAACCAAGTGAGTTGAACAATCCAGTTAAGTCACAGAGATAGTTGACATCAATTAACCTCGACTGACACCTTGTGCATGCTCTCATTCATTGACAACCTGCTGAACCATCTACCACGACTCCTTTGTGCGTAATCTGTGATAACCTTTGAAGCTCACCCGTGACCACCAGAGCCCCCGCTATTTGCATAAACTGCACACGCTATGTCAGCACATTGCATTGTTTCATGTGTGTACTTTGCAAAAGCAACAACAAGCTCCTCGTATGCTGCAAATTGTGTGATTACACGTGTGTTAATGGAAATTGGTCAACCATTTGTCTTTTATCTCAGAACCACTTAGCTTTCAATCATGTCAACCGCCTCGCAAACATCAAATCGTGCATCCATGCTAAAACCCCGTGAATAGTCGAACTTGTACATGATCTCTCGAAATTTGAAGTCAAATATGTTAACACTCGTGGCATGAAAATCATTAGAAATTGTCGAAAATTGCTCATCCGTGCTTCTATGAACCAACATCTGTGGATCTGTGCATGACCTCGAACTATTTGAGTGATTGTTGAATTTGCATTAGCATTTCATTTAGTATGCCACGCACAAAACCCTGCATATGCCGCACCTTGAGCACCTCATACAATTTTTTGAGATTTTCTTGCGCATCTCGCTAAACAAATTCTGTGTCAGATATCATATGCACACAACCAACGACATAAACTCGAAGTCAGTGTCGTGACTTGCATGAGTTGTGCCGTTGCATGAGGTACCCCGTGCATTTTACACAATTGTTGTTTTTCCTATGCTCTGCACGATTTCTAAAGCACCTCTGTGTGCTAGAAATCGTGTATGATTTTGTTGTAAATTGTGTCTCATCAGGTTGTGCATAAGCTTAGCTTAGCCGCACATAACTCTGTCTTGTGTAAACCGGCCAATTGGTACTTGACCCGCCAACTCCTACTGTGTGCTTGAGCTTGCTTAAGATGGGTAAAATTTGTATCATGAAAATCCCTGAGTTGCATATTGCATGGTAACTTGATAGCTCAAATTGATTGATGCTCTGACTTGACTGTCATCCCTTTGAGCTTAGCTCCTCGTGTTGTTAAAAGCATTGGGTACTTGACATGTGCTGATAATGGTTGTTTCTTTATGATTCTAAGTCTGTGTTGCTCTGTTGTGTTCTGAGCACAAAACTTGTGATGTGTTTGCCTTAGGAGCACTCCGTGTGCTAGAAATTGATGCCATTACTGCGCATTTGCACATGACCAGGTTGTGCATAAACCCGCACATACCGCAGCTCAACCATCGGCTCGCCATCACATAACCGGGCTGCATTTCAGCACAACCCGGGCTTTACAAAACCAAACAAAAGCCTAGTGTCCAACCTGGCTAGATATAACCTGGCTCTGCACAAAACCAAATCGAAGCCCACATAGTCCAAGCATGCAACCTATCGGGCTTACCTTAGTCGTATCGACACCAAGCCCACCTAAACCAAACATCAAACCATAGCCCACATAACCATAAACCTAAAACCAAAACCTACACAAAACCAAATAAAGCCCACTTAAAACCAAAATGAGCTCACAAAGCAATCGGGTATTGCATTAATCGGGCTTTGCACTCCTGTGGGCTTAGCTTCCCCTGCTTTGAGACATCATTGGTTACACATGCTTGAGGTGTGCTAAGCTATGTTCTTTGAATTCACATTGAGTTGTTAGATCATGTCGTGGATTTTGGTCCGCAATCGGGGATGAAAACAAATCCATAAGAGAGCTTGCTTATGGGCATGCTTCACAATATGAACATGCCCCAGCGACTCATAGTGATCTTGGGAATATCATGAGCCTTCTCGTGGACCCCGACCTTGAGTATTCATACCCTAATCATTATGAGCACATGTATCATCAACCACGCAGTGGGATATGAACAATTCTATACTCCCCCAACTCCTTGTATGCGATCACTAATGGATAAGCTCATAGAGAAAAACAATGATATACTTGGATAGAAAATGCATGATCATCCCTTCTCTAGTGAACCATGTGCACAACCATGTAATGATCCTTCATATGAAACATGCATACCCACTCAGTGAAGACTCCCCTTCACTTGAACATCTCTACTATGATTCTTCAGAATGAACTCGATTGAGGTACAAAATAAAGATTGGAAAGAAGTTCATGATCGGATGTTTGTTATTCCTGATAATTTTGAAAATAGTGTTTCTAGTCCTACTCATGCAACTGAATATGAACCTAATCTAGAGGTAGATGAGTACACTGGAAATGCTCAAATTTTGAATGGGGAGATGAATTTTTGTTATGATGATGATGATGATGATGAATATGAAGAGCATGTGTATTTTGAAAAATGTAGTGGAATCTTTAGGTTCGTAGACATTAAGCTTCTCTTCACGTGAACCCTATGAATGATACTTCTTCTAATATTCATACTTGTGTCGCTTGATATGGAACATGTGCAATTGTCCCGTGAAAATGAGCATGTTTTACCACCTAGCTTGTGACCTAGGAATAGATGAATCTGTTCACTGACACTGTATGATTCAATGCATGTGTCCGATTCCATGCCTAGGTTACGACATGATATCTCTCCTTGTCATCTTGTGCATGAGATTGAAATTTTGGGTAAAGATGAGTATGACATGGAGATTGATGAATTGTTCTATGCAGTGAACATGATTTACCTTCTTCTCGACCTTAGGAAAGTATGTGATGGTGCAAATGATCTTATACATGAAAACAACTTAGATGTACCTAATCTCTCTCCTAAGGCACGATTGAAACTCCTCCACCAAACCTAGGTGTAGTTTGTAACAAAATTGCAAAACCAACTTTTCGAGAGTTCCTAATTTAGGCCTAGAGCTTTGTGCTTCCCAAGTCCTCTTGGACTATTTTGCATCAAAGTATAACACCTTTAAGGAGCCACAGTTGGAATGTGTATATCTCACTCGTTCTTAGCAAAACTCATTTTGAGTTAGACCTTTTGCATGATGTACCTTTAAAATTGCAAGATTTTGTGCTCAAGAACACATCTGTTGACAAGTTTAGGTTTGGGGGAAAATCATTCCCATATGCAGCCTTATTTGCACTCTCATGTTATATCTGTTTAAGGCTGTTGATGTTTCTGCATACCGTCTTTTGGGTTGATCCTCAACTCTTTAGATTGTTGGTATATGGTGAATTTTCATTGTATATAATCCAATGAGGACTTGTTAAATTTTTCTTTCTTGAATCGGTTGAGTCTTCTTGTGCATATATTGTGCTAATCCGATATGATCTCCACTAAGAATGTTGGATTCTAGCCTTGACTAATGAAGCTTCTAACCTTGCTCCCGCCGACATCCCAGTAATCTCTTCCCTTTTCTCTTATCAACATAGTTCTCTTGGTATGTGACTATTTAAAATTTTATCATCTGTTGACACATTGAGGACAATGTTTGATTTAGGTTTGGGGGTGCATTTGCATATAGAGTTTTTAGTCTTTTATTTAAAAAAAAAAAAAAAAAAAATTCAAAACTCTTTGTAAATAAAAACCTCCAACTTTTAGAGATTTTAGAGTCACTAGCATGCTTCTAGCTATGTTTACATAGAGAGTCTCGATCAAATAACAGAACTTGGAAGTACCGGAGAATACAATCGGGTTTCTTAGTTGATTAGAGCGTTAAAGTTGGATTTAACCATACCGAGAGGCGAATTAGGTGTCATGTTTAGATATTCTAGTAGTAGAATTGTGATCACCCATAGTGGAGACTACCCATTTTACATCAAGTGAGGCACCAACCTTCAATTTTTGCAACTTTCTAGAAAAGTCGTTAGAGTGTGTGTCACCGTACGTCAATTCCGGGTAGGAATGGTGAGCTACCCAACTTCGTACCACTTTCAAAGACTACTTTGATCTCTTGAGTGCTAATTTTTGTCAATCATGAGGGTGACGTCTAAAGATGAAAACTTCTTCTAAATACCGATTTGTAGTTAGCATCACTCTCTCCCTCTCAACAACATCAGCAGATCCATAGAAACACATCATCGTCGACAAGCTGAGCATCAGCGAATATTTGAAGAAAAGTTGAGATAGTCCAAGGTTCACGTGCAACAAAGAAAAGAAGATGAGAATTAATGAAGTTTGTAAAAATTGAGTTTTATTGTTTTATTTTCATGTACATTTCAAAAAAAAAAAAAATGTTTGTCAAGTTTTTGTGAAGTTCGTAAGTTCATCATCACTATTGAAGACCGAAGACCGAAGATTGAAGACGTTTCTATGAATGCTTCGAGAGAGTGATATTAATTGCCGATCGGGTGAGAAGGTAAGTGAGTACTCCCATCCTTGCTAATGGTTGATTTCCTTCTAGAGATCATCAGAAAAAGATTCTTTTGTCCACACTCACGTGGAGTCTCCGTAAATTATTTCGGAAGGTTATCCTTCTACCTACAACGTGTGCGTGATTTCTCTCTTCATTCTGCTCGCACACATGAGAGACTAAAAAGCGATCTTTTTGAGTGCAATTATCATAAACCCTAATGGTGAGGCGAAGTCGAGGCTTATGATCACAATCGAATCCGAATTCTTTCATATGGTATGGTTACTTCTCGCTCAAAGCACTTAAGGATGAGAATGCGTTCTTTGATAGTTCTAACTTCGTGTTACTAGCATGCAGAAACTCCTATGTCCTCATAGCTCCTTGGATGCTTGAGACTCTTTTACACTCGAAGTTGGAGAAGGTTTTGTGGGTACACCTCTGGTAAACCCTCACGAGACTACAACTCGTCCACTAGGGACACCTAGGGGTTTAAAGGCTTAGTGCATACGCTAAATGCATTCGAGTGACCCGACAGGTGGTATAGTTAGGATTTCTTAATTTGTTTCACTTCGAGGACAAGTAAAATTCGGGTTTGGGGGTATTTGATGAGTGCCAAATGTTGCATATTTCTACATCTATTTATTGGCATTTAACTCATCTTTTGTGCTCGAGAAATTAGATATTATCCAGTTATTTGTGTTTTCTTTGTTTCAAGAATAAATATTTGTACTAATTAATTTTGTGTTTTTAGTAGTAAATAAAGTTCGAGAAGTTGATGAGCGAAAGAGCGAGAAAATTGGAGCATTGCGTCTATGGAGCAAAAGCCAAAGCCCGCCTTGATTTGCAAACCCAACAAGGAGCAAACCATCACAAGACATGGGCCCAAGCTATCCAAGACCCGCCCACGAGCTCGATTCGGGCCTGTCCTTTCCGAGCCGTTAGATTTGATCTAATCTTCATCCAACGTCGCTCCTACACATCATTTCTTGATACTCCCGCTCGGCACCAAAACCGCACATCACCCCGAGCTGATTGAGATCTAGCCCGCAACATCCAATGGGTCGCTCTGACTTGCTCATCAATCGTTGATGCACACTTCATACCACATCTCTGTACCTATAAATTCCGATCGGCCTCCCATTTCTCTCTCTCTTCTTTCACTTTCTTTCTTCCTCTCTTCCCTCGACAATTGCAAGGAGAGAACCCATTCTCTCCACCTCCTTCCTACATACCAAGACCACCACCATCCTCATCTCCTCACCCCGACACTATCAACAACGAAGACCACCTTACTCCCCTCCCTACTTGCTACTCTTCTCTCTCATGCCTCTTACCTAGAAGCTAAGTTGAGATAGGAAGAAGCTAAGGTTAGGGTTTTGTCCAATCAATCAAGGGAGTTACTGACCGAATTATTGAGGAGAGGCACGCGATTCGAGAGTATGGGTGAGAGGATATTGAATTATTTTCCTCATTGAAGAGATTTGGTTTGTATTTGCATGTATAAATAGGGTTGATGTGTGTGTGTATAAAAACTTATGCCTGGCTAGCCAGAGCACCGACTAGTGTTAATTTGTGCTTTACTTACTTTGTTGATGTTAATTAAATGCTTGGGGTTGGGATGAAACCCTTGATTGCATGCTAAATTATTAACTTTCTTTTTTATTGTTCTTGTTATCTTGGGTGGAAACTGATTAATTAGCTATTCGACACATGAACCTTGTGATAGAGTGTCTTGTAAGAAGACACCTATACTAGGGGGAGTGTGTGAGATTATCAAGACATTATCATGGTATTCTTCCCTGGAATGAATCAAGAATATAATTTGATTAAAGGAATTGCCTTAGCATGGGATCGGGTGGTGGATTCTGCTCCTGCTAGTGCTCTTCCCAATTGTTTACAATTCGTTTAGTTGCCTTAGTTTGAGTCACCACTCAACTCGGTCGTATCGACAATGCAATTTAAAACATTTTATGTTACACCCTAGAAATCTAAAGAGAAGCCACAGACAACCATACAACAACCCAAGCCCTAAGGGACGACCCGTGATTCTTGCCCATTCTGCATTTATAGACACCGTGCACTTGCCGGTTTAACAAATGAGCATAAAAACAAAACCACTTCCCAAGCCTACCACTATTCGGAGAGGAAAGTAACCTAATTAGGCAAAATGTCTTACTCGGTTTTAAAGACTTCTTCGGGATTGAGAAGCTCTATTAGTACCGTTGGTGGGAAACTAGATAATTAATGAATATAAAAGAGATACCCGGGTGGGTGGAAAAGCTAAACCCTTATGCCAAAAAACTTTGAAAACAAAATTGTGGTTCAAAATTCAATAGTTCACGTCATGGGGAAAAATGGTGGTCTCCGGGCAGCACTTCTCTAGGATTAGAAAGTGGTTAAGATGGGCCCCATTTTTTCCTCAATGGATTGTTTTTTCTTAATTGTTTAAAATAAATTGTATTAAGATGCACACAAGTTGTGGGCGGAATACAACTTAAAGAAAGCTGTGATACTAACAAAACAAACACACAAGGAGAAACAAAAAGAGAAAGACATCAAGAGAGAATGTAAATCGGATGTACCTTAGAATCAAATCGGCAAATATGACTCAGAACCAAAACAGGGAGCGTTGTACCTTAGAAACAAATTATCAAATGTAACTTGGGAACCAAAATAGGAGCACTAGCTACGATTAGGCAATTCCCACTGGAAATGGCCAAATTAAAAAAATTGTTGAGCTAGTGGATGGCCAAACACGTTTCTCCACTATGGAAAAAGTGGGCGGTTGATCATCAAGCGCCAGGTCACACAACATCCACCGGCGTGTGAAGATGAAACTCAGGCGTGCGAACCAAAACCGCGGGCCTTTGAAGGTTAAACGCCAACGATAGTTTTTTCAAAGTAAAAAAAATGTTCATTTTTTTACCTCTATAAAATTATCACCATCTTCAAACATTCACTCACACCAAATTCATTTCTCTTAAATTTTCTCTTCTAAATCTATTTCAATCTATAAGTTTTATTGTTAGTGAAACTCATTGAAAAGGCGACCACACTTTTTTATGCAAAACTTGAAGCTACTATTTCTAAGATATGTGGAAGTTTTAAAAGATTGAAAATTGTGGAGGGAAGTGCAAAGTTTTAGTTGCTCCAAGAAAATATTCCGCTAAAAGGCAGAGAAGAGCTCCAGATTTTGAGAGTTAAACAAAAAATTCAAAACCAAAGGCGAAATTGTCAAAGTGATCAATGGAACATATGTCAAATGAAGATAAGGAGGCCAAAGCTTGTACTTGATTTTTATTGAAGTTGTTTAGTACTTTTTATTATTGTATAAGTTTATATCTTGTAAAATAATTGTAGTAATATCAATGAATGAAAATATTTAGAGTTTAAAATAGATTTCCGCCTGATTAAGCGATATTTATTACATTTTTAAACTTGCATATAACATCAAAACTTCATTTTTAATAAATCTATAACAAATAAAACCAAACTACATCAAATCCATCGATATTATCTCTATAGAGTTCATAGCATTCGAAATGCTTAAACTCTCTTCTTGTTTCTTGAATAAACTTGTCCGGCGATGGTTTTCACTGTAAATCGATAAACAACAAGTTAAAGATATTTATGATCTGATTTGATCAATGAGGACAAAGATAAGATACTCACCAGCTTCTTTGTTGGATAATCCATAATTGCTACGGTGAACCATCCACAAAAAATTTTTGTATAATGTTTGACATCCTTAGAGATGAATGAAAATCTTGGTTCTAGGCTCTTATTGTTTTTATGGTTTTCGTTCCACGACGCTACAAAATGTTCCAATGCTTCTTTCCCTTAAATAGTCATTGTTCATTGGTCTCATCATACGATGTAACCTACATCAAACAAGAGTAACATCTTCTTCCATTGTAAAGACGGAGAGGCATTGAGTCAAAAGAAAGATGTACTGAGATGGACCATCTTTAAGAATGTTGAAATAAGCTTCAAATAAAAGGTTTACTAGTGAGCTTCCTTCCAATTATCAAGAGATGTTTGGATCACTTCTCAAAAACAGAGTTAATCAAGAACTTTTCGATCAATTTCCACTACCATAGAAAGAAATAGTTGGACAACAAGCCTAATAGATTGAAAACGAGCATACAATCGACGAGCATCTCGGGTTTCCGGGTTCCCCATCATGAGATGAACATTGTAAAACATGTTCTCCCAAAAAGAACCGTCTTGATAGCCCATACCAACGATTACCCAATGGAAAAATATACTTTGAATATAGTTATATCCTCTTCTTCAATAAACTTGGGGCCACAAATTCTAGCAGTTATTTCCTGCGGAGTAGAGAGAGATTAAGAGTTTTAGAAAGAAAGAAGAAGATGAATTTGAAGATGGGAAGAATGAAATTTATAGGGTGAGGAAAAGAACATCGAGCCGTTGGAAAATTAACCGTTGGAATTTGTAAAACCGCCGGTTTACCATAAATCACTTACGTTTGAATTACCAATGACTATTTTTTATTTATTTTTGTTATAAATACAACACTAGATTAATTTGATTCTCAAATTCAAATCGTTAGAGCATTGCTTTGTCGAACTCACAAGTGTTGTTATATCAAGCTTGTTGTCAAAACTATATCTTGATTTCTAGTCTACAATTAGTCAAGTCTCGGTCTAGCATAGTGAGTTGAGAAATTATCAAATCATCATTTTTGTTTTACCGTTTGAAGGCGAAGATCGATCAAGATTTTGGAGAACTTCATCACAAAAGGTAAGTGAAGATCGAACCACATATTTCTCAAGTTATATTCACCTTTCTATCCTTGAGACGATTGTCGACAACTAGTTAGACTAGCCATAGAAAAGAATTTAGAGTCGAGACTAATTATTTAGTTTACAAATTTATCGAAATATAATGACTAAGATTAATGAACATTTGTTTATACTTGATCAAATCAATGGGAACAATTTATTATACGGAACCAAATCATTATTTAAGTTTATCATTGAAATAATTTTAATAAAGGATATATGCCATTGTTGTTATTCGTGAATGTTTGAATTGATTTAAGAAAATATAGAAACTACTATATTCGAATACAAGATAATGTTATTGGTCTTACTAATCGTATAAAATTGTTATATGTCCGAAGCGTATTACATATATTCGTACACGTAATGGAGTAGCTATATATCGACTTTCGTTGATTTGTGATATGCATATTCAGATATACATCATGAGAAAATATCTTTGTTTTGTGATCCGGATAGGTATGTATATTCGTATACAAACTATTGTGGAACATTGGGTAAGGGAACCGGTTAAAATAATTAAACCGATATGCGAGCCAAGAAGATTTATGTTCTAGAACAGTTTAGTACCCAAACTGGTACGCAAGATGAATGTTCTATGAACTTAAACTGGTGTAAAGGTCTTAAGTTTCAGCGGTATGTGAACTAAAAAGTATTGTAGACTCCGAACTCGAGTTGGTTGAAAGTTTGCAAACCAAGACGTGGTGAAAAGTTTTGTAGAGCCGGAACTTGGTAATTGCAAGTTTGCAAACCGGTTTATGAACTGAAAAGTTTTAGACTTAAGTGAACTCGGTAATTGTATATAAGTTTGCAACCGGTACGATCTTCGTGATCTACGTTATTCAAGTAATTGTACTTTGTACATTTACAAACTATGTCGTTCATGATTCAATTGCGATTAAATTATTTCTATGAAGTAATTTGCATTTGATCATTTCTCTAATTAACACTAGAATCATTTGATCACATGATTGTCACTCAATATTAATGTCTTAGTGAACATGAAAATGAGTGTTAAGCTTTTAAGTTCAACTCGCTAGTCTTATACACGGGTTGATTTACGAACTAACCATAATGTATATCTTGTATATGTGATTAAGATTCAAATCTTTCATCTAATGTTGATATTGTTTGCTTGGTTCCAAAGTTATTTAGCTTAAACCTAAAAGCAACCTAGGCTTTGAAGTTTATATAAGGAGAACTCTTGGGAACGGGATCTTTGAATCTTGACACTACTTTGGTGTCCCTAGTTGTATCTAGAGTCGTCCTCAACAGATCCCTTTAGGGCTTTAGCGACTACAAAGACTTCATTGGGATTCGTGAAGTCAGGTTGGGCCATCTTTATCTTGATAACTTGAGTATCTTGATCTTGATTGTTTGTGATACCTCCCATCAATCAAGATAGATAGTAATCAACAAAGTCTCTCTGCCTCATACTTTTGTTGATTCCACAAGTTTTATACTCTGTGAGGTGAATAATAATCAGGCCGCACTTGGTTGGATAAGTACGGATTTTGAGGATAGCGGACTTTGT
Source organism: Papaver armeniacum (assembly GCA_023531295.1). Classification (NCBI taxonomy): domain Eukaryota; kingdom Viridiplantae; phylum Streptophyta; class Magnoliopsida; order Ranunculales; family Papaveraceae; genus Papaver; species Papaver armeniacum. The sequence continues at coordinate 30,608 of JAJJWW010007774.1, read as the reverse complement.
CTAAGTTATCGATTTTCATCACCCTGGATCTATCGTTTGATCTCGATCATCCAGATCGTAAATCGAAATCAAATATAGGCTTTATATGTGGGAGGCATATTTGGTTTAAAGTCTTCAATCGAGGTTGAAGAAACTGTAGTACGTGGGTGAGATCGTCTAAGGGAATCAATTATGTAGAGTCCTGCTTTAATTCAAGAGTGAAAAAGGGGGTCTAACAACCACACCCAATATTTCTCTTAGCAATCGTCTCTTAAATAGGGAGATAGAGTATAGACTTTTGAGTGATAGATGAGTTCAAGTTTCCACATACCTTTTGTTGATGGTTCCTATAAGCTCCTTAATAGTTCTTCGTCTTTAATCGATGAAATCCGTGAAGTCTAATGCTCAACTACACTTTCATCCTAATCCTAGACTTAGCTATAAGTAGACTATAAATCAAGACTTATAGTTTGGCAACTAAACTTGACAACAAGTTTGAGATAAACACTTGCATTTGACTCGAAGCGGTGCTACGATGGGTTTGATTACCCATTCAATTAAGAAATAGAAATATAACTCTTGTGATATACAAAGTCATATAGCTATATAGACTTCAATTATACACATTTGAGATTTCTGAAATTTAGTTTAACTCACTTACATATTTCTAAATATGTAGGTAAGTCGTCGCTTAAACCAATTTCATCTTATATTCTTGACGAAATTCAAAAGATGATCATGTGAAAATCTCCCCGGTAACATCTTTTACATGATTTGTGTGGAGACAATCATTTGATGTAGACTCGAGATGTTTCATTGACTTTGATCTTGATCACTTGAAAATTGCTTTTTGTGTGAGACAATTATTCTCGCTTGAGAATGTTTCAATGGATTTGAAATGAAAGTTTGTAACAATTGATATAAGCACAGATCCAGACTTGCATATGTGTAATCCAAGACCGAACCATGGTATGTACCCGATGCGTAGTGTTTGGTTTGTCAAGGTCCTAGAACTCAATACGATACCGTACGCGTCTTGCAGGGCGTGAGGTTCAAAGGGAGACTTTCTTGAGGTTGTGGTATGTGTGCCGGCCGCGTCAGTGAATCAAACTCGAATCCGGCCACTAAGGTATGCGACATTTTTCGCATACTTGAGGTGCAAATGTTCTAAGTATACTTCTTTGAGAATATAAACAACTGAAAAACTCTAGAACTAGTTTCATTTTGAACTAGTTATGTTGTTTTAATATGGTTGGTAATGTAAAGTGTTTCATATGGCTAACTCAAAGGCCATTGTTGAGCCAACAAAGGTGCACACGTTTAGGTGCTTTACTCATATCTAAATGAAGTCACTTTTCATTTGTGCATAACAAGCTAAGTTCGATCTAACGGTTGAAATATATTAGCTTGAGTCTAATCAAAGTTTTGCATCAACGGTGAATATTGAATGCTTTGTTACCAATGTAACATTGATTGAAACCCCGATTTGAAGACTATATAAAGGAGAACTCTGTAACTGAAACCTAATCCCCACACCACATGTGTGATACTAGTTGCAACTAGAGTCGATTCTCCTTTAACCTTTGGTTTTCTAAAACCCCGTAGGTTAACGACTTAAAGACTTTCGTTGGATTGTGAAGCTGCACTCCAACTATTTTATCTGTGGTCACGTGATCCATCTTGTTGTTTTATCGTGATTGAGTACTATCTTCTCACAAGATTGGCTTAGACTAATTCCGATAGTCAAGATAAAAGTAGTCACAAATATCTTCCTCATCAAGTTTGTGATTCCACACAATATCTGTGCCTACACCATACGATTAAGATTATTGTGAGGTGATTGATATTACTAGGTCAGTATTCGGAATATAACTTTCAGTTATAAGAATTGGTTCTATTCACATTGATTTATCAAAAGATGAACAAAAACTTGTAGTTTATCTATGGGAGACAGATTTATCTATTCAAGAGACTTTTTGGTGTGAGACAAATTGGTTTATCAAGTTTTAGGCTTTACGTAGCAACTCTTAGTTGTGGGTGAGATCGAAATAAGGAATCAAGTGAGTCCTACGGGATTCGGGGAGACGTAAGGAGCTAACTGTACCTTGACCGGTGTGAGATTGGTTAGGGCTCAACTACGTTCCAAATCTGAAGTTAACTTGGAGTAGGCTATTCCATGTTTAATACAAGCTGCGGTGTTCAAATTTGGACTAGGTCCTGGTTTTTCTGGCATTTGTGGTTTTCCTCGTTAAAAACTTGAGGTATACGTTATTTCTTCTCTTTATTATATTTGTTTATATAATCGTAATATCATATTGTGCGTAGTTGTAGTCAAAATCGCACTCAAGGCCAACATTGCTTAGTGATCGCTCGGGCTATATGATTTAGCGATTTCGATTCCAAGCCCTTTTCGATTTTTAGCTATTAAGGCGGATGATTTTGTTCATTTGGACTGATTTTGAGCAAATCGAGTTAACGCATTTTCCGAAAGTTAGCTTTGCATCACTAAAATCATAAAGAAAATTTACGTAACCCTTTACTAGAGTTATCAAATTTAAAACCTCTAAATACATGATAAATACCCTTGATATAATATATTACACTTAATTACATGATAGTGTTGAAATTTTTAATTTCAATTAGGTACAAATCATGACTTATGAGCAGTGATATGTAAATCTCTAATAAATAGATTCCTAGGTATTGGACCGAGGTTTGGCGTTTTCAAGTCAACTTATTGCTCCTCGCCATAAGCTCATAACCAAGGCAAGACCGGGAATCGATTTCATTACTTTCTTGTTAAATAGAAGTTGATCAATTGTGAATCCAACCTTGGTTTTTTATTATATTGATTGACACTTGAACTCATGTCTTTTACTGTTCAAGTTGTTTCACATAATAATGGGGCCTAATGGATTTCTATATGTTTGATTTCTGCATTACATTTGGAAACAGAGATACAACTCTTGGATATATTTCCATTGATTGAGTCCTGACTGCCTAGTTGATTCTCTTGGAATTATGTTGAAGTTTGTCCATGCAATCCAAGCAAAATATTGGGTGTGGTTGTTAGACCCCCGCTTTTTCAATTGGTATCGAGAAGGCAAACACGTTTAAGACCTACATAAGTCTTTGTTTTTGCATCGACTCTATGGACAAGCGTATATCTAGAACGTGATCACCACCAGGTCTTCATGACCTCGAATTACTTATGGTGGAAAATTTATGCGAAGTCTTCAAGCGAGATTTTCAAATCACGGGCTTATATTGTTAACGGCTATTTTCCTCCTGGTTATTCTGATGGCCGATATAACTTCGAAAAGGATATCGGGTGATTATGATGTTGTCGAGATTCTTTAGCTGCAGAAAGCAAAATTCTCGATTTGATTGAATGAATCATCCATGCCATTACCTAAAATCTTCAAGACATGTGACTACGTGCCTCGATCTAACGTGGGATGTCTTAGAAATTGTATTTGAAGGGAATACTTTTTAAAAGGAAGCTAGGCTTCAAAACCTAGATTCGATTGGGAAAACCTTCAGATATGAGAAAGATTCTTTGATGAGTTTAATCACAAAGAAACAAATTTTAATGCATATTTTGGCATTGGGTAAGACTATTCACGAAAGCTTAAATGTGATTTAAAATTCTTGATTGCCACAAATGAGCACGATTCTAAGAAACATGCCATCGTTGAAGGAAATAACCTTGATGCTTATCCGAAACTCTACTGGTAGGAAAATTAAAGATTTTTGATCTTGAACTTAGTAAAAGAGAAAACTTGAATGAGTAGCAATTAAGATTTCTTAACAATTGTTTTTATTGTCCAAAATTGATTGATCTAAAAAGGATGAGAATTGGCTTTAATTCTACTCTTTCATCGTGTGTACAACAGTTAAAAACAAAACTCTTTAGAGAAGAAAAAGAAGGTCTCAAAGAAACCCCCTCAATCAATGTAATGGATAAGAAAGTTCATAAAAACTATGACAATGAAATTATTCCATGTGCTACTCACATTTACTCGTGTTCCCCGAAAAGGAAAAGAGTGAGATAGCCAAAGCATGGATGGAAACTCTTGACTACCGCCGAGGAAGAAGTCTGTGGAAAGTTCTCACTTACTTTGTTGATAATCACCCTTGTTCTTATTTACAAACTCTGATTATTCCATGATAAACAATCAAACTTCTAAGTAAGAAAAATTTGATCTCTTGTCCAAAAATCTCTACTTGATTAAGAGAAAATTTCAACTGAAAAGGAAGTCTGGATAAAAGGATTGAAAATCTAGAATGTCAACCTAAAACATTAAGACAAGAAAATGCGACTTCTCGCAACGATGGTGTTAAAAAGAAAGATCGATATTCTTCGATAAGTTCACATATCAGATCAGCATGTTACTCTTGTGATTTTGTCATGTTCTAAGTTGTCACATGATGAGAAAGACATGGTTAACTCCATAGTATATCGTGACTATACCTTGAATAAAAATCAGGATTACCTGAACGGAATGCACAAAGGTTCTAAAAATACATCTTCTAAATCACATTTTAAGAAGAAAAGAAATCTCTAAGAAATCTATGTACTTTTTTGAAGAGATTTTCGGACGCATTCATAGTATACAAAAATCAACGAATCTCACCGTTCCGAGAAAAATAAAAGGAAAAACAAGTTTTAACTAAATCATCTTCTTCTTTTTAAAACCTCCCGATTCTTCTTAGATCGAGAGAAATTACTATTAGTAATATTTTGAGATTGTTCTTGTCTATTTTCCTCCGGGACGAAACAATAATCTCCAAAAGGGATGTGAAATGATTTTTTGTTGACTTGTTAGTGTATCTCCCTAAATTGCTCTTGTTTTGGTTTTTAATCCAGAAACCGTTTTTGAACACTTGGACGTTTTTCCTATCTCTTTTAGGTTTCTGTTAGGGTTTTTGTCAAAGGTCTTTTTGGGAATTTATCTCATCTCCTCTTCTTTTAAAAATATTTACTTCCTTAAGCAAGCATTTCATTTACCTTTCTATCATGTCCTCGTCAAGTCTTTCCAGAAGAGGATGATGTATGGGACTGTCTCTTCCCTCAAGAAAGTTCGTTCGTTCGCCTCGATAATGAGATGTGTCAAGATAAACGTGATTCTTCCTCCGATGGAAATCCTATTGGTTCTCATTTTGATAAACTCTCATTAACCATGAATCTTGTCTTGGAGCAACAGCGTTGAAGAGTGAACTAGAATCATCCATCAAAAGACTTGAAGACAAGATGGATAATCTTGAATCCGAGATTGATTTAATCGAAGATGAACTTGATGATTATAGGAATATGAAAAAGAGTCTTCTAATTAAGTGAAATGATTGTTAGTTCTTGCTTAAATTCATTTTTGTCTAGAAAACTTCTTATGAGAATTTATTCTTGTGTTTTAAGAAGGATAACTAGGGTTTGTAATAGCCATTATTGTGAGTACACATAGCTATTTCAATTTTTTCATCTTGCAATGTTTTTAGATTTATTTATTTAAATTCTAAAGTTTATTTGGAATATGATTTTTTGGTAAAGATTAATCTTTATGGTTTCATATATTGCAACTTGTTATTGGATATGTGTTTTTGCCTAAAGTGAACTATGATTGTCACATATATGTCAAAAGTTAAGTCTTTCATATGTCATTATGCAAATATTGATAAAAGATTGAATGAACTTTTGACAAACAAGAGTTGAGCCTATTATGTCATTATGCAAATATTGATGGAAGATAGAATGAACTTTTGTCTACAAAGATTAAGTCTATTACATGTCTCTATGCAAATATTGACGAAAAATAGAATGAATCTTTAGATATTAAGTTATTGGTCTTTCCCTGATTCACATCTTTGTGTAAAGTCTTGTGCGCTCCTAAGTTCTCTTATGTGAGTATTTTCATTAAATTGATCATGGGTTCTCTTGTGGTTAATTTAATTGTAGCATTTGGATACAAATTCATGTTTCATAACATTTGTTAATGTCAAAGAAAATCCTACTTTTCTTGTGAAAGTAAGGTCGATCGCCTCTTGTTGTTCTTTCTTTGAATGACATTATATGGGAAGAGTTCTTAATTGAACTTGTGCTTAATCGCCAAATCTTTTTTTTGAGTGCTTTGTGGAATATTATAGGAGTTTTCTTGTATCTTTATTAACTCCTTGATGAATGCATTTAGTTTCATTATATGACTACATCTAAACAAAGTTGATATGTTCTCTTTTGGTCATGAAGTATCTCTATGGAAATTTCATTAGGATCCCACTAGTTTTCGTACCTTTGCCAATTTTTATTGAAAAAAATGGGAGAATTGATGTGTATTTCACACTATAAATACATATGGTTTATGGATCATTATGTAAGGGGGGTGGTTTTCATGTGAGATGAAGTATTGACTGAGGGGGAGTGATACATATCACCTTAGTATTGTTGTCAAAGTTGTGATATAATTGGACTTTGATATAGTGTAATAATACCATGACACAATATAAGAATGATTGAGAGCTTCTATTTTCTCATTGTTATGGCTACGATCTTCAACAACTATGATGTTGAGTTGAACACATTTAATCACCGAGTACTTGGAAGTGATGAAGATTTCGAGTAATGTTGAAGAACCAGGGAAATCAAGTATTTGGAATGAGAGCTACAAAGTTTATTTATTTTGTATTCCATATGTATTGATAGTTTTGTCACTAAAATTGACAAAGGGAGATTGTTAGAGCATTGTTCGGTCGAATCAAGCGTTTGCTATCTCAAGCTTGTTGTCAAGTTTAGTTGCCAAAACTATAAGTCTTGATTTCTAGTCTACTTATATCTAAGTCTCGGATTAGGATAGAAAGTGTAGTTGAGCATTATACTTCCCGACGTTTATCGATTGAAGACGAAGAACTACTAAGGGCAGCTTGTGGAACTTCATCAACAAAAGGTATGTGGAGGCTTGAACTTATCTATCACTCAAAAGTCTATCTAGTATATCTCCTATTTGAGACAAAAAGTCGTATTGCTATATAGACTTCAATTATGCACATTTGATATTTCGAGCTGAGTTTAACTCACTTACATATTTATCGAAATATGTGTTGGTAAGGTTTAGCTTTAACCAAGTTCATCTTATATTCTTGGAGAAAGTCAAAAGATGATCATGTGAAAATCATTGCAACATCTTACATGATTTGGTGAGACAGGTCATTTGATGTAGACTTAATGTTTCGTATTGATCATTCGATCACTTGAAAATTGCTTTTTGTGTGAGATAGCTATTCTAAAATCTTCGAAATGTTTCAATGGTTGGAAATGAGAGTTTAGAACAATTGGATATAAGCACAAAGATGCGTACTTGCATATGTAATCCAAGACCGGAACCATGGTATGATACACTTTGCATGTAGTGTTTGGTTTGTTAAGGTCCTAACTCAAAGACTACCATACCTAGAGGCGATCGGCGTGAGAATCAGTTCCTGGACTTTACCGAGAGTTTGTGGTATATGCGATTAAGCGTATTGTGAATCCAAATTCAGTCCGGCCACTAAGGTATGCGTACATGTTCGCATACTTGAGTGGGTAATGTTCTAAAATCGGCTTGTTCATGAACTAATACATTTAATATATATTAAGGAATGCAATCTTTTGCAATAGTGACTATAATGTTCATGACTTGATTAAGAGAATCAAAATCGATTTTTCTTCAATTGTATCTTGTATACTTCTATGAGAATGTAAACAATTGAACAACTCTAGAACTAGTTTCATTTGAGTCATTTGAACTAGTTATGGTTAAGATGAATATGGTTGATATGAAAGTGTTCATATGGATAACTTTGGTTAACTATTGTTGAGCCAACAAAGGTGCACACATTTAGGTATGGTTAATCATACCTAAATGAAGCCACTTTTCATTTGTGTGTAACAAGCTAAGTTCGATATAACGGTTGAAAGATATTAGCTTGAGTCTAATTAGGTTTTCATCTAACGGTGAATATTGAATGCTTTGTTACCAAGTTAACTATAAAGACCCTCAAGCTCGTCAACGCTATTATACTAGTCAAGAAAAAAATTAACCACTAACGACTCGATTAGTTTAACATGAACATTAATTATTAGAAGTTAATCTAACAACGAACTAGATACGAAACCTAAGATTAAGTTAGATAGAACTCGAGAAGTTATGCGAAATGGACTACTTGAACGTGTCATTCTGGACACCGGACGAAGAAGATATCACCTAATGAGTATGAAGGGAAGATTAGTCATTTTATAGACAAACCGATTTGGCAGCCCTTATCCATGGCGTGGGTGCTCTCGAGAATTTGGTCATCCTTATCTCACACTCATTTCGAGAAGATAAGCTCATTTCTTTTATATTTCTCTTCATTCTTCTTCTTCTTTCTTCCCTCTTCTTCTACGTTTCTCTCCTCCGGCGATATGTATTTAAGAGGTGTTTGTGGTGCAGTGATTTTGAAAAGAAACTTAGGAAAAAATTAGGGATGATTACTAGTGATGGTGTTAAGGTTGGTTTATTGTTGGATGAAAACGCGAAACGAAGAATTGAAGAGAATTGGAGTTAGGTTCATGAGAGATGAAATCGATAGAAGAGGATGGAATTAAGTATTTGGTAATGGGTATTGCGAGTTGAGATCAAGGAAGAAGGATTTGCATCTAACTTTCAATTCAAGTGAAGAATCATGACTTAGGGTTTGTATGAATTTCTTAAAAGATGGGATGAAGTTGAAAGCTTGGGAGAAATATTTAAGATGGGTATTGATCAATTGATTGAATTGGGGTTTGGATGAAGAGTAGTTAGGAACTGAAGAAGTCAGGGTTTGAAGATGAGATCGATTGAGACTCATGATGGGAGCTGTTAAAGAACTGGGATTTTATTCTCGTATCAAGAAGGTGAGAAGTTATATTGGTGATGATTCAGAAGACCTATGATGAGGTAATGAATTTCTCGATAACTTAGTAAAGTATTTATTAACTGTTTTGAGTTTGTGAGATTGTTCATGATATAAGAGTTAAAAGAGTTTACTATATATGAGAGCTATAAACCATTGGTAGTGATATTGTTGAACCAGTGGTGGTATGAGATTTACCATGTTGAGAGTGATGGATAAATGGTTTGTAGATGAAAGAACTGCGTGAGGTATATGAATTGTAGAATGATGGTTGGTGTTAACTTTGATGTTGAAGCTGCAGGGGACATCAATGAATGAAGGTGATTCCAGTGAAGATATGAATGAACAATTGGTGGTATATTGTGATGAATGAAGCAGTTAGTTTGATAGTGTTATGTTTGTGAAGAAAACTATGAATCGAAGAGAAGTATATGAGAGACAAGAGAATGTTGTTTGATCTGTGGCCAATTGAAATATTAGTGGCAATGTTTGTAAAATGGAGTTGGTGGTGTTGGAATGAACTGTGGTGGTGGTTCAGAAATTGCTGGTGATACTTAGGGATTGTGGAGTTATACTAATGTTGTGTTGCGATGTAGATATTTGAGGCAGGTGTGGTATGCTTGTTGACCTGGGTAATGATGGCAGGAACTGAAATGAGAATATTAGATTGAGTTAAAGGAAGGTAGGCTGTAGCTAAGGTTAGTGGTAGTGTTGTATGAGAGTTTCATATGAAGTATGGTGATGGTTTTGATTAGGGCTGTTCATGGTCGGTTTTGGTCTGCTTCCGGTAAATCCAAAAAACCGAAACCAATACTATCGGTTTTTAAAGTCTAAAACCAAACTAATCTATTAACCATTAACCATTGTTCGGTTTCTAAATGGTTTTAGTCGGTTTTGGTTTTGTTCCATTGGGTTAATGGAAAACCAATTGTATGTCAGTTTCTGACAGTTGAAATCTTTAAAAAAAATAACACATTTGAATTTTTTTAACCTACCTGCAGAATGTAATTAACGCACAAGCGTAGTTCATAACTCAAGTTTATAAGCATAGTTCAAAACATAAACATTACAATTTTAAAATACATAAACTCCAAGTTCTCGTATATAAATATGATCTATTTGTAGGTAAGGGTAGAACTTAGGTTTACAAAGTGTGAGATGGATTGGTAGATTAAATCTATCCGATTTTTAATCAACGGACTATACTTATCGTTTTCCATTGATTTTGGTTCAAGTTTTCAGTCAAACCAAAACCGAACCGTGAATGCCGATTTTGATTTTTTTACCATAACCAATCCATTTGTAAATGGTTTGTCTTTCTTTTTCTTTATCGGTCTGGTTTGGTCCTGTTTCCTATGCGGAACTCGAAACCATGTTCACCCCTAGTTTTGATAGTTAGAGATGTGTTCTTGGATGTAGTTGTATGGCAAGGGCCTATATGAAGGCTTGTAACTGCACTTTGTACGTTATTATCTTTGTAATTCCATTTGAAGTTTATTTGAATGATTCTATTGATGTTTTATTAGGTTGAAATTAAAGTTGAGTTAGAGTTGTAGAGTTTAGAGTTTTGGTGTTGCACAATGATTGTGCATTAGCTTTCCTTGGCCCGAGCAATGGCTATGGCCTGCCGTGTTTTGCCTTGTGCCATTCGAATTAGTCAAATCTCCGACTCTAGCCGACTTAGTCCATCCGACCGATTCGAATCGGGTTTAATGGGTTTGACCCATCAGTCACTAGTCTTGACTGTGAGACCATTGACCCCGGACATCACGACCTTGGACGTTGATTGTTGCTTGACCTTTGACCACACGTTGACCGTTAGTTGACTTAGATGGACCAGACTTTTTGTTAACGGGTATGAATGGTTTGGTGAGTAAGCTCATGGGTCGTGGGCTTGGGCTTAGGATTAATCTTTCTTAATTAGATGGATTTGACCCCTTATGATCCGAATTAGCTTTCTTGGTTCCTTCTACAAAGTTGTAGATATTCATAAGACTTAGTTATTGGACTATAGAACCAACCTAATAAATTAGTAAACTTTTATATGTTCTAAGGATAGATATTGAAAAGGTATAGAACCATAAGCGGGCTTAGAACCATTGGATAAAATTGTATGATTCTTGTAACAGCCATCTTGGCTAGATTCTTAGAGTGCTTGTATGATTAACATTTAGTTATTAACAACGATCGATTCAAAGGATGAACCAAAGGGACCGTGGATCTCGAGGTAGCGTGGCTTGTCATCAAAAAGAGGGAATTTATATTTAACTCTTTTGTGATTATTGTTTTTTCTCTTACCACAAAGTTTATGTTTAACAAATTCATGCATTGTCCCAATGTGCTTTCCATGCATTGTTTAGTTTTAAATTCAAAGTTTTGTTATCTCTTTTAATCTTTCCATTGATTGGAAAGGAATTGCAATGCTATGTTTGTCTTTATGAATTGTTTGGGAAATAAGAATTTCCGTTTGATTGTTTGGAAATGAGAATTTCCATCTCATGGTATATAGGTAACTTGCTCCTTCATTTATTGGTGCGTGATTAGGTCACCATATTATTATCTAGGTGCGGGATGAGTCACCATATGATTCATTGTTTAAAAGGAGTTAGTTCCATATACATGATTGTTTACCTCTGTGAATTGGTTGTGTTTAGTGTTAGGGAAAACATGGATTGTTTTCAAATCATTTTCAATGATTACATGAAAGTTAAATGTTATTCCTCCAAGGCACCCCTTTAGGGATGATGTGCTCACCCATTCCACTTTCAGTTTGAGAGATGATCGAGTTGCACAAGAAATAAATACTTCGAGGAGTCGAGTCCGTAGTTGGTTAACTTTTGCAATGTTTATTATGTTGTATATTCTATTTGTATTTGTAAACTAAATGACTATTGTATATGTATCATTTGATAGAAGTTCTTGTATATATATATATTTCAGAGCGGGGCTAGTTTTTGGGTTAAGTTTTGTAGCAGATTTCTTTATTTAGTTAATCTCTTGGATTAGTCAACTGCTAGCTTTGGGGGCGCTACAGTAAAATTGATTGCAAACCCTGATTTGATGACTATATAAAGGAGAACTCTAGAAACTGGGAACCTAATCCCCACGCCTCCTGTGTGATACTAGTTGCGAATAGAGTCGATTCTCCTTAAACCTTAAGTTTTTCCAAAATCCTGTAGGTTAACGACTTGAAGACTTCATTGGGATTTTGAAGCCAGACCCAACTATTTTCTCTGTAGTTGCGTGTTCTGATCTTGCTGTTTTCTATCGTGATTGAGTATTTTGAAAAAGCGGGGGTCTAACAACCACACCAAATATTTCGCTTTTTCAATTTGTATGGACTAACTCCAATGTACTTTCAAGAGAATCAACTAGATAGTCAGACTCAAACGTATATCCAAGAGTTATATCTCTATTTCTCAATTCAATCTGCAATCAAACAAATAGGAATTTACGAGCCCGATTGAATATAAGAAATAACATGGAAGGTATCAAATACCAATATCCAAGTGTCAATCAATTTAATCAAAAACCAAAGGTTGGATTCACAATTGATTGAACTTACACACAACCTCTTTCAATTATATAGAAAATATAATGCGGAAAACAAATAACACGGACAATTTGGAAATTTTGTTAACGAGGAAACCGCAAATGCCAAAAAATCCGGACCTGGTCCAAATTTGAACACCACACCGTATTAAGTCGCTACGGACACTAGCCTACTCAGTTAAATTGATTGGAATGTAGTTGAGCCCAACCAATATAACACCGATCAAGGTACAACACGTTCTTACGCTTTCCAAACCACGCTGCATTCTCGCACTTGATTCCCTTAGCGATCTCACCCACAACTAAGAGTTGCTCGACCCAAAGTCGAAGACTTGATAAACCAATATGTCTCCCATAAAAGTCTATTGAATAGATAACTGTTTCCCCGCAGACATACTTATGAGTTTTGTTCCGTTTTTGATAAATCAAGGTGAACATGAACCAATTAATATACTGCATTTATATTCACAAGAATAGACTAGAAATATCAATCACCTCACAATAATCTTAATCGTATGGTAGCGAAACAAGATATTGTGGAATCAAAAACGATGAGACGAAGATGTTTGTGACTACTTTTTGTCTTGCCTATCGGAGATTAAATCTTGAGCAAATCTTAGAGAAGATAGTACTCAATCACGATAAAAAACAGCAAGATCAGAATACGCAACTACAGAGAAAATAGTTGGGCCTGGCTTCATAATCCCAATGAAGTCCTTAAGTCGTTAACTTTATAGGGTTTTGAAAAACCTAAGGTTAAAGGAGAGAATCACTCTAGTCGCAACAATATCACACAAGATGTGGGGGATTAGGTTTCCTGGGCCATAGAGTTCTCCTTTTATATAAATCTTCAAATCGGGGTTTGCAATCAATGTTACTTTGGTAACAAAGCATTAAATATTCACCGTTAGATGAAAACCCGATTAGAGTCAAGCTAATATCTTTCAATCATTAGATCGAACTTAACTTGTTACACACAAATGAAAAGTGACTTCATTTAGATATGAGTAACCGTACCTAAATGTCTACACTTTGTTGGCTCAATAATAGTTAACCCAAGTTAGCCATATAAACACTTCCATATCAACCATATTCATCTTAACCATCACTAGTTCAAATGATTCAAATGAAACTAGTTATAGAGTTATTCAATTGTTTATATTCTCAGAAGTATACAGACACATTGAATCAATTCATGGACATTATGTAGCTACTATTTAAAAAGATGCATTTCTATTATATAAATGTATTAGTTCATGAACAAACCGATTTTAGAACATAACCTACTCAGAGTATAAACGTACGCATACTGCCGACACTTCAAGTTTCGATAATCCAAGACGCGTACATGTATGCTTACTATAGTAAATGACTAATCGACTTCGCGATACGCGTACATGTACTAGATACTCTAGATCTCGACTTTACCCTGATCTTCTAAGACGACATATGGCATGCATACCATTCGTCTTGGATCGACATGTATGCAAGCACGCATCACTGTGCTTATAATCCAATTATGGCTGAAAGTGTTATAAACTCCCATTTCAATCATTGAAACATTCTTAGAAGACGACAATAGCTGTCTCACACAAACTATTAGCTTCAAAAATTTTCAAGTGATCAATGATCAATACGAAATATTTAGAAACTCACATCAAATGATTGTCTCACACAAATCATGTAAGATGTTACAAGGCGATTTCACATGGTCATCTTTCGACTTTCGTTCAAAATATAAGATAACTTGGTTAAAGGAAGCTTTCATCAATACATATTTCGATAAATATGTGCGAGTTAAACTCAAACTCATTCGAAATATCAAATATGTATAATCGAAGTCTATATAGCTATACGACGACTTTAGTCCAAATAGAGATGATATGTAGACTTTGAGTGATAGATGGGTTCAAGTCTCAGCATACCTTTTGTTGATGAAGTTTCACAAGATATACTTAGTAGTTCTTCGTCTTCCAATCGATGAAGCCTTTGGCAGAAGTCTAATGCTCAACTACACTTTCTATCCTAATCCCAGGGACTTGGCTATAAGTAGACTAGAAATCAAGAATTATAGTTTTGGCAACTAAACTTGACAACAAGCTTGGAGATAGCAATGCTTAGAGTTAAACCAGCCGGTCTCTAACAAAGAGAGACATAAGAAAGCCGACCGTACTCGAACTGGGAGACTTAGTTTAGGCTCAACTACAATCCAGAAAAAGTTAATTGGTAGTAGGCTGAGTGTACCTTTGACAATATAATTTGGTGTTGTCCCGGACTAGGTCCAGGTTTTTTTTGCGTTTAGGTTTTATAGTTAACAAATCTTAAGTGTATGTGCTATTTATTTTCGCATTATATTGTTTATCTTTATAATTGAAATATTATAGGTTGTGCGTTGATCAATCACAGTAGCTAGGTCCAACCTTGTTAGTTGGAAAAGACTTGATTGATCCTCGGACATTGGTCTTTGGTACCGTCCAAGAACTCTCTTTGTAGTTAGGTTCACGGATTCAATTATGAAAATGTTTTAACAACAAGAGAAGGAGATATAACTCTAGGCACTTTCCTTGATTGAGTTTTTACTCTCACAGTTGTGTTGAGTTTGTCCATTCAGATTTCCTAAGAAAAAGTTGGTGGTGTATCTTGGTACCCCCAGCACTTTCACAAACCAACAAATTTCTTTCATCCAATCCACCATGTTTTCTAAAGGCTAAGCGAAGCAAATATTATGTGTCGAGGCAAAAGAGGTTTGTCTATTACGTTCCATGGATAACCACAACCTTATGCAATGCCCTTGGATGTATTCAAAGTGTCCGCAGGAAGGTTGTTCACGCATCATAATGGTGATTGAATCACAAACTTAAAAGCTTTATTTCTTTATGTCAAGATCCCAACTTTCGGAAGGAACCACATATGCTTGATGATGCTATGAAGATTAAATAATAAGAAGAAAAGTTTGCAATACTCTGCAAAAACTTTAAATTTAAAGCCAAATTGTAGAAGAAGTTATTACACTGCAAGCATTGTGCAGATGGAGATCACGAATACAAACATTGTCCACAAAGAATCAGTGGATGCTCAAAGCCCGGTTGCAGGACTTTTATGCATTTGTGCACTTCTACTGAAGAAGACACATATGAAAGGCATTTCTAGAAATGTCCTAGGTGTTTTTTGGTGGAGTGGGCCGATTAAAGTTGAAGGACAAATTGATTCACCATGGTATTATGTTATTTGGTTTAGTGTTTATTTTGTGTTATTATGATTATCTAAACCAAACATGCAGATGTCTTCACATTTGCACCATCAATAACATAAATAAAAACATACTACACTGGATTAAACAACTACATCATACATGAGAATAAAAGAAATACATTAGATTAAAACAACTACTACAGCGTCAATTCTCATCGGGTGGTGTAATTCCTAAGACGATGTAGAGACCGTATCTGTTGAGCACCCTAAAATCATATTCTTTTCAGGGGTATAATTGGCAAGCAAATTAGAATATAACATATTTAAAATCCGTGCCTTGGAATTTGATAAATTTTATCTCGTTGGAAATATTTTAAAAATATTTACACAATAAGTACAAACAACAATATCAAATTTAAAGTTTTTACGAAAAATTCGGAGGTGTTTATCATTTTAGGCACAATTTTCAAAAATTTATTTCTATGCCATTATACGAACCACCACAAAGGATGCATAACACATTATGTAGCCATATTTTAGTTTATGCATCAACTAAATTTTCCATTGCAACTAATAAAACGATGTACTCCCTCCATCTTTAAAATGATACTTTCACTTTTTGGCACAAATTTTTCTTTTACGATCAATTGGCTATGTTTCCTTTTTTTCTTCTACCATCCTCCCACCTTCGGTGGTCATCTAGTGAATATATTATCTTTCCATTATTAATCATAATATAATAAGATTTAATAAAGTGCCACCAAATGTTTTTTTGAATTTATTTAATGCCACACATTTGACTTTTTCCATCCTGCTTTTTTCCCAAAAACTGCGGACATCGATTAGTGCATAGTGGCAATTATACGGCTTAGTAAAAGACATCTACACCATCAAATCGTCTCACCAGCTTCTAGGTTAAATCAAAGTCGTCATAGCAGTCATTAAGTAGTTAAGTAAATGAGTTTAGCTAAACCAAAAGACAACTCTAAAGATGATTACTAACAATGTCCAAAGCCATGAGAACACGTCGTTTCCAATCAATTGTATGCAGGAGGGTTACGTCGAAGCAACTGAAACAAACTCTCTTCGTTGCCAGGGCTATGCAGATAAGAGATACAAAATGCTGACATGAAAAGACAACATACCGATATGCACCAAAGACCATGATACACAGCTCGCACATGAGCACTAGAGCCATCAATAAGAAATCAAATATCGGAAAAACATCTTTACAAATGAAAAATTATCAAATATAAAACAATTCTAGCCCTAGTTGTCCAGACCATTCAATCTACTGACACCAACACAGACAACCAACTCCAGACCCCATATCTCAGCACCACCAATATCACATTTCTTAACGGCAACAATCATCATTTTTGGCCATTCCATTTCAAACATCCTTCACGTGGATTCGTAGTGACTAAAACGTTGGTTATGGAGTGTATTGATGTGATATAAAATGTCTAAGTCAACCCTTCATCTAAAATAAAAACTTAAAAAACTAAAATCAAAACTTCCTTCAGATATCTGATCGTCTTCTTCTTCTAAACTTGCTTCCTTCATTAACCATAAATCCTTCCCCATTTTTTTAGATTGAAATTTTTTGATCTTCTTTGATAAATCAACGATTGAAAAACTTATAATCGCGATTGAATTCTCTATTAAAGATAATGGATGAAGCATATTGATAGAAGTGATAGTAATCAAAACCAATTACATTTAAAATTCTTAGATTGGTTGAAATCAAGAGAAAAAATTAGGTTTCGGAACCAGCTACGGTTGGAGTTTTCCAAAAGAAAAACAACCGAATTATATTTTACGATTGTTGAGTTCACCAAAAAAAACTCAATTCGATTAGTTCTACGAAAAAAAAAAGAAAAAAAAAAAAACGAATCGAGTTACGATACTGGTTCGACCAAAAACCCAATCGAAATCGCATTTACAAAGTCTAGGAAATAAAAAAAAAACCCACTTTAAATCGATTTACAATTGGGTTAAATAAAAAACACCCAACCGTGGAATCGATTTATAGTTGAGTTTACCCTAGATTCTTTCTGAGTTCGACCAAGACCAAAACTGGTTTACAATTGGATTTTCCCAATTTTACCTAGTTACGGTTATGAGTTCTTCATCACCTAACCGTAGATTTGTCTTACGGTTGCATATGAAGGAAAAACCCGATCGCTCCGAAAAACTAAAAAATTACGTGTTTTCATCAATTATGAAAAATAAAAAAGACATTGATTAGGTGATTTAGAATCTAAGATTTTTAGGGGGAAAAAATCTCCAATAGTTTTTTTTTTTTTTTTTCTAAACTTTTTCTTCTGAAATACTACACTTAATCGGGTTTTTAGCTAATTAGATTAATAGCACTAACTACATCAAGACTGCTTGGCCATTATGAAAACATTTTAGTTGAGAGATTTTTGAAAGTGAAAAATACTTGAATCCCCCTACTATATGGGTTCAACATATACAAGCCCCTCAAAGTGGATCCTCCACTATCAACTCCACACTTTCTATTTTTGATATTTCTAGGCCCCAAACTTTTATTTTGGGGCACTTTTAATTATCCTTATTGTCGCGTCAAGACTTTCATTAATAAAAGTAAAAATACCCAAAATAACCTCAAGGTATTTATAGTCGTTTTATAACGAAACAAAAACAAATCCAACTCAGTTAGGTTTTAGCTCACTATTCTCTTCTCTCGATTAGCTTCTCGATTATAACGAGCGTAACTGAGTTGATTTCTTCTTACACAATTGTTGCATTGAAGAACAAGTGTCGCGAATCTGTTGTTGTTGAAGAGCTAGACGAAAATAAGGATTCATTGTTGCTTTTTCTCAATTTTTATTGATGTTATTCATTGGATTTATCACATTATAAATAGAGATATGTAAAATCAACGTGGTCACGAATGATTCAACTGATTTTTGATCTAGTTTTCAATTCAACCGATTTTTGATTGTTACAATTGCGATCTAGTTTTTTCATATTTTTATTTGGTTTGATCTTGAGTATGTTTTTGTTGATGCTTACACGAGTTTGGCTGATACCGAGAAGAGGAATACTAAAAACATTGTTTAGGAAATGAAAACAACAAATCTAGGTAATAATTTTATTTTGTTTTATTTCAGATCTGCATTTTCAATTTTTTTTTTTGATTATTTGTTCTTCTTCCATGTCCGATCTTGTTAATTTTTGTTGATGATTTAGAGGAGTATGAAGAAACAATTTTGTTTAAGAGAACAAGTTCGGCTTTGATTTTTTGGACATGATGTTTTTTTTGTTACAGGATTTGTAACTTTAGGTTACATATATATCATCTCTGTATTTTTAAGCATGTGTAGGAAGATGCGGATGTTATTTAGTTATAAGATGTAATTTTAGTTTACACATATATTCTGCTTTGTATTTTAAGCATGTGTGAGGAAGATGCACATGTTTTTAGTTGTAGTATTGTAATTTTAGTTTACATATGTATCTTGTTGTATTTTAAGCATGTAAGTTGAAGTTACATATATATGTCCCGTAACATGTTTATGTGTAAATAGGTATATCATTTGTATCTTTTTACTCATATTTAGCTTGCCGTATAGAATATACTTCTCACTAGGCAACTTAGAATGAATTATGCCTCTTTAAAATTTTGATATTGTTGTTATGTGTGTATTGACTTTTTTAGGTTTTCATATTGATTCCAAGTTGACGCTAGTTGTTAGTTGCATTCTTTGTTACGTCGCTACTTTTGATTTTATTACCACCTCCGTGTTAATGCGATATCGGACTTGAAGAGTTTAAGGAACAGAGTTTCTGTAGGAATGGAAGCATTTTACTCCTCTTTAGTATTACTTTCTTTTTAGAAAGTGGGAAAGATTTAAACTTGGCGTGATTTTCGTTTTTGACTCTTACTATCCATCACAAATAGTAAACAAAAGACCGATGTTGATATTTTCTTGCAAAATGTTCCTCGTGTATTCTTCCTCCATTCTAGGCGATTCTTCTATTTCTAGGGGTCTAGTAGTATGTGTTCGGTCAGAAACAATCTTATTTGGAATGTATTTGGAAGATAAAAGCAAGCCTGTGAAACCTTTGTTATCGGATGGTTGGCCCAATGTTCTTGGTGAGATTGGTCATGTGTTTGTTGAAGCGAGTTAAGCGAGTCGGGGGTTGCTTACACCAAGTATCGTCTTCACTGGTTTCAAATGATTGTAACTCAAATGAGCGTTCTAGGTTCACGGCTAAATGTGCAGATGAAAATGCGGTCGAAATTCACTCTTCTGTTGATGAGAGAGAACGAAATGTTTCGTGTAGGTTTTCATTGCTCATTGTCTAATGCTTAGCACATGTTATGTTTGTTGCTGATGTGTAACTTTGGTTTACACATGATGTTTTTTGCACCATATTGTTTTTTGGTTTGAATTTTTTATATTTTGTATTAACATCTCCAAATGTCTTATAACCACGAGCACATTTGTAGTTGTGGTCTAACTGAACCAAACATACTCCACCACACTTCTCGTCTAGTTTGATTGAGGAAGAAGTTATAAAAATCCTCACAAGAAGCCTAACCAAATTGCTGTTTGATTTCCGACTAATTATGGGATTAACATGGAGTACCACTCATCGGCATATAATGCTAGGGAAAAGGTTTATGAGATTTATGATGACAATGTCAAGTCCTACTGACTTGGTATGGTATATTGATGCTATATGAAACCAACCCTCAGCGTGATAAAGTTTAAATTGAAAATAAACAATTCGACGAATTTTCATCGCATTTTCTTTTGCATACGGGCAATTAGGTTTTTCGTGCAATGGTATACTTGGATACTACTTTCCCATCGGTACATTCAAAGGTTGCTTGATGGGCAGCTCTGGGATCAATGGTGGTAAAGGTATGTTTTTTTTTTTTCTTTTAACAACTTCAAGCTGACAAATAACTGAGAGTTACACATGTGTAACTCCCGATTTACATTACTTTACCCAGTGTGTAACTAAAAAATACTGCTTCAGAGTCCTTAAGTTACACATTTGTTTTAGCATGCAAAATTTGTATTTACACATTGTTTCGTTTGTGTGAAACTTATTATTCTTCGATTATGCACAATTTTTTTTTTTTAGGATTTTTCCCCTTGCTTTTGCACTAGTCGATTCGAGACTATCGAAACCAATGGGAGTGGTTTTGAGGAATTTGTGGTCAAGTTGTTGGTGATGGGAGGCCAATCACCTTCCTTTCGGATCGCCTGAAGGACTCTTGCTGGGTGTTCCACTTGTCTATCCAGATGGGTTCCACAAACTTTCGTTACTATCATTTGACGAAAAATATACCCATCACCGCAACAGATCCTAGGTACTCGCTTGTGATGACCATTTTAGAGCGACATACGCACTCTCACCCGAAAACCATGCGAAAGCCATGCACAAGATTGGGGAGACTTGAATCGCAATTGGGTGGTTGATTACATCGAGACCATACCACCCGAATCATATGCGAACGCCATTTCAAAGGTTATCGTATGGACGAACATCTAGTACTCTGAGACATCTCACCAATAGTCTGGGTTCTGTTACAAGAAGATGCCCTCAGACCGCTCTTCTTGATCGAAAATTAATTAAGTGTGTGTGTGTGTGTTTTTGTTGTTTTACATCTTTTTATTTCATGTTTTGTCACTTTATGTATTCATCATTTTTTTTCCTTTTCGGATTAGGAGGAAAATAATGTGTTTGATAGGCGAGCGTCGTAAATGGTGCTAATATGATGACTCCATTAACCCCAGAAGTATGAAGAAAAGCTTGTGGCTCTTCAAGATGAAGGTTTTGGCTTTGGGAAGTATTAGGTTGCTAGTCCTACCGTGTTTGAAGTTATTAGCGAAAGGTCTCACATGGTGGACCTCGAACACAAGACTTGGCAAATTGTCAAAGGTTTTGTTTCTTATGCTTTTTCTTCTCTTCTCTGTGTTCTTTTTCTCCTTTTTCAGATTAGATATATGCATGTGTAAATACTTAGTTACACTTCTTTTTGCAAGTGTAACTTAAAGATACACATCCTTGGGGATATGCACTCGTAACTATCTAATTTTGAGTGTTTTATGATTTGTATGTGCAACTAATCGATTTTTTGTTTGTTTTTGTTTTTTTCAAGGTGGCGCGATATGGTTTTCCTTGTGCTCATGCTCTTACAAAAATGCAAGGCAGAAGATTAAACGGAGGTTATTGATTTCATTTCACTATATTTACAAGCTATTTTTTAGGAAGACTTATATGCATGCCATCCAGTAGATTCCCAACTACAACAGCTGTTGAATATCATCCGCATAACACCGTCATCCCGCACTTTCACCATGAAGAAGCCACCAGTAGACCCCTGGGAAAGAGGATTATAAGTAAACGGAGAAAAAGGTGAAGAAGAAAAGTTCGTTGCAGAATCGGTAAGAAATAAAGCCACAACAAGGCAGTTCACAGAATCCTCGGAAGTTCACACCTCACTAGATTGAGTTCTACCAAAGTTCATTCCTCAAGTAATGATTTTTATGTGTGATTCTTTTTTTGTCTTGGATTGTTTCTTTTTAGTTTTCTTCATTTCTTCGCATGGACCAAACGTTTTTATTTTTCTGCCAACGTTGATTATGTGCAAGGATCTATTCATTCAAATATTTTATATTTTGTCGCTTAATGGTTGAAATGCGCTTTTATTCTATTTTTTTGATTTATTGTGTATGTCTGATCGTGGTCAAATGCTTGTGTAACTTCGATCGGATGTGGTAACCGTGTTACATCATAGCAATGATGTAACATTAGCTTACACATGATAAATGGTCGTGTAAATTTATTTTATTTTGATTTATCGTAAGTCCGATCAATGGCTTGTGTAACTTCGTTACACTCAAATATATGGATGTGTAACCGGTTACACCTTTGTGAATGCATGTAATATTAGGTTACACATGATAAATGCATATGTAAACTCGGTTACACCTAAATCATCATGTTAAGATGTAGTTACTTACCTCATTGTATACTTTATGAAACCTGCACAATACAAATTGTAAAAGTTCTAACAAGACAAAAATTTTTAATTAAAAGAATTTCCTCAATCCAAAATATTTTCAAAACCAATAACTCTAAAATCTACTAACGATGAAATTTAAAAAGTTTCTAACAACATATTTTCCAAGTCTAACATCCTGCTTGTGGCTAACAACATATTTGCAAGTATAGATTTTTTCTAATCCTAATGACTTACTTTTACACATCTCTCGATGGATCCTAAAGAATCTTGTATAAAGATGCTTCCCTCTCATGGTTCACCTGACAACCCACCATAAAGCATCATACTTGAGGTTAATTTTTTGTCAAGTGGTTTATTCTTCATCCCGATCTTCATGTAAGCGATACATGGAAGACAATCGGAATTGTACCTTGTGGGGCGAAGCCATATACTTGGTCTTTTCATTCATCCTAAGAGCATAAGGACACAAGAGTCGATTCTGTAGTAATTGCAAAATGCATATTTCTTGGCTTGAACAAGGTGTTCACTCTTGACTTCCTTAACGTTTGATGAGTTCATGGACCAAGCATTAGAGCTTTTCAACTCATACTCGGCAGGTGTGTAGTGTGTGTTGTTGTTGCAATATCAGGCGAAAAGTCTCACTGCATCGTTCTTGTACTTGACATACTCCTTCGCAAGCTTTGGAATCCAAAATTTCTTGAATTCTCCGTAATCGTTTCAAGTCGTGATCTGCAAAAACCATTTGGAATGTCAAACTCATTTTTAATCAAAAGTTTTACAAATGAACAAGTGATTATGAAAACAGAAGTTACACATAGGGCTTAGGTTTTCACTAGAAAATAAGAATGTGTAACTTCGTTACACATTATAAATGGTTGTGTAACTTGGATTATACATTATAACTGCATTTGTAACTTCGGATTACACATTATAACCTTTTCCGACATAAAAAAATCATAATCTTACTGACACACACTACACATTATAAATGCAATAAGATTTCAAATGTATCGAAGTACTTACGTATGCTTGTGGCACAGAATATCGCTTTGTCATACTTGTTGTTAGAGTTCATCTTTGTCCTCAATCAACAATGTAGAAGTCGATGAATTTCGACTCCAAGAAGGATTCTTTCTTGGTAAGTCATGGCATTAGTTCTCCGGATATATTAAACAAATTGGGTACCATTTTCGCTTTGCTATTAATCCAAGTAATGTCTACTGCATTACAGAAACTATTATTAATCAACATAACGTAATCAAGTAGTAATATACAACAATCAATAACAATCAAGCCTACTTGGAGTCAAGATACTTAATACGTTTTTAGGATGAGTATGGAAATATTCAAGCACTTTCTCCTTTTTCTCGCTTCCAAATTTTTCGATAACTTCTAACCTTTCACATCCTTTCTCATTGTTCTGTCATCTTCTTCAGCAACCTCATCCATTCTTTCTTCTTCTCTCGCTTCCTGAATCAAGTCCATTCTTTCTTTTTCTACTTCAACTGGTCATTCTTTCTTCATTAACACTCTTCTTAATCTTCTTCGTCCTCTTTTCATATCGCTTGAGATCTTGTGTTGGAATTTTTCTATTCCTCAAAGACACGTTGTTGTATGAATGCTGGTTGGTTTTTCTCTTATTGTATTCGTAACTTCCTTCAAAGAATCTCCTGGGCAGTGTAGTGGAGTTTTATCTATTCCAAGGCTAAAAAGTTCCACTGTGTTGTAGTCACAAACAAATATAGGCGAATCTCAAGAATTAGCACATGTATGTAACTTTAAGTTACACAAGCCAAAATAATAATGTCTTGTGTAACCTCAAGATACACATGCTTTTTACAATGTGTAACTTGAAGTTGCACTTCCATTACAAACAAAATAAGCAAAAATAATAATGTAATGTATGTAACCTCAAGCTACACATGCCTTTTTACAATGTGTAACTTGAAATTACACTTCCATTACAAACAAAATATAAAGGAAAAATAAAAAAACGGAAGAGTGGTTTACCACTTGAGCTAGGTTACGTTCCATCACCGGGTCCAAGTTCACTTTTTGTTAATGTCACTAACAATCTCATCAAGCATTTCACTCACTTCAACATCAGCCATATCAGCAGGTTAGCTCCTGGTGGCACCAATCAACGTAGGTCCGAGCATTTTCGTGTGTTTGCGGTGTTGTGTGGCTTATCACCATGGAATCCTGTTTGTGTGTGAAGCAAACCTGTCACAATAGTTTGATGTTGGTCGATTCTGGCAATGATCGGAACAAAACGTCACCAACAGCTGCAGTGTCTCTTGAATGACATTTTGCATCATCACTATGGCTTTCACGCTGCTCAACCACAACAAGACCTTTCCTCGCATCTTTCTTTTGTGCCTCATCGTCAGATGCGTCTCTTCATCAACTTTATTCACGCCTCATCAACAACACTGCAAGAGTGCGCTTTTCTTACTAATGCTTTCTTTGATGAGCCTTGCGCTCCTGCGTGCTTTTGAGCTTGCAGAACTGGCGTATTTCACCGCCGACTCATACATGGAACCGTAATAAGCATTGAAATGAGAATTAGGATGATGATTATGATGTTAAATTTTTTTTAATAAAATTTCAAGAAGAATATATCATGTGATTGACTAGCTTGGATAACTAGTGTGTAACTTCATGTTACACATGAATATGGCATGGATACCTAGTGTAACATGCAAAGTTTACATGCATCTAACTAGTGTAACCAAGTTTCACATGCATATAAGATGTGTAACTAGGGATTACACATCCATATGATTAGTTTACTCAACAATAATCAAGTGTAATCAAGTTAAACAAGCATATTAAACCGAACAACTAAAATATGAACCTAAAAAGATTCAAAGACCTTAGTGTCAACTAATTGGGTACCTACTATCAAGTTAAAGAAGCATATTAAAAACGAACAACTACTTACATTCTTCATGGAAGGATTTTTCCGTGTCATCTTTTCTTCTCTTGCTCACTCTTTTCTGGACTCGCCTTTTCATGTTCTCCATGCGCAGAGCTCCATCTCCTTGTTGATCATTGCTCCATGCAAGAACTCTGCTTTTCATGCTCGAGAGCTCCACGATCAAGACTTCCATGTCCAGATCTTCATGTTGCATAAACTCTTCCCTGGTCACTTTGTATGATCAATACCCATTGCTTGCATAATTTGGCAACTAAAATTGTGAATCTTGAATTACGCTATTCCTAAAGGTCCCCTCCGATATCCCTTCTCCTGCAATTCCATACACTGTTTTAAACATTGCTTGGTTTGCTTTTATTGCTTCTTTCAATTGGCCATTCTCAATGGTTTGCGCTTTTCAACCACTTTGTGTCGTCCTTTGTCATACCACGGTTGATATACCTAGTCGCTTCTCAAGTCATGGAAAACTCGACCACAAAGCTAAGAGTTGGCTGCAATTAATAGATGGAGAGGTTAAAAAGAGATAGCAAAAAAGTTAAACTTTCTAAATATACAAATTCAGTTGTATGTAACTTAAAGTTACATAAGCGATTTATGTGTAACCTATAGTTACACATATAAATTTAATTCACTTGTTATGTTTGCATGTGTAACTATAGGTTACACAAGCACATTAAATGTGTAAGTTATAGCTACACAAGACAATTCGATTACATCAAAGTTATATCTAAATAATGTTGATATTACCATAAATTTACAAAACATAAACCAACTAACACTTACCAAAAATCGTAACATGTCTCATTATAAAATGTAATCCTAAATACGGTATAGATCCCACCTTCCAACCCGGGATATCTTCTTCGTGGTTTGCAACTTCGTGGATTGAGCCTTCTGGTGCGTGTTCAGCAAACAATATTCTAAATATATATAAATATTAATTAGTCAAGCAATTAATATTAAAGTATCCTAACTAACACTAAAGTCCGAATAGAAATTACACAAAGCTTTACCAGTAAGTGTTTTGCACAAGCCTTCACATTTGCCAAGCAATTAATATTATCATGAATTTCTTCAAACAAGTGCTCGTGTATTAAGTCGTGCCAAGACACCTTGAGCACGATCTCATATGTTTCAACGATACTAAGATATTTGACGTTCACTCCATTAGCATTTATGTCGCAAAAAATAATACACAACAAAGATAAAAACCTATCAAACAAACTAGATCCTTCTCATCAATTTTCTTTCTTTTCCCACTTTTGCTCCCTTTTGGTCATAAGTTGTTTTATCTTCTCTAAATTTTTTGTCTTAGTCACTCATTGTTATGTGCTTTGTAGACTTAATATCGGTGAAAGAACTTGTTAACAGACAAAACATTGTCAATCAAATCCTTATGAGAAAAGTTCTTTAATAGCTTTTGACCCTTTCTACTTCAATCCTTCGCATGTAAAATAAACCACCCGACTTTACGGTGTAGACTCTATAAACTTATCATCACCAAACTTGAAAGAACAAGGTGTGTCACAATCCATATCAAGCGAGTTCAAAAGCTTCAAGACGCCGCTTTTTGTTGGTAGTGATTTGTTTTGTTGTATTTGTACACTGGATCATACTCATCGCCAATACATCATTACTAGCTTACCGTAAGCAACTCTCAAAAGATATCTCCAGAGCCCTATCAGTTAGTCCTATAGGTTTTATCACCTTTACTAAATCCTTAACGGCATTCAAGGATTGCCTTAATTTTCTCACACATCACACACAAAAAATAGCATGAGTCGCATTGTGTACTTATCAAATACACTCCTTTATAATCGCAAAATCAAAATCATGTCACAAATTATGTGTATTTTCCAAGTACACAAACTAATCATTCTATTATGTGTTGTGTAACCTCACTTACACATGCATAAGAATCGACGCTGTTTGTGTAACTATAAGTTAACTGACAAAGGCAAGTCACAGAGATTTTGAATGTGTAGCTTGTAGTTACACAATAATTGGAAAGTTAGTGTTGATATTTTCAATGTGTAAATTATAGTTACACATACACGTCAATCAATATATAACCCATTGTAGAGTCATTGGTGAGATTGTTTAAAGTGTAACTTATAGTTACACATTCCCTTAGTGAGTCACAAGATATTTTCCATGTGTAACCTATAGTTACAAATCTAGGCTCATTTCTATAAGATTTTTAATGTGTAACTATAAGTTACACAATCAATATACAAACTATGCTCTATTTTGTATAAGATTTTTAATGTGTAACTCTTATTTACACACTCTCTATTTCTATGAAAATTTACAAGTTTATCATGAGATCAAATTTAGTTCATGACATCATCACAAGCAAAATTAATCAAATTTAGTTCATGACTAGATTTTCCATGTAACTTATAGTTACACAAATAATTGGCAAGTTAGTGTTGAGATTTTTAATGTGTAAATTATAGTTACATATGATCAAAACATGAGATTCCAAATGTGTAAATTATAGTTACAAACTCTTTGTAACTCAGAAGAGACATCTTGAATGTGTAACTTACAATTATATAAAGCTCATTTATATGTGTAACTTCAAGTTACACA
The DNA here is from genome assembly GCA_023531295.1 of Papaver armeniacum. Classification (NCBI taxonomy): domain Eukaryota; kingdom Viridiplantae; phylum Streptophyta; class Magnoliopsida; order Ranunculales; family Papaveraceae; genus Papaver; species Papaver armeniacum. The sequence goes on along the minus strand of JAJJWW010007774.1, from coordinate 2,436 downwards.
CTCAATATACATACCACAATACAATCGATTGGTTAGATTTTGAATGTGTAACTCAAAGTTGTTGAATATTGTTTTGTATAGTTAAACATTAACAAAGGCTTTTTCATTAGCATGATACCATAACAACACATATACCAAATAATTTCACATCTAAGTACAAAACATTGTTAATCACTACTAGTTACACATCCTAAACACAACCAATTTTTTTATAAACTACTAGTTACACATCCCAAGGCAAGTCAGTGGAGACATGCTCATTTGGTATGTGTAACTATAAGTTACACAATCAACATACAAACCAAAACACAATCAAAGATTTATAGTGTGTAACTTATAGTTACACATGTCCTTGTAACTTATAGTTACACATGTTTATTACATGAGAAATAAACATGAGACCATGACAACAATAGTTTTCACATCTTAGTACATAATTGTATCATCTTTTCCAAATGATTCATTTTTCCTTTTCACCATTTTTATTTCAAAAAGAAATTTGATTCTAATCTCATTGATGTAGTAATAAAATCAAGTTAGTTGATTGCAATTCAACTTAGATTTTCTAGGGTTTTCAAACAAGAATATCTCGTAAAATGAAATCCACTAAATCAAATTACAATCATGAGTTATATCTCATCCATGACTTACCTTTGTTTCTATTCATGATTATTTCATGGATTTTATGCACAAACGATTGTTCTTCTTCTTCGATATGTAAAATTATCAAATAATGAGTTATGTTCGTTATAATCTCATTACAAACCCTAGTTCGTGGAATTTTTGACACATGAATTAGTAACAACAAGAATCAAAACTAACGTATTCAAATCAAAACATACCTAGTGATTCATTTTCTGAGTATTTCATCAACATGAATCATTAACAACGGCGATTTAGGTTTTGAATCTCAAACAAATCGAATCGAAACTTTTTTTGGTTTTGAATCTCAAACCTGCTTTCGATATGTTCTCTGATTGAGGTTAGCAGTTAAATGGATGATGAATAGTTTTTGATCTCGATCCGATTTAGGAAGATTTCTTGATTTTTAGTTTTTTTTTTCTAGATTTGTTTTCTGCTTTCAAAGGAGTGAGATTTGTTTTCTCTCTCCTGGTAAATGAAATAATGGCTTCTGAACGAGAGAAAGGTAGGTGATGTTTATTATATACTCGAGGCTAATTTAGTCTTTTCGCTTTCATTAATTTTTTTTTTAATTCGGGGCCTGGTTTTAAAACCTCATTTGATTGGGGGCCAACAATATTAATAGGGGGCCTTGATATTTTATTTGCACCCCAAATTTTTCAGGGGCGTATTAATCCGATTATGAAAGTACTATTATACCCTTCACTAAAAATAAATCTTAAAAACCTATTAACCCTTAATCCTAAGCCCCAATTCATTTCTAGTTCTAAACAAAAAGATCACCCCCTCCCTTCTCACCCTCTCGACTCTTCTCTTCTCCTCCATTAACGACTCCAAGAAAAAAAAAATTCACCCTTAAAAATTTCTTTCTTTAAAAGGGTCGTCAATCTCGACAAGCCTAAACCCTAACGATTTTTCATATGCATATAGAGACCATAAAAAATCGTTAGGGTATATGATGATCAAGATAACGACCCTATTTCTCGGTTTTCATATTTTTACCCTGATTAGAGTCGTTAACATAATATAGAAAACCTATGACGATCCTCTATGGACGACCCTTTTTAAAGGTCACCGACCCTAGGTGAAAAACAAAAACAACCTCTGTCTTCTGAAAAATTTCGTAGTCGTCTTGGTATAGACACAAAATAACGACTCTTTGTGACCCAAGCTAAGAGTCGTGCAGTATATCATATTACCCCGATCGATTTTTCATAACCAAAAGTTAGGGTTTGAGTCGTAGCCGTATATCATATTACTCGACGATTTTTCATAACCGAAAAGTTGCAAAGTTTGAGTCGTCATTTTTGTGTCAATCATTTGACGACTTTATAGAGTCGTTAGGGTATACATCCCCTACGACATTGACGACTCTTTCTCTGTTGTGACATATATCCAATCCATGGGAGAATTTAAGATAATCTACCATCAACACAATCATCTTTGTTACTTGAACCTTCAAACATCATTTCCTACTTGAAACCTCTCTCTTCTTCTTCTTAAAAATAAAAAATAAAAAAATAAAAATCTGTTTTTTATCTAACATAATCTAACCACACTAATTAAATTAACTTTATTAAGTTTTAATACTAATCATTCATGGGTAGTTTAGGTATTTAGAAATTTTTTGTTAAGGGGCGACCAAATTAGGTTTGGGTGACCTTTTTGTCCTTTTGTTTTTAGGCCCCCATTAATATCTTTCTTCCCCCAATCAAATTAGGATTTAAAACTCTTTTAACTAGGGCCTCATATATGGGTTTATCCATGGTGGGGGCCTAGCCAATTTCCCGTTTT
>JAJJWW010007773.1:0-303791 GCA_023531295.1 Papaver armeniacum | reverse complement strand
GGTTACATACTAGTATTTTTAAAACATGGTTGAAACTGATTCATCCCGCTTAAACTTAAAAATTAGTATGGGTGAAATGGAGACCAAAAATAACAAGAATGAAACTGGATTCATCCTTGGCTTAAACTTAAAAAGAGTGAGGATGAAATTGGATGCATCCCGATGAAATTAAAAATAAGAAAAAATATTTGAAAATGGGTAGGATTTAAATTGTTTACATCCCGGTTATTTTTACATTCTCAAATCCATTTAAACAAGTATCAAATTTTACAGGTCTTTTTCACCCAGGAATTGTTGATTTTGGTCTTTTTAACCAATTTTGTGTACATTTCATCTAGGATCGTGCACTATCTGTAACGAATCATTACAGTGTGATGTCCTTATGGGATGATTCACCCCTACTTCCTTATTGCATTTGTACGCTTATATGACGAGAACAATCCATAACTTTGTTCGTAAGGAAGAAAAAAAACATGATACCTCTAGAGATGCAAGGTCATTACAATCATTAACTCTATGGCAGGGATTATAATGAAGAACTTTATGCAAGGTCATTGCATCCATCTCTTGTTGAACTTCTTTCCTGAAGAACAAGTTGTGAAACCTATTAGGAGTAAGTCCTGTATAGTCAAGTCAAGGTTTATTGACTTGACTGCCTAATGATTGGTTATATACATGTCCTCTCAGACGCGGGCACATTATTGATTTTTACCCCGTAATAATATTTCTATAGCTTTGTATGAATCTTTGCATGGTATCATTGAGGAGGTACCACCTAGGTCAAATTCTGCAATAATTTTCTCAATTTTTTTCCACAGAATCGTGATTTCTTCACTTTCTCAAGATCAAATATCTTTCTCAACAATTTTCTCGATCTTTCTTCAACTTTGGTTGTTTCAATCTTTCATCAATTTTTTGCAATGTTGATCCTCTTTCTTTCTCTAGTAGTTTGAATCTTGATTCTTTCTTTATCTTTCAATGCCGACTACAAGAGGTTCACTGAATATTCAACAACAACAACAAAATGGTATTCCAGATCCACAATCACAAGTTGAAATCCCAGTTTCCGCTGCTCAAATGTCTGGTAATGATGCAAATCAGGGTAATTCAAGTTATTCTGCTTTACCTTTCAATAATATTGGAAATTTTATTTCTTTAAAGCTAGATCATACCAATTTCCTGTTATGGTGAGATCAATTCGAATCTGTATTGATTTCTACTGATTTATATGGTCATGTTCGTGGTGAAATTGTTGAACCCCCCTCCCAAGTTATGATTACTGGGGTTGCCAGTGTTAATCCAAGATGTGTATATTGGAGAAAGGCAGATAGGCTTGTTTTTAGTTGTCTGAAAGCTACGTTTACTTCAAACCCCATTTACGTGATGTTCTTGGAATGTTTACTACTCGTGAAATCTGGCAATATCTGGAATCTAGTTTTAGATCTTTATTTGGGACTAGACGAAATATGCTACGGCAATAATTGTATGGAATTATAAGCGGTTCTCAGTCTATCTGTGTTTACTTACATAATTTGAAGGCTTGCAGATTCCTTGGCTGATATCAATGATCGAGTCTCAGATGCACGATTTGATGATGTATGTGCTTAATGGTAAAGGCAAAGAGAGTATGATACTTTTGTAATATCTGCTTAGAATCGTGAGACTCTATATACCTTTGGAGAGTTAAAAGCTAGATTGTTAACACATGAACAATGGCTAAGTGATCAAAGTCGATATCTTTGCCAAGCACTATTCTTAATAATCCTTCAAAGATTCTATGGAAGACATGTTCATAATGGTAACAAGAATGGAAAGAATAAGGGTAAAAATAAGAATAATCAAGGTAATTTTTGAAGAAATGGTAATGGTTCTGTTTAGTTTAAAGGTGGTGTTGGGTCTGGTTCTACTAGTTCAAGTGCAGATACTTCAGATGGTGGTTCTAATAGTAGACCTTTTGTGGATTTCTCAACTGTTGAATGTCAGATATGTCGAAAAATAGGACATTATGCAATTAAATGTTTCTTCAGATATCATCCTCCACCTAGTTCTGAGTCTAAGTCTACCTAAATGTGGCTCCAGCTGAAAACAAACTTTTTAGTGGTATACAAGTTAATTCAAATGACTTGTGTGATGATCCTTCTGTCTCTACCTCAACTACTTGGATTTCTAATTTTGGTTCCTCAAGACACATGACTGGTGACAAGGAGATTCTTCAAAATACTTCTAACTATAAAGGGAAGGACAAAGTCACTGTTGGTAATGGTAAGACCCTCCAAATCTCTCAAACCGGGTACTTCTATTTTACAAACACCAAGCTAGTTTTGAACTTAAACATGTCTTACTAGTACCCGAGATTAAACAAAATCTATTATCAGCTTGCACAATTTGCTAAGATAATAATTGTTGTTATTTTATTTTTGATCCATGAAGTTTTGAGATTAGGGATATAAGTTCACATGCTCTTTTAGCTCAGGGCAAAATGGTTAATAACTTGTATCCTCTTTCTCATGTTTCTTCTAACAAGAATGCTTTGTTTACTTCATATTCATCTATTATTTCTTCTCCATCTTTGTGGCATAATAGGTTAGGACATCCCTCTAAGAAAATCATTCAACATTTGCATTCTACTAAAGTCATTGTTCTTAATTCTGTTCATGAGAATCAACTATGTCATCCTTGTCGAATTGTTAAACGTAAAAAGTTGTCATTTCATCTTTCTCCTTCTCATGAATCTAAACCATTAGCTCTCATTCACTGTGATATTTGGGGACCCTCTCCAATCTTTTCTCATGCTGGTTTTAGATATTACATTTTTAGATGATGCCATAGATTTCACTTTGGATTTATCCTATGAAACTCAAAATCGATGTTATTCATTGTTTTACTCATTTCAAATCTCTTACTTGAAAATTTGTTTTCTACAAAGATTTTGTGCTTTCAAACGAGATAATGCTTATGAACTTGCTAAGGGTTCATTTAAACAGCATTCTTGATTCCAATGGAATTCATCTTAGATTGTCATGTCCTAATACACTCCGAGCAAAATGGATCAAGCGTAAAGAAAGCACAAGCATATTGGCAAATGGGTAATACCCTTTTTGTTTCATTCCTCAACTCCTAAAATTTTCTCGGTATGATGCTTTTCATCGCTACATACCTCATTAATAGAACTCCAACTCTGTTTTATCCATGAAATCTCCTTATGAAGTTTTATTTCAATACTCAAGATTACTCATTCTTACGAGTTTTTGGTTCCATTTGGTTTCCTTTTCTTGGTCATTATAGACCCGACACATTGTCTCCCAAATCATTAAATGCATCTTTATTGGTTATATTCCACCGCATAAAGGATACAAATGTTTTGATCCTGTCTCTCATAAACTACATATATCCAGACATGTGATTTTTGATGAATGTAATTTTTACTATAATTCTACTTTTTCTTCACCTGACATACCAACTTCTAATTCTGATTTAATTCAATCTCCACCTGTGAATGCCACTTCTGATTCTTTTTTACTTCCATCTACTTCAGTTCCTACTTCTTCTATATTTACTAGATCAATACAAGGCATATCTAAACCTAAACGGTTTTCTGATTTTGTGCTTCATCATTCAGTTAAGCATCCTATTTCTCCTGTATTTACAAGTATGTTAACCACTATTTCTGAGCCTAAAAACTTTAGAGAAGCATGTCAAGGACTTAAATGGATGGTTTCTATGAAAGAGGAGAATGATGCTCTTATGTTGAATGAGACTTGGACTTATGTTTTGCCTGAACCTCACATGAATATTCTTGGTTGTAAATGGGTATATAAGGTCAAATTAAAGTCTGATGGAACTATTGATAGACTTAAGTCTAGATTAGTATCTCAAGGCTATAATCAGCAAGAGGGAGTGGACTTTGGAGAAACTGATGAGTGCCAAATAGTGCATATTTAATCACCTTTTTATTGGCATTTTACTCATCTTTTGTGCTTAGAAATCAGATATTATCCCAAATTCTGTGTTTTCTTTGTTTCCAAGAATAAATATTTGTACTAATTAATTTTGTGTTTTTAGGTAATAAATAAAGCTCGGAGAAATTGAGGAGCCAAAGAGCAGAAAGAATTGGAGACGAGCATCTATGGAGCAGATAGCCAAAGCTCGCGCGAATGTCAGTTACCTAACAAGGAAGACATGGGCTAGAGCTACCCATGACCCAGATCCGAACCCGCTCATCCCGAGCCGTTAAGATCTTCACTCGCCACATCCTACGCCGTCTCCGACTTCCTCATCATATCTTGATGCGCTCGCTCAACACCAGATCAATCCGAGTCTCCCTGAGCCGTTCAGATATTACCTCCTAGATCCTACGCTCGCTCCGACCTCCTCATCTTCCCCTGATGCACCTGCTTCACAACAAAAATCACCTACCCTATACCCTTCGACCAACTCTCCCATTTTCTCTTTCTTCTCTGCAGAGAAGAACCATCTTCTCCCCCTCTCCCCGACCAAACCCTCTGCTCAGCCACCTTCTTCACTTCCACCTCCATACCCTGACAGAACCAACCGCACCATCAACAGCCGCTCCATCACTCTGTCTTCGAGATGTCTCTAACATAGCTTCTCCATACCCTAGAAGCTAGGTTAGAGACAACTAGAGCTAGGGTTTCTCATTAATCAATCAAGGGAGTTGTTGAAGCCGAATTGACAGAAGGGGAGAGGCGATGCAGAGAGTATGGGTGAGAGAGTTTGTTTAATTTTCTGTTTTTAAAATAATTTAGGGTTTTTAGATTTTCTTTGCATGTATAAATAGAGAGAACTCGTGGATGTTTGAGAGGATGCTCAAGCTAGCTGGTGCACCACTTTAGGGTTAATTTGTGCTTTACTTTGTTAATGTTTTAATTAAGTAACCGGGGTTGGGATGAAACCTTGATTGCATGCTAAGTTGTTCACTTTCTTTTTATTGTTCTTGTTATGCTTCATTAGAAAGATTGAATTAGTTAATTGAACACATGACCCCGTGATAGAGTGTCTTTGTAAGAAGACACTCTATACTAGGGAGTGTGTGAGATTAGTCAAGACATTATCATGGTATTCTTCCCCTGGAATGAATCAAGAGCATAATCTGATTAGTAATTGCCTTAGCATAAGGTCAAGTGGTGGAATCTCTGCCCTAAGTGCTCTTCACAATTGTTTACAATCCATTTAGTTACTTTAGTTCACCGGTCACAACAACAAACTCTACTCGTTTACACTAAAACCTACATCTCCAGTGTTACCTTCACTAGAATTCAGTAGAGCAAGCCTTAGATCAAACACATAGCACCACAAGTCCCCGGGATCGATCCGCACTTGCCACGCCTCCAACAGCGCCGTGCACTTTGCGTGTTATCACTCGTAGGCATTAATATAAACATCATTCCAGCCTACCAAGTTTTTGGCGCCATTGCTGGGGACTCGCGTGTGCTAAGTTGATAATTTGCTTCCTTTATCGATTTCCACTCACCCCTGTACATATTAACCTTGAATCATTGCATTTAGCATATGTCTTTGCATTTGTGCATTGTATTTAGTATTTAGTATCTGTCTCTGTGCACTGTCTTGGCGTGTGCTGAGATCATTCTTGCTTGCTTGCTTTCCTAATTCTTCATCCATCTCGTACATAGCATTGCTAAAGTTACTATCGTAGTGTTAACCTCTCTTTGTCACCTTGGGCTGATACTTGGCCATGCTCTAACCTCAACATATGGTCTAACCACAAGTGCTAGATTCCCTCACCTGCACTTCAACTTGACATTTTAAGTGTGGCACTACTCATTAGCTAGCAATTAAGGTTTCTCAAAGAACTTGACCCATGATCTCTAAATCGTAAGGTAATAGTGCATTGCACTCGCATCTCGGCATAGGCCGAGCTCAAAGCTTACCCGACTTGGCCCGACACTTCGTTTCAAGGCAACTTTGCAACATTTTCGTAGTTGTAGCTTAGTACAATATTTTAAGCTCGCTTTGTAGTAGCAGTTCATACCTCTTGAGTATTTACAATTTCTGAATACTGACCCCTTTCAATTGAGCCAGCAGGTGCATGCTACCTGTGCTGCAGAAGCTGAGCAAAACCAAGAAAGGATAAGAGAGCAGAACCTGAGTTCACAAAGCTCTGAGCAAACTGGAATCCAGGTAAGTGGCTCCATGAGTGAATACACCTGAGTTATATGAACATGACCTGTAACCTATGTTAGGCTAGCATCTATACCAGAGCTGTATGAATATGAACAAGTTGTATGAGCATGACCTGAGGTAACCATCTATATGAGTTGTATGAGTTGTATGTCTTTGTTTGCGCACCTGTGCGCATGTGTGAGACCCTGTTGAACCTCTTCAACCAGCCCTGTGCATATAATCTCAGCTCGTCTGAGCCCTGTGCTATAACACCTAACCTCCAGCCACCGCAGCTCGTGAGTTAGGGCTTGGATAGTCGCTATCTCGCAAACCAAGTAGTCAAGCCGCAAACCCAAAGTTGATAGCAATCGAACTTGTTGATCGCTAAAGCCCGCTGCACCCTACCCGAGAATTTGTGTGAACCCTTAGCCTAGGTTAGCTCACTCCATCCCCCGTAGTTGTTGAGCCTAAGCCGCAGCCCTAGTGATACCAACCAAGTTAGCCTTACTACATTTGCCCCGTACCAAGCCCAGTTGACATCACTTGTATGAATGTCTCGTGGTAATCAGGTGCATGCTGCTAAATTTGAGCTTAGCCAAACGTGTCAATGACCTGAGAAATCATCCATGAGTTGAGCTTGCATGAGAAATTAGCAACCTTGCTGTCATATTTGCCTGTTGCATTAGCTACCCTGCTCCCTTGCTAGCCCCTGGCCGCAAATTTGAGCCAAGCCCCGAGCATAACTCAGCCCCATTGCTTTCGGCCTTGGCCGAGGCTCAGATTTCTGTGTGCTGTGCATTGGAAGTTGGCTCAACTAGCCATCTTTTGACTGAGCAACCTAGCTTTGACAAGGCCCGAGCTTTAACTCCACCCGACCCCCGTAGCCGAGCCTTGGCTAAACTGCCGCTGGTGCTCAAACCTTGAATCTCTCGAAAAGAATGCATGATGCCGCAGTGATACTACGCTAGATACCCCGTGTCTTTGAAAATGTTCAATTTGTGAATCAGCTTGACACCCTAAGCATGCCGTAGAGTCCTAGCATTGCCTTTTTGCCGTGCTCTGTGCTACATCCGTGGAGTTGTATCAAAAGATAAAGTCGATCTTTAATATCCATGATGCTTTGAACTATTATACTTTGAAGTGCTAGCATCAACCTCTCGCAATTGGTGTGTGAATTTTTGATATTTTATGCTTAGTGTGTGAGTTTGCTTGAGCTGGCAACCCGTGCATAAGCCGAGGCCGCACTAAGGCCACCGTGGTGTCAGTGAATCTTGCATGAGCCGTGTTGTTCACCTTACCCAATTTGTGCTTTGCTTGTGCTTTGCATCCGCAACAACTAGCCTTGCACTCACAGTAACCTTGCCAACCTCAACTCTTGCACACATAACCTCGTGTTGTATGTGAGTTTGCCAACTTGTGCATAAAACTCCGCACGTAAACCGACCGAGCCGCACACCTGGGCTTTGCACATAACCAAACCTGAAGCCCACAACCACTAGGCCTTGCTTTGCATCTGAACCCAACTTGAGTTGAGCTGCTGGGCTTCTTATAAGTTTGTTCTTTGCACAAATCAAGCCCACTGTACCACAAAGCAACCTTTGGGCTTACACTTAGAATCAAAGTGCCATTTTCTTTTGTGGGTTGTATCTCACCTGGGCTTGCATATAAACCGGGCTGCATTTGCACTTAGACTAAACAACCTGGGCTTAAACCAAATAGAGCTCACAAACACCAAATGCTGTACATTCCCAACAAAACCAAAACAGCCCAAAAAAACCAAATCAATCCCAACAAAACCAAACCAGCCCAAACAAACCAAATCCCACACAAACCAAATGAGACCCAATAAACCAAATGAAACCCAATAAACCAAACCGAGTCCACTACAACCGGGCTTTGAGTTCAATTTGAGTTGTTAAATCATGTCGATTTTGGTCTCGCATCCGGGATGGAAACAAATCCATTAGAGAGCTTGCTTACGGGCATGCTTCACAAGATGAACTCCCCACATACCATAGTGATTTTAGGGAATTTTATGAGCCTTCTCGTGGCCCCGACCTCACATACCCTAATCATTATGAGCACATGCATCATCCACCACAAAGTTGAAAATGAACACTTTTCTCATACCTGATCATCACTTTTAGATCAATTAGAAGCTCAAGTATCTTGCTTTAGAAAGGCAATTACATGAGCAACTGTCGAATCTAATTTCCCTAGGCAATATGCAATTTATGCATGTACCTTATGTGGTAGCTTAAACCACCTGTTTGAGAACCGCTATATTTTGCATGATTTTAGACAGTCTAAGGAAAACCATGATGATCCAATGTACGAATTGTCTAGAAGTGACTATTGGGACCATAATCAACCTGCACACATGCATCATCCACCACAGTGGGGAGATGAACAATTTTATACTCCCCCAACTCCTAGTTGGCAATCAATAATGGAAACACTCATGGAGCAAAATGCTAGGCTTGAAATGAATGCAATGCATGACCATCCACATAGCAACATGTCCGAATTTCCTTCTCTAGTGAACCTCATGCACAACCATACAGTGATTATCCATATGAGGAATGCATACCCACTAGTGAAGACTCTCCTTCAATAGAACAACTCACTATGATTCTTCAAAGGGACTTTGATTGAGTTACAAAATTATAGGGATTGAAAATAGTGTTTCTAGTCTTACTCATGCAACTAACACTGAATATGAACCTAATCTAGAGGTAGATGAGTACACTAAAAATACTACAATTTTGAATGGAGAGATAAATTCTTGCTATGATGATGATGATGAATATGAAGAGCATGTGTATTTTGAAAATGTAGTAGAATCTTTAGGTTCGTAGACATTAAGTGCCTCTTCCGTGAACCCTATGAATGATGCTTCTTCTAATATTCATACATGTGATGATGATGTGGAACCCTGTGGAATTGTCCTGTGAAAATGAGCATGCTATACCACCTCGTTTGTGACCTAGGAATAGCTGAATTGTCTGTTGACACGGATGATTCAATGCATGTGCCTAACTCCATGCCTAGACTACAAAGATGATATCTCTCCCGGTTATGTTATACATGAGAATGATGATGAGTATGACCTGAGAGATTGATGAATTGTTTTATGCAGTGAACATGATTTACCCTCTTTCCGACTTTAGGAAAGTGTGTGATGGTGCAAATGATTTTATACATGAAAACAACTTAGATGTACCTAACCTCTCTCCTGAGTCACAAATTGAAACTCCTCCACCAAACCTAGGTGTAGTTTGTCACAAAATTGCAAAACCAACTTTTCTGAAAAATGCCTAATTTAGGCCTAGAACTTTGTGCTTCCCAAGTCCTCTTGGACTATTTTGCATCAAAATATAACACTTTTAGGGAGCCACGATTTGGAAAGTGTATGTCTCCACTGTTTCTTAGAAAAACTCATTTTGAGTTAGACCTTTTGCATGATGTACCTTTAAATTTGCAAGATTTTGTGCTCAAAAACACACCGTTCACAAGTTTAGGTTTGGGAAACTCATTCACATACACATCTTACTTGCACTCTCATATTATATTTGTGTAAGGTCATGATGTTTGTACATATTTTCTAATGGGTTGATCCTCAACTCTTTAGATTGTTAGTATATGGTGAATTTTCATTGTATATAATCCAGTAGGACTTGTTAAAATTTTTCTTTCTTGAATCGGTTGAGTCTTCTTGTACATATATTGTGCTAATCCGATATGATCTCCGCTGAGAATGTTGGATTCTAGCCTTGACTAGTGAAGCTCTAACCTTGCTCCCGCCGACATCCTAATCTCTTCCCTTTTCTCTTATCAAGATAGTTCTCTTGGTATGTGACTATTTAAATTTTTCTATCTCATTGACACATTGAGGACAATGTTTGATTTAGTTTTGGGGGTACATTTGCATATAGAGTTTTAGTCTTTTTAATCTTTTATTTTCAAAAAAAAAAAAAAAAAAAAAAAAAACTCTTTTTGTAAAAACCTCCAACTTTTAGAGATTTTAGAGTCACTAGCATGCTTCTAGCTATGTTTACATAGAGAATCGACCGAAATAATGTGGTTAGAAGTACCTGAGAACACAATCGGGTTTCTTAGTTGATTAGAGCGTTAAAGTTGGATTTAACCATACCAGAGGGCGAATTAGGTGCTGTTTAGATATTCGGTAGTAGAATTGTGATCACCCATAGTGGAGACTACCCATTTTACATCAAATGAGGCACCAACCTTCAATTTTTTTCGCAACTTTCTAGAAAAGTCATAGAGTGTGTGTCACCGTACGTCAATTTCCGGGTAGGAATGGTGAGCTACCCAACTTCGCACCAATTTCAAAGACTACTTTTGATCTCTTGAGTGCTAGTTTTTGTCAATCATGAGGGTGACGTTTAAAGAAGAAAACTCCTTCTAAATATCGATTTGCGCTAGCATCATTCTCTCTCTCAATCAAAGCAGACCCATAGAAACACATCATCATCAAAGAAACGGAGCAAAGATCGTGAATATTGAAAGAAAAGTTGACATAGTCCAAGGTTTATATGCAACAAAACAAAGAAAAGAAAATAGGATGAGAATTAATGAAGTTTGTGAAAATTGAGTTTATCGTTTTATTGAAAAAAAAAAAAAAAAAAAAAAAAAACATCAAGTTTTTGTAAAGTTCAGAAGTTCGTCATCAACAAATTGAAGACCGAAGATTGAAGACGTTTCTATGGTTCTTATGAGAGAGTGATATTAATTGCCGATCGGGTGAGAAGGTAAGTGAGTACTCCCATCCTTGCTAATGGTTGATTTCCTTTCTTAGAGATCATCGTTAAAGATTCTTTTTGTCCACACTTCTGTGGAGTCTCCATAATTTATTTCGGAAGGTTATCCTTCTTACCTACAACGTGTGCAGATTTCTATCTTTATTCCCGCTTTGCACACATGAGAGACTAAAAAAGCGATATTTTTGAGTGCAAGTTATCATAAACCCTAATAGTGAGGCAGAAGTCGAGGCTTATGATCACAATCGAATCCGAATTCTTTCATATGGTATGGTTACTTCTCGCCAGCACTTAAGGATGAGAATGCGTTCTTTGGTAGTTCTAACTTCATTACTAGCATGCGTAAACTCTATGTCCTCATAGCTCCTTGGATGCTTGAGACTCTTTTACACTCTGAAATTGGAGAAGGTTTTGTGGGTACACCTCAAAACCCTCACGAGACTACAACTCGTCCACTAGGGACACCTAGGGGTTTAAAGGCTTAGTGCATACGCTAAATGCATTCGAGAGACTCGCGACGGGGTATAGTTAGGGATTTCTTAATTTCTGTTTCACTTGAGGACAAGTAAAATTCAGGTTTGGGGGTATTTGATGAGTGCCAAATAGTGCATATTTATACACCTTTTTATTGGCATTTTACTCATCTTTTGTGCTTAGAAATCAGATATTATCCCAAATTCTGTGTTTTCTTTGTTTCCAAGAATAAATATTTGTACTAATTAATTTTGTGTTTTTAGGTAATAAATAAAGCTCGGAGAAATTGAGGAGCCAAAGAGCGAAAGAATTGAGACGAGCATCTATGGAGCAGATAAATTAAAGCCCGCGCGCGAATCAGCCAGAACCCAACAAGGAAGACATGGGCTGGAGCTACCCATGACCCGGATCCGAACCCGCTCATCCCGAGCCGTTAAGATCTTCACTCGCCACATCCTACGCTCGCTCCGACTTCCTCATCATATCTTGATGCGCCTGCTCAACACCAGATCAATCCGAGTCTCCCTGAGCCGTTCAGATATTACCTCCTAGATCCTACGCTCGCTCCGACCTCCTCATCTTCCCCTGATGCACCTGCTTCACAACAAAAATCACCTACCCTATACCCTTTGACCAACTCTCCCATTTTCTCTTCCATCTTCTCTTTCTTCTCTGCAGAGAAGAACCATCTTCTCCCCCTCTCCCCGACCAAACCCTCTGCTCAGCCACCTTCTTCACTTCCACCTCCATACCCTGACAGAACCAACCGCACCATCAATGCCTGGCTCCATCACTGCGTCTCGAGATGTCTCTAACGTAGCTTCTCCATACCCTAGAAGCTAGGTTAGAGACAACTAGAGCTAGGGTTTCTCATTAATCAATCAAGGGAGTTGTTGAAGCCGAATTGACAGAAGATGAGAGGCGATGCAGAGAGTATGGGTGAGAGAGTTTGTTTAATTTTCTGTTTTTAAAATAATTTAGGGTTTTTAGATTTTCTTTGCATGTATAAATAGAGGAGAACTGTGGATGTTTGAGAGGATGCCTAGGCTAGCCAGTGCACCACTTTAGGGTTAATTTGTGCTTTACTTTGTTAATGTTTTAATTAAGTAACTGGGGTTGGGATGAAACCCTTGATTGCATGCTAAGTTGTTCACTTTCTTTTATTGTTCTTGTTATGCTTCATTAGAAAGATTGAATTAGTTAATTGAACACATGACCCCGTGATAGAGTGTACTCGTAAGAAGACACTCTATACTAGGGGGAGTGTGTGAGATTAGTCAAGACATTATCATGGTATTCTTCCCTGAATGAATCAAGAGCATAATCTGATTAGGAATTGCCTTAGCATAAGGTCAAGTGGTGGAATCTCTCGCCTAAGTGCTCTTCACAATTGTTTACAATCCATTTAGTTACTTTAGTTCACCACACAACAACAAACTCCGTCGTTTCGACACTAAAAACCTACATCCGTGTTACCTTCACTAGAATTCAGAGAGAGCAAGCCTTAGATCAAACACATAGCACCACAAGTCCCTGTGGATCGATCCGTACTTGCCACGCCTCCAACAGGCGCCGTGCACTTGCGGTTATCACTCGTAGGCATTAATATAAACATCATTCCAGGCCTACCAGAAACTTTTAGTCCAGTTGTTAAGTCAACAATTGTGAGAGTTGTTTTGAATTTAGCGGTAGCTCATATTGGTCAGTTCGGCAACTGGATGTGTCCAATGCATTTTTGCATGATCACTTATCTGAGAATGTCTATATGAAACAGCCTCCAGGATTTACTCATCCAGATTTTCCTAACCATGTTTGTCATTTGAATAAGTCCTTATATGGTTTAAAACAGGCTCCAAGGGCCTGGTTTCATAGATTTAGTTCATTTTTTCTTCAGTTTGGCTTTATTATGTCCAAGAATGATCATCCTATGTTTATCTACATCACTGAGTCAGACATGTTGGTGTTACTATTGTATGTAGATGATATTTTGTTAACAGGGAGTTCTGATGATCTTATTAATAAGTTGATACAAGCTTTGAGTAAGGAATTTATTATGAAGGATTTAGGGGATTTAAGTTTTTTTCTTGGAATTGAAGCTACCAAATCCTCAGATGCTATTTTCTTAACTCAACAGAAATATACTTTGGAACTTCTTACTAAGGCACAAATGTTGGATTGCAAACCTTGTGACACCCCTGTTGCCAAAGGAAAAAGGTGTTTTATCAATGATGGTGTATTATTTTCTGATCCTCTAGCATATAGGACAATTGTTGGTGGTCTTCAATATCATACACATACAAGGCCTGATATCTGTTTTGCTGTCAATTATGTGTCTCAATTTATGCATGCTCCAACTGATCAACATCTTCTTCCTGTGAAAAGGATATTAAGATACTTAAAAGGTACTTTAGGTACAGGAATTACTTTAAAAAAGAGCGAATATTCATACTTTAACTGCTTATACTGATTCTGATTGGGATGAATGCCCAGATACAAGAAGATCTACTTCGGGATATGTAGTGTTTATGGGTGACTCTGTTGTTTCTTGGTCTTCAAAGAAACAACCAATTGTTTCCAGGAGTTCAGCTGAAGCTGAATACAAGTGATTGACTGTGGCTACTGCTGAATTACAATTTTGACATCTTTGTTAACAGAATTACATGTCTCAGTTGCTTATCTTCTGCAGGTACTATGTGAT
Organism: Papaver armeniacum; assembly: GCA_023531295.1. Lineage (NCBI taxonomy): Eukaryota > Viridiplantae > Streptophyta > Magnoliopsida > Ranunculales > Papaveraceae > Papaver > Papaver armeniacum. The sequence goes on along the minus strand of JAJJWW010007773.1, from coordinate 289,697 downwards.
AATCAAAGTGCGATTTTTCTAGCTTCTAATCCAGTCTTCCATGCCAGGACCAAGCATGTAGAGATAGATTATCATACTATCAGAGAACTGGTTAAAGATGGCATTGTTCAAGTTAGTAATGTAGTCACTGAGGAGCAGTTAGCTGATGTGATGACAAAGGGTCTCCGCTATCTAACTTTCTCCAGACTGCTACAAAGGATAGTGCAATCTTCAGCTGTTGTCAGTTCTGTTTTAGCTTAGTATAACTTCTTTTAGTCAGATTGGCTCTTGTTGAGCATTTGTTTGTTTTTGTTTTCTCAGACTGGCTCTTGTTGAGTGTATGTTCTAGGCTCTTGTTGAGCACTTTCTTATTGCCTAGTTCTTGTTGAGCATTTGTTTGTTTTTGATTTCTCAGACTGGCTCTTGTTGAGTGTCTGTTCTAGGCTCTTTTGAGCACTTCGCCTTGTTTTTTGTTCTTTTCAATTTGTTCCAATGTCTGCTTGTAACAAATGAGGAGGGTGTATTAGAAGTAAGTCTTGTATAGTCAAGGTTTATTGACTTGGCTCTGTCTGACAGATTGGTTATATATTGTCCTCTGTATCAGTGCACATTATTGATTTTTACCCCGTAATAATATTTCACAGCTTTTGTCTGAATCTTTATTGAACCGCTAATGATTCGCATCCAACCCGTCCGATGTTAGACCGGACGCGGATGGACATTGGACTGGTTGGGGAGGCGAAAACGGGACCGATTCGGAGACGAGACTATAAATACTCACCCCATCATGGAATATTGAGTTGACTAAGTCAAGGGTCATTGGTGCACCACAGTACTGCCATACCAATTTCACTACTTATTTCACTGATGATTTCTGGTTTGATTCAAGTATTTCTAAAGTTTTTCATGGCATAAACGTACCATTAGTTCTGACTTCGTATTCATTCAATATATCTTTACTGTCAGTATAGGACTTGTAATGATAATGTGTGGTTTACATAATGCAGGTGTAATGATAATGGATTTAGTGAAATGGAGAGAAGGGAATTACACTGAAAAGATTGAGAAATGGATGGAATTACAAAAGGAGAGAAGGATATATGAGTTGGGTTCATTGCCACCGTTTTTACTGGTATTTGGTGGTGATATTGAAGCAATAGATCATAAATGGAATCAACATGGACTTGGTGGTGATAATGTGAAAGGTAGTTGTAGATTATTACATCCTGGTCCAGTTAGTTTGTTACATTGGAGTGGTAAACGGAAACCATGGGTAAGGCTTGATGAAGGTAATCCATGTCCACTTGATCATCTTTGGTTACCTTATGATCTTTACTTACATAATCATCATAGAAATCTATAGTTTCGGGAACTTCTAGGGTTCTCTACTTTTCCTCCGGATTGTTACTGGGAGTTGTAGCTTCTGATTGATAACAGAGATGTTAATAAGGGGAGGAGAGTCTGGTAAGACCTTTACAGAATGCTTTAGGCAAGGTTCAACTACTACTAGTATTTCTGGTATTCCATGCAAATACGAAGATGATGCCTCGCCGGTCGACTCACTTAGCGATTATCATACAGATGATGACGATGATGATGATGATGACTGGGAAAATCAGAATATTAGGAAAGAGATAACTGATTACGAGTGGGATGTTTGCAACCTGTCAAAGGCTGATAAAGTATCTGGTATCAAAAGAAAATATAATGATGATGAAGAAGAGTCTCATGAGACAAGAGATAAGCAGCAGCAGTTGGTGGTTTATGAGTCTGGAAAAGGAAAAGAGGATGTTGATGAGAGATATAACGTTCACATATATGGTTACTATCGTAAAAATAGAGCAGATGGGGGATATGGAATTATTTTACGGGACAAGTTGAGAAAACCAATAGTTGCTTACTATTGGTTTCTAAAGGAGGATCATATCTTTATTACCTTCTGATGGGAATGAAGAGAGGCTTAGAGATTGCAAATGAACTTGGACTTGTGGAAGTTAAGTGGTCAATCAATTCACGAAGAGTTAGTCACCACTTTAGCTTCCTTTTCAGTGATCCCTTCATGCTAAGTTACTTATTTCATTCCAAACATGATGTTGTTGCTGGTACTAATGTTTACAAGAGGTGTTTGAGAAATCAAATGGGTTTGCCTATTGCAAGTTTCAAGCTAGTGTTTCCAGTTATTGAAGATATTATAAAGCCGCAGTATAAAATCAAGTTCAAATATAGATAGGGCGTTCTTGTATATACCCCTTCAAAATACTAACGATACCCCTTATAACCCGTTAAGTTAGTTAGAATACCGTTAATCCAAAAATTGCCAATTATTTCATATTTTGTTATACACATACCCCACTCCTTCTAAACCGTAAAAGAAGAAACTTCCCATGTATGATGTATGTCTATCCGCATAATACAATCCCACCAAGATCTCTCTTCCAGATTATATTACGGCACTATTTTAGCCATAATACCAATGTTCATAATATCTATGCTTTTTCATTGGAAATCATTAGGCATGTTTGAACATCAAGTAGATTTCTCAAAAGAAATTCCATATGATCAGGCATCCCTTTATTTATTTCTTCGTTCGTTCACTTAATCAAGTATAAAGTATAAACTTAGATTAAGGTTGAACAGAAGCATCATCTACATTATAAATTTTACCTTGTTCACAAAATATGAAATTCAAGTCGATTTATTTGTTTTATACGAGTAAGAGATTTAGGTTAGTTACTAAAATAACAATTGGGCAAAACTGATCAGAAAAAGAAAAGTTGAGATTTTGATGGTGAAAGTTTGTTTATACTCGAAAGATGAGAAGAATGGCAAGGTATTTGGGTTCTTTAATCATATTATCAAAGTTTTCTTGTGATCAAAAATTGATCTCAAAAGGATATGTTCGACAATCTGGGTTTTAGTCAATCAAATAAAAACCTATAAAGGGTTTTAGTGATAATGGGTTTTGACAAAACCGTTATGTTAAAGGAAGTCAAGAGAATTTTTGAATCAGAGTTTTAGATTTTATTGGGGTTTTAGTGAAGTTAGTTGATTATGTGTGGTTGATGAAGAATCTCACGATTCTACTCTAAGAACCCTAGCCGCGTTGTTTAGAAAATGGATAATAAAAATCAACTCAAGTTAAAATGTTTCTGTTTCTCAAAGTACTTAGGGAACGAAGTAACGAACTAACCGGGGTATGCAATATAGACGATTTTGATGGGGTAGTAAGACTAGCTTAAAGGGTACACAGATAAAGGGGTACCGTTAGTAATTTCAGGGGTATATAAAGGAACGCCCTATAGATATGACTGTTACGCAATGAAGAGTCCGACTTTGTGCACCCCCGCTAAACCAGGGGTGCACGTTCCTCCCATCAAGATTGGTCGTAAGCTTAACCCTAGTTATCATCTTGTTTATAATTTTTTAACTTAAAAATTAATCTTACTTCTCTCCTCTCTCTATTTTAATCTTAACAGATGTATTTAATCTGTCTTCTTCATCAAAAGCTTGTGTCCAATGTTAACATGATGTATAACTTCATGGATTCTCCAATCACATTTCCTAGAGGAGTGATCCGAAGGGGTAGATTAAGAAGTGTATCTAACAATTGACATGCTTGAATAAAGAAAAGGTTAATGCTTTTGTCGATCCAAATAAGCACGCTATCGAAGGAGAAAGTGGAAAAGAGATTGTTGATGGAAAAAGTGTTAGAAGAAAAGAAATTTAGGGTTTCAATTTCATTTTGAGCATATAAATTTGGAGATTTATTTTTTCAACTACACAGAGATGGTATGGTTTTAAAGAAATCATCTTTTGTTGATAATTGTTTTAAAAAAGATGAATCGACAGAGAAGAAGTTTAGTAAAAGAAGAAAACCGAAAAGAATAATGATAACTGTGGTTAGATTGTACCCAAATCTAATATTTCATCTCACCTCTTTTAACCTTTAATGGAGTTTTTAACAGAGAAAGAGCTAGAAGGGAAAATGGAAAACTTCAATTTCTGTGCAACTTTTGTTTCTCCCGTGTTTACGATTTCCTATGTGATCATCTATTCTTACATTTTTAAAGTATAAAGAAAATAGTTAACTAGAGTTAAAAGATACGACCTATAAACAAGGGAGGAATGTGCACCCCTGGTTAATGGGGGTGCACAAAGTCGGACTCATAATGAAGCTGCGTATTATTTGGCAGAATATGGAGCAAGAAAACTTGAGAAGATGAAACTGGATGAAAGTTTGAATATGGTGTAAGAGCAAGTCTTATGGTGGAATCCAAGCAATTCCAAGTGTGGAAAAATCATGGAATGTCAAGTCTAGTGGCTTCCGAGTTGGGGTTTTCCACAAAAAATCCAAGGAGGGTTCCATGGTTTGGTGGAAGGGTTCGTGGAATCCATCTAAACGCCAATAAGAATAGCGCGAAACGCCAATAAGATTGGCGCTAAAAAAACGCATTAAGAATTGCGTTTTTTTAATCCGTAGATTTAAGATGTGTTGTTGAAATCTAACGGCTAGAAAAAAAAGCTCCATTCTTATTGGCGCTTTTTTAGCTCCAATCTTATTGGCGTTTTTTTAGCTCCATTAAGAATTGCGTTTTTTTTTTTAATCCGTAGAGATGAGTTGTTGAAATCTAACGGCTGGAAAAAAAAGCTCCATTCTTATTGGCGTTTTTTTAGCTCCAATCTTATTGGCGTTTTTTTAGCTCCATTAAGAATAGCGTTTCTACTATTCCACCATTACACTTGCGCTTCCATCCATAGTTCCAAATGCTGAAGTGGCGTGGAAGATGGAAGATGGATGGATTCCACCATAAGACTTGCTCTAAGAAGTTAAGATGATGGTCAGCGAATTTCCTCAGGCGCTGAAATCTATAGTACTGGGAGATGAGAAATTGTTTGAGTACGTGTAAATGTGGAAGAGCTTGCTTGTTCAAATCGGAACAGTGAACAGAATTTGGGATCCCGTAGGGGTGCATGCTGTTAATGAGTGCTTTACCCACTCCTCTCTGGCATTTGTAATTGGTTCTCTCTTTTGGTAGTCCTTTATGTTTTCTGGTATCTTAATAGTGAATAGTAAATTGATGAAGCGTTTTCCTTTTTACTTATTTGGCAATCGCAGCTATCAAGTTAAAAAATAAAAATAAAAAATGGAACCGCTCATGAGACGTTGGAGAGAATCCATATAGCCGTATCTTGGTTTCAACCTGAAACTGTAGTGTGCTATCTATAACCAACCTGTTTCCATGCATTGTGTATACAACAGACTCACGGACTACCAGTGTAGCACCACTGTAGTAAAGTGTGGCCACATAGGAAAATGACAAAAGAGTTGTGCGTGACCACGGATTTCATTCTTTGCCAGAAATTTCACGGCCTCGCCCACGTGATACAACACGTGCAGCACGACAGCAGACTGCAAACTATCCTGGACGCATGAACGTCTATGTGCGACAAGCCTACTAGTCAAATTCAGATTCTCTTTTTCTTGCCACTAGTATTTATTAACTTTGGTTTTTGTCTTTTTATTTTAGAGAAAGAATATTAAAAGGGAGAAAATATGTACAAGATGGTCAGCTTCAAAAAAAAAAAAAAAGCTTCAAACTTGATAAAGCCCTTCGAGATGTAAACTTGTAGATCTTTTGGTTGCGTGAATGAGACAATGTGTGCGAAAAAATAATGTACATTTTTGCATAGAATGTGGAACGAAAAAAATGCAAAATTCTGCTCGGAATTATGTGTAAGTCCCGTTTTTAAAATAGCAATTTTTTTTTTTTTGATCATAGAAAATGTGGAAACCCAATAAATACAACCGAAAAAAATGCAAAATTCTGCTCTTACTTTTGGAATTTCAAATCAATGAGAATGATAGAAATTTGTGTCCCAAATGTCCGTGTTGGCCGTTAATCCTAACATTTTAGTATTAGACTAAAAGAAAGCAATCTTGATATCTCTAATCAAACTTGCCATATTTCTTTTTGTTGTTGAAGATCCTGCAATTTTTCATTCCAAATGCACCACCATATAGCTAGAATTGTTCCAAATAGCAATTGCAATTGCAATCAAAGCAACTAGTAAATTTGCTCTAGTCTCTCCTGTAGAGAGCCCGGATTAAAAATATAGCTTTCTTCCGATGTGAGCTGTTCTGTGTTTCCTCCTAAAATAGCTTTGACATAACATAAAACGAAAAACTCTAGCATTAATAAACAAAAACAAGGTTGGTAAACAAGAAAAAACATACTTATGTTCAAAATAGATTTCATTGACTAATTAAGCAGAGAACTTGGAATATGATTGCATATTTTATTAATAGATAATTTGCAGCACCAAATCTTTGGAACTACTTTTCATTTTCTTGAGTTGATAAGTGGTAGCTTTAGTTTTCAGCAGGAAGTAGTGAGACGTAACAATCATGAGTTGGTGAACATTTCAACTCCTTTGAGTTGAGAGAAATACTTCACCGGAGAGGTTGGAAAACTACGTAAAACTGAGTTTTCAATTTATCGTTGGGGTTGGTGAGTTGTTGGTATACCAAACCAACAAAATAAAATAAGGGCCTGCAAGCACCTTGGTTGAAAATTTTGGTCCAACAGAAATTAAAACGTGCCTCCTAATCTGTTGTCATAAAATCTCAATACACCACTATTGGGATATATGTTTTAAAATAATTCTTTTGTACATTTGTATAAACAATTCGAGCTTGGCCCAATGGTTAAGCATTTTGGGCCCAGAGGGTTAGGTCTTAGGATCGAATCCCTCCACTTACCGGTTATATAATATTAGTCCGGGAGCGGGGCCTTGGGGGTCTCTTGAATTTGGAAAGTATTTTTGCTGTTTTTTGAAAATATTTTATAACGTTTTCTGCCCTTAATTGTGATAATTATGGCATAATTTATTTGCCTGTTTTCTGACTGTTGAATGGAATTTGTTATGGCAGCAATAAATTTAATTTATTCTCTATTACTTTCGGTTTTAATGTTAGGCTATAAAAGGCAGTTTTTGAGAACACAAAAAAACATAAGTTTTCAACACCATTGTTTTTCTGAGAATCAAGAGACCAGTTTTCTGAGCAAAATTAGAAAGAGTAAAAGTGATCAATCTCCATTGTGTGCGTGAGGGATTGAAGAGAGTTTTATCTCGGTTATTTTATCCTGGGGGCGTTGTGACAAAGAAAGAACTGCTTGCACAATACTCAGGCCAGAGCCACTAAACGTCTTAAAGAGAGCGACCTGGTCGTGACTCAGCCGTTATCTTGTTTTTTGTGTTTAACTTTTGTTTTGCAGGAGTGAAATCGGCGGCGGTTCCAACAACCACCACTGTTATGTGGTTTGGGCGCCACTTACTTACCTTAAGGAATATCACTATTTTATTCTTGAAAATTCAATATTATTGTTTATATCAAGAATTATTTTTAGGCAAAGTACAATTGATTTAGAAAACGAATTAAGAACAAATATCGGATACAAAGGTAAACACAAATTTGTATTTGGACTCAACTTTTTACGCTGATAAAATGACACTACAAATCTTAATTACAAAATTACTGGCAAGCTAAGAAAATAATTAAAGAAATGTCAAAAATATCACATACAACAAAGCTTTTTAGGCTTACACACAGAAACCACCACATCTATGCTGATGTCTTCTTACCAAGATGAGTTGTTGAGCTACCTGACCAAAGTATCTCTTCTCTGACACGATCATCATATATACCACATATCCTCCATAAAAAAAAAATCTTCGTTACTGGACATTACAGTCAATATTAATACTTACATGGAGGAAAGCATTTTGTGAAGGCACTTGAGAGTTGAGACCAATAATTAATGGCATCCATCCAGGATCGAAAAAGGAAAACATTTTGTGACGGTTCGAGCAAAGTTGTAGTAACTGCACTTCACAGGGTTTAGAGTTTCTACTTCTAGGCTAATAAGGCGTTTGAATACTAACTCGGCACGAAAGCATTTGAATCCATATAAAAGTAATAATTATCTGTTGACGTCTTCCGGTCAGCTGCCGTATTTCAGGAGTACATCAAACCCATGAAAAACTAATCTCACAATATAGATAAATGGCAGTATGGCAACCATTAGAGTAGTCTACGAATTTAACATGATAGTTGAGAGAAGGGAAAAATACAAATAATGCAATTTGATTCAGAGTATTCCAATTTCAATGCAACTATTGAGTACTGGTATCAAGGCATGTAAGGTTCTTCCCAAGATCATTCAGTGCGGCTTGCTGTTCAAGGTATTTAACATGAGTAGTAAAAACAATCAGGTACTTCACATCACATGTATCTTACAGTTCTCCATGGGCTCCATGCACAATTAAAGAAGTTGAAAGAAAGAAAGAAACATGATGAGAATCATGTTTCGGGTAAATCACATAGTATCTTGTATGCTAAATTTATAGGCGACGTAAATTTAGGCAGATTTTGGTTTCTCAATACAAAGGTTCATTTCTTCTCATGGTCTCTATCTATGATGGCAATTTTTGTCGATGTGGTCTAATATATTCGATCATGGATGGTGTTGTAATTCCATAATGTTCTAATGCACAACTAGAAAGCCCATGCATCATGTTCACTGAATAATCAAGAAAACTACACCATTCTCTTGTTTATTTAAACTACTACGATAACGGGTCAAAAGTATACCTCATAAGCATCATCGATATTAAGATATCCATGACCTCTGCATCAGCAATCAGCAAAAAATTCACATAAAGCCTGCAACATTATTCATTAATGTGTTAAAACAAACCAAAAAAAGTTCACCCATCAACAACTTCGATGAAACATGATGTATTACCTCTCTTGGTCTGCAAAGGCTTGTTGGTATGCAAGTTATAGAAAAGTTATCCACTAATCACTTCCACCATACTGTTGGACCTCTCCCTGACAGTTCGTTGTGTACCAAACACAATTAAATAACTAATGCAACTGCGACCCAATATAAAGGTTGCAAAATCACGTCTTATGTTCATATGACATCAAATCCCCATCCGATGTGTACTTCATAAAGTTGAATGCATTGTCATGAGAATGCATTGTGTATCTAGTGAAAGTTTTTGCACTTATCTGCAATCAAAATTTTGGGATTACTTTCCCATCATGATAGTCGTCAAGCCAAGAATGACAATTTTCGCCCATTAACAGAAAGAATGCTATAAATATTCAACCTTTTATTATTGAAACATATGATGAATAATGTTGAATTTACAATTTACAATTTGCGGAACAATTGTCTTTACAATCCCTAATAACAAAAAGGGGTTGGTAGTGGTCCAGGTAGATTTATTTTTCATAGGTTGGGTGTTGTTATTCAGAAAGGGGTTGGTGCCCAGCTTGTAGCTCGGTTACCAACTAAAAGTGTAAAATCTATAAACCATTTATTTTTATTATAACAAAAATAAAATCATTGTCATGGAAAAAACTATTTCGAAATGCTTTCTACAAGTTTGCGGTGTTTTAAAACAATATACCACACCTGCAAAAAAATGTAATGGCTTTGTCACAACTCATATATGTACTGAATCATCCATGAGCAACCTAGTCTACTCTTCAACTCTTTGATGTATATGAGTATTATTTCTACCCCATGTGAGGTAACTTTAGAGGTGTAAATTGGGTTGTGCCAAAGACGAGCACAACCCAAGACAAAGACGCTAAAATTTGAGCACAACCAGAAATTTCAAAGACACGTGACTTAGCCCAGCACGGCACATCACGTTAGTTAAATGGGACGTGCCGGGTTTGACTTATTGGCACAGTAGCACGGCACAACACGCGGCACGGATAAGCACGTGGCCCGGCCCAGCCCGTTAAGAGAGCACGTCATAACATACCATATAACAAGGCATAATACATCACATTTTTTGTATATTTCACAAAAGAGTCACTATTCTAGCTAGTTTTTAACATTTTATGTTGGCTTATTTGTAACAACACATATAATACCTTAATATTTGGAAAATATATTTCAATATCGTTGTTATAATGTCGTCACCTATATTTAACTAGAACATTAATTTACATGACAATAATCCAATTTTATATTTGATGGGCTATTTCTTTTTATTGAATAAACTTGTTAATTTTTGAAATAATTTCAAATGATATGTTGTCTAATTAAATTCTTGTGATAATGTCTGACTTAATGTATACATTAAGTAATTTCAAATTGTTTATAGCACGTGTACCGGCACGGCACGTTTATTCGTGTGTTGTGCTCGTGCCTAGCTTTTGACTTTTGACTAAGCACAAAGACGGCACAACACGTTTAAATCGTTGGCACAAAGACAAAGACAAAGACATGGCACGTGAAGCACGCGACTTCGTGTGCCGGGCCGGCACGTTTTAGACCTCTAGGTAACTTAACTTCCTCACAACAAATTGTATTTTTATAACCTTGTCATTCAAATAGTTAAGCTAGTAGCTCCAAAAAAATGATTAAAACCCATGAGCAGCTAATTAGTAAAATGATTACCCTAAAAATATTGGTATGATTCATCCTTTTGTTAATCAGTTTACAATTCAATATAAACAAATACAAAAAGAGTTAGTTGAGATTTAAGAGGAAAGTATTTTTTTCATCCATGTTAAACGTGCAATAATTTGGTTTGCGCATCTCTGCATCAAGTTCCCAGGGAACTATTTGACCTCCTAAAATTTGGTTGGCATCTTTCCTACGCTTAAGCCAGTGTACAAACCCTGCTGGCTTATTAACAGCAAGATACCTACAAAAAAAAGTTCTTCACCTTAGCTAATAGCTAAAAAAACTAAAGTTTCATTGTAAAAATTATTATCCGGAGAAGACTATTTAGCAATGCACAAAAGTTTCATAACTTGCAAAACATGGAGCAAGGGAAGATGGTAAACCATCTGATCAAAAAAAAAAAGATGGTAAACCCAACAAAATTTCTTGAAGCAAATATGCATTATAGCTATACTTGGGGTATCAGTCCCGTAGACTATTTTCCCAATATTAGAATTTTTGAACACGCCGAATCTGAGACCATGTATCAACATTGTCTCCAATCCCCGCACTCATATTGGGATACGCAAATGTATATATTCTCTATATTTAGTATTGTCATAGGTATAACATTTAGTGTTCATAGGCATCTGAAAGCAGATACGGGGTAAAATGGAGTAGATAAATGCAAAATGAAAAAAAAAAAAAAAACATCATAAATGAGAATTGTAAAATGAACATAGATTCTAGATTTATCATGAGTGACCAGTAGCATAAGCATCAATTTCGGATTCAAGGTCGTAAACAATAAAAACAAAAATTCAAGCTTGAAAGATATACCAATCACCACTTTTAAGGTGTCTGCTCATGGTAGGAACCTCAAAAGCAGGTGTGATATTCATTCCTTTACATCTTTTTGTTTAATTTAGGGGCGGACAGCTGAACTTGGTATCACCATGACAGACCAACCACCCCCACAAAATAGCTTTTCAATGATTGAACTAATAATACACTTTTTTGTTGTATTTTTTTATCTGTATAATTTTATCTCGAAGGCAGAATTATAGTGTGTTAGGCTTAGTCCTATGGGCTAGATATCTAGCTGCTAGATTAGCCATCCACGTCAGCATGGGCAACCTCCTAACCCTTATGGGATGGCCAATCTAGCAGCGAAACGCTGAATAGAACAGCGTCGAACGCTGAACAATAAAGCGTCCAGGTGAACGCCGAACCAAGCAGTGTTTGACTTGGTCAGCTATGTTGGAACGTTGAACTGATCATACAAAATTACACTTGATGCTTGATAACCGAGTTTGTAGTTATTTTTTGCATCTCTCATTAGCATTACCATTGATTCTCATAAATTCTTCAACAACTTGTCCCCAAAAGGAGTTGGTTGTTATTTGAGTGTTGTTAATTGCACAATAACTTCTCACCAAGTCATTGTCTTCTTCAATTGAGAATGCAACCATGCTTGAATGTTGAGCTTGAATGTTGAATAGAAAAGAAAAGAGAATGAAACTTCACAAGTTTGGGGTGTGGGGATTTTGAGCTGTTGTGTTGAGTTTATATAGAGATATGAAGTGATGTGAGTTTGGGCTGAAAATGTAGCCGTTGGCCGGAGCGCCGCACCAATGGGCGTCCAGCGCCAAACCAAACTGCGTTTGGCATCACAGAAGCGAGATCAAAAGTGACCGTTGAAGATTCAACGGCAGGAAATGCAGTGCCCTACCATTCGGCGTTAAGACGCCGAACCAAACGGCGCTTTGGAATCTCAGCCATCAGATCAAGATGACAGTTCCATTTTCAACGACTCAGATTAAATAGCCGTTTAAAACCACAACAACTATTTTTTCAAGCTTCCCTATAAATAGAGGACTACTTCTCCTTCATCCCTCACACCAAAACCAATTGATTATCTTCTTCATTGGTTTTCTTCCTCTTCTTCACATAGTTTTGTTCATACAAAATTATGGCACACTTTAGTATAATAGAAGAAGAGGCACTAATTTATGGTTGGGTCATAGCAAGCAACGATCCAATTCATGAAAAAGATAAAAAAAAAAGGTGCAATATTTTGGAGTAAGATTATTGAAGAGTACAATAAAAGAAAAGGTCCCAATGGTGTCGAAAGAGAAAAAAAAGCATTGCGAACAAAGTGCAACACAATAAGAAGCGAAGTGAGGAAATATATTTCATTTGTTAGGCCCTACTTTCGAAACAAACCTACGGGGATGACCGAGGCGGATTATGTAAGTACCTCAATTTTTCTTAATGTTTTCTTTCTTCCATTTTGTTCTCTTTCTTTCTTTCTCTAAATTTTTCCTTTTATTTTTTCCCCAGTATCATCGTGGAAAACGCAATTATGAAGCATCGATCGGAAAACTTTGGAGGTATGAATCGGTGTTCCAGATCCTGAAGACTTATCAACCCGATTACAACCCGGCGGTGAATAATGATGATGGAGTCGGTACTTCCACTCAACCTAGTCAACAAACTCAAGCTACTCAAGAAAATGAAGATGATAATATGGATGAAGATTTGCAAAATATGGCAAGGTTTGGTAGCACTTCATCTACTCATAATTCTGAAACCTCGGACATATCAAAGAGAAAACGCTATTTCGAACAAACCGATGATGTTAGAAGTGAAGGTAGAGATCAAGCAAAGAAAAAGGCTCGTGAGGCTAAAGCATCGAAGAAATCAGATGAAAAAATGGATAAACTCATCGAACTTCTTGAAAACGCACAAGCACAAAGAGAGGCCAAATATGAAAAAGAGGAAGAGTATCTAAGGAAGAACATGGAAAGCTCTTCAATCTTGGCACAAACGCAACAAAGAGAATCGGAAATGAAGATTCTACGACAACCCTTGGATGAATTACAAGAATGTGAGAGACCCATCTACAAAATATGGAAGAACGAGATTTTAGCCCGTTATGGTTTGGACCTTGTCCCCTAAACTAAAGTGATATGGGATTTTAAGTTATTTAGAAGTAGGATTTCAATTTCAATGTAATTTTTTATGTTTTAAGTTATTTAGAAGTAGGATTTCAATTTAAATGTACTTTTTAGTTTCTTCGAAAAACATTGTAACTTTGTTTTGCAATATAATGAAAGATTACAAATTCTCAAACGGCTACATTTACTTTGATAAATTTCCAAATTTTGAAACAAAATACGATTGAAACAAATTGCCAAACATGTAGAAATGGAATTCTGGAAAAAATAGCCGTTAGTTAAAAAAAAAAAAAAGGGTCAAGCGCCGATGGAGCAATACGTTAAATTAACGCCGAATGGAACAAAGATTGCAATGAACGCCGAATGGAACAACGTCCATCCTAGCGCCTAACCATTTGGCGTTATTATCTGGAATATTCGTACAACGCCGAACCATCCAAATGTTTTCATCACTTTTTGAGCACCGCACCATTCAAAGATTTCAATCTCGTCGATAGTCATCATGAGCAACTCAAGCTAGGAGAGAAAAGTAGTCAGATTGAGTGTTAACTTTTTTTCCCACACTTTTTTCATGATTTGCAACACTTTTTGGCCAATCTAGCAGTCCAATCTAGCCCATAGGACTTAGCCTTTATACATGTACTTCAAGTCATATTTACTACTGGAGAAGCAGTTTCAGAATGCCTTATTCTAAAGTTATGCAACTACTCTACATATAGTTTATTTTTAGAAATTAGGTTGATCATGGATATAAAATGCCAATCCAGATTTAAACTTAAGAAAAAAAAATTCAAGAACTGTAATTATCTAAGTAACTTTTTGTTTACGTAACGTATACTTACTGAGGAGAGGTATACCCTCCTCATAGGATCTGATAGTGACTACAAAGTCTAAGTCACCCCACGCCCAACACATTTCCATCTCATAATGCTATTTTTTCTTCGCACAGTTTTATGATCACCAATTCGCCGTGATAAAATTTGTAATGAATCACTGTCTTAGCCTCACTATGATTAGTTTCTTTTTAACTGGCCTCCTCTTTCTGTTAAAGCACTTCACCTTTCTCCCGTATCTATTCCGACCTGTGACGGAATATCAATGCCTATCTCTTCAAGAACCTGCCGACACCCAGAGGATGGTAAGAACTATGTGGCATGAATAACATATCAACAACTGAAATACATGGAGATGATCAATTGAGCGTAGTAACAATTCTTAATGGTTAAATGTTCACCCGGTCAGTGGAAAAATCATTGGCATCTCACTTTACCGATTCAAATAGATCAAACTTACTCATGATCTATTAACATGGGCCCAACAACGTATAAAATGAAAATAGGGTTCATAGGTAAATATTAAAAGTTATGCGTAAGATTTATCAATAGTTATTAACAAAAAAACAAAAAAACGAAATCAGGGATTCATAGAATGGAAAGAGGCACAAATTACTGAACTACAAACAAAAGAATATGAAGATTATTCTGGATTTGACAATGAGCCTTCAAAACCCCATTAGAGCCTGCACAAAGATTAGAAAAAACCCATTTTAGAGAAATTTTTAGTGAAACCCTAAAACCAAATTTTTTAAGGTTTGAAGTTAGAAGTAAAATCAAGTTTTAACAAAATTAATTGAAGCTAAAAAACGAATATTGATAAAAACTAATTGAAGATGAACGTATTTTTAGGGCATAATTTAGATAGTTCTTCCCCTTTTATTAACAAAATCCAAAGAGAGTACCGATCAAAAAAATTATATTTAAACAATTAAGCATAAAGAGATTTACATAGCCATTTCAGACCTAGAGAGAAAGATCACAGAAGATTACTTTTCCGCTGCTCTTCTCCTACTACTACTGATCTTCACCTACTACTACTTAAATTTGGGATCGAACCTGGAGGTTAATGGATGAAGATGAATTGAAAGGTAAGAAATAATGAATGATCTACAACTCAAAAGTGAAGGTGTTTCTACAATCCATAAGGCGATCTCCCGAGTCGACGAAAATTGAAGAAGATGAATATGGGAGAAGACGCAAAGTATTCTTTGGCTACGAAAAGTGGGGAGATGAAACATCACCTAAGCCACGCGTGTGAGCCGACTCGAGATCATGCCTAAACATCACCTCTCAACCGTAGATTTATCTATTTTGAGGACAAATCTGGACCACCACTAACACAAGCAAACTTAGCCAAACTTTGTTTTTTTTTTTTTTTTTTTTTTTAATATGAAAGGTAATTTCATTAGATAAAAGCTTTTAAATTGACAAATTGTTCTTGTCCTGCTGGATTAGAGACTTTGTCCAGTCAGGCTCATTATTAAACCAATCAAAGCAAAGCAAATGAGCTCTCGCATACTTTGCAATAGAGTCTGCCAAACTTTGTTTTATACTCTTGATTTTGAGTCTAAAAATCATCCTTCACAAGTCTGAGAAACAAACATCTTATTACCACTTTCAAAACTACATCAATTTTTGGCGCCAACGATGCGGACTTGTTTTTAGAGTTTTAGATTTTATTTTTTATTTTATTTTTTATTTATTTTAGATAATTTACTTTTAATAGAAACTAAAAGAAATTACACATAGCTTTTGGTTGGCAACCTAGCGACAAGCTGGGCCCCAACTCCTCTTTGAATTGCAACGCCTAAACGATAAAAATGAAACTACCTAAGCCGCTACTAGCGTCATTGCTAATTTTGGGTATTTATCTTTTGGGTATTTTTATTATTTTGTTCTATTTTATAATTTTGGGTATTTATCTTTTGTCTACAGGTTTTAGACCAAAAAAAAGGGAACCAAGGAGTTTGGTGATTGATTAAATACTTGAAGTCAAAGTTAAAGCGAAAAGAATGGAAAAGATGATGAAGATTTTAGTTATTTTGATTTTTAGAGTTTTGTTTAAAAAAAATATTTTTTAGAAAAAACTATTTTAAGGTTCATTATTATTTTGTAATTTTCTTTTCTTTTTGGACATTCTTTTTGTGGGCCGCCGCTAACCCGTCACCACCGCCACCACCTACGGTGGTGTCAACAACCGAGTTGATCCAAAAAAAACGAAAAAAATAAAAAAATAAAAACTAAGGTCAATTTCTATTATTTGTACACAAATATTTGTTGTTGACTCCTTACACTAAGATCAATTTCTATTGTTGATACACAAATTTGGTTGTTGATTCCATTTTTCCATTGTTGATACACAAACATTGGTTGTTGATTCCATTTTTCCATTGTTGATACACAAACATTGGTTGTTGACTCCCTAAACTAAGGTCAATTTCTATTGTTGATACACAAATATTTGTTGTTGACTCCTTACACTAAGATTAATTTCTATTGTTGATACACAAATTTGGTTGTTGATTCCATTTTTCCATTGTTGATACACAAACTAAGGTTGTTGATACAAAAATATTGGTTGTTGACTACCATTTTTCCATTGTTGATACACAAACTAAGGTTGTTGATACACAAACATTGGTTGTTGACTCCCTAAATAGTTGATGGAGTAGTATTCAACAACTTGTCGTCCAACCTCACCACCACCACCGCCAGCAGCGTACAACATTTCCAACACCACAAACAACCAGAATCACCATTATCTTCATGAACAACTTTAATTAATCATTCCAACCACAACCAACACAATCTCCATCATCAAAATTCATTGTTCTAACCTCACCAAAGATCACCAACACCACCATCACAATGAATATCCACCAACACCACAACAACCATAACCACCACAATATTCATGACTCGATTTTATCTACATACTACCACCACCAGTGAGAAACTCATCTCCGTGAAATTAAATTCAAACAAAACCTAACATCATTCATACTCACCGACTCATTCTTCCTTCCGCGTCTGTGAATTAATGGCGAAGAACCCATTTTCTTCCCTAAATTTTCTCGATAGAAACTAAATCCAGCTCTCCATGAAATCAATCAAACGTTGCTTCATCTCCTCAATTTGAATCTTAGATCCCCTCATTCTTCAATTCACGACAGATGAGCAAATGTATGAGTATCTACCCTCTCTCCTTCCAAAGCAAAGACAGAATGATGAGAACGAGAGAGAGAGAGAGAGAGAGAGAGAGAGATCTTCTTTCTTCGTTTCATGAATCCTAAGCGCAAAACCATCGATCTCTCTTCTTCACCATCCGTCGTCACATGTGATAGCAGTGGTGGTGGCGATGGCTTTAAGATATTTTCCAGATCTGAAATTGATTTTTTTTTTATTGATTTTCCATTGTATTCTCCATCCGTAGTGGTGGTAGGTGGTAACGGTGGTGGTGATGGCGATGGCGGTGACACTGGTATTTGTGTTGGTTGTGAGATGGTGACGGAGATGGTGGTGGTAGTGATGGAGACGGTGTTGGTTGTGAGATGGAGACGATGATGGTGAAGTAAAAAAGGAAAGAGAGAGAGAATTGAAATAAAAGAGGAGATGATATGGATATTTTTACGCAAAAAGGGCAAAATATATTAAGAAATGCTAACCTTCACAAAGAAAGTGAGAGCAGCAAGGAAAAGTAAACAAAGTCGGTAACCCAGCAGCTAGAGCAATACAAAAGAACTAGTTCAAAAAAAAAAAAAAAAACAGAAGACCAAAATAAAAAAACAAAGACTGTGAGCAATACAGTCTCTTACATTATGGCAACATGTCAATTATGTAGAACCAAATCCAGGGAGTGATCTTCAAATGTCTTGTCACCTATAGACTAGTTGTAAAGGAGACATTTAATATCATCAATGAATCTATCATTGGTTCTATAAAGTCCTTGATAAACTCTTATGTTCCTCTCAAGCCAAACCGTTCACCAAACTGCAAAAGGAATTAGCTCCCACAACTTCCATCTCTTAGCCCGCTTCTTCTTGTGTTTCCATATCCACAAAGTACTTCTGACAGACTCATTAGTAACCCATTGCAGGTTATAACAGTCAAGAAAGAATTGCCAAATATATCTAGTAGTTTCACAATGAAGGAATATGTGCCCATTGGATTCAGCAGCTTTTTTACACAGAAGACATACATTAATAATTATAGTGTTTCTCTTCTTATTCAATGTTGGTGTCGCATTGTAGTATAGATTCCAGATGAAAAAAGAAATTTCCATTGGGACCTTGTGATTCCATAAAATTTTATGAGGGAATGGCTCACTTACAGAATTATCAATGGCTGCAATTAACAATGGTGAAGTTTTTTCAATTCCTCCAATTTCTACTTTCCACACCCATTACAAGAGACTTAGGATCAGGATTAAGATTGAGTAATTATAAGACATCATTCACTTCTGTAGCATCTAAACTTCTGGAGAAATTGAAATCCCAAATAAGAATTCAATTTCTCAACTGCACCATTTCTTTAATTGTACAAGCCTTCTTTCTGGAAATTTTAAACAAATTAGGGAAAAAAGCTTTCAAAGAAGTCCCATTGCACCAAGCATCATTCCATAATAGACATCTTCTTCCATTATTGACCCGCAAACTTGAGTTTGAAACAATAGCTTCATTAATTTTAACAATACCTGCACATAAACTTTTATTCACATGCTTGTTAAAATAATTAGGCAAGAATGCATTGATATGACCCTCAAATTTTTGGTGAACCACCTTTTTCCAAAGTGCATCTTTCTCATTGACATACCTTCAAACCTATTTTACACGCAAAGCCCTGTTCAGAATACCAAGTTTTTTTATACCAACACCTCCCTTTTCTTTTGTAGTGTAAAGCTTTGGCAACCCAACCCAAACCTTCTTCTTAGACCCACCCCAAATGAAATGTCTCATGATTTTTTCCATTTCCTTCCTATGAAGCACGGATACTTCAAAATTGGTGACGTATCCGTATCGGTGCCGTATCAGTATCGGATACCTGGGGATACGTATCAGATACTCCATTTAAAGTGTCACCTTTTTTTTAATTACAAAAAGGGTAGGGGATACTCTGGGAGACCTCTCAGATACTCTATAAGGGGATACTTCCTATAATCTATCTTCTTTTTTTTGAATACAAAATCTATATATTTATAAATTTATACATAAAATCTAAAATTCTAAATATTTATAGTTATTTGTAATCATGATCATATTGAATAATTATGTCTAAACATAATAACTTGTTGACTATAAAGAAAAAAGACTTGGTATTTATTTTTATGGTGCTTAAAAAAAATGATGCTAGAAAAATTTAAGGCTTATTGGTCAGTCATGTTTTTCATGTTGTTTTAGAGAGAAATCGGAGTACATGTGATTTTATCCATTCCATTAACATAAGTAAGACTGAAACCCAAACTGCTGAAAATTTAATATTTGCTCACTTTAATAATCAAAATAGTATCTATCGGATTTTTTTATTTTATGAATTTTTAGTAGAGTGAATTATTATTATATTAAATATTTTTTTGATAAATACACGTATCCCACCGTATCCCGTATCCCGTATCCCCATTTTATGAAAATTGACAAATCCCTGTATCAGTATCCCCGTATCGGTATCGGTGCATCATAGTTTCCTTCTCAACAGATTTGGGGATATGAGAAAGAGATAAGTAGTAGATAGGTAGGCTAGACAAAACATGTTTCACAAGCATCAGTCTGCCACCTTTAGACACATATTTTCTTTGCCAGCCACTCAACCTCTTATGAAATCTCTGAAGTATGACTTCTCAAACATAAATAGACTTGGACTTACTGCCTAATAGTATCCCCAGATAATTTATAGGGAAGTTGACACAAGGACAACCAAAAATATCAGCACAATCTTGAGCATTATGAGCTTCTCCAACAGCAACAACAACACTTTTTTTGGAATTAACTCTCAAACCAGAAATGAGTTCAAAGGACATTAGATATTTGAGTAGTATTATCATCAATAAAGACAACAATATCATCAGCAAACTGTAAGTGATTAATTGTGTTACCATTAGATGAAGGTTTGAAGCCAGAGATGAGATCCAAAGAAGCGGCTTTTTTGATTAAAAGAGATAAGACTTCAGCCACCATGATGAATATAAAAGGTGAGATGGGGTCACCTTGTCTAACTCCTTTACCACTTTTAAAAAGAGGAGAAGCTTGACCATTGATTGCCAATGAAATCCTGACAGAAGATAAACACCCATCTAATCCAGTTTCTCCATATATTGGCAAACCCCAATTTGCTCATTGTTAAATCTAACTAGTTCCAGCTTAAGTTGTCAAAAGCTTTCTCTAAGTCCACTTTGACCACTAAACCAGGAATGTGAGCTATATCTCTCTCTTGAATATATAAGCTCAACTGCAATTAAGATCTCATTAATAATTTTTCTTTCATCAACAAATGCTCCTTGAAACTCAGAAATCAAATAAGGAAGAACAATTTTTAATCTGTCAGTTAAAAGCTTTGATATAATCTTGTACACTCCTCCAGTTAGACTAATGGGTCTGAATTGATTCATACAAATAACACCATCACATTTAGGAATGAGAAATATATTAATGTAGTTTAATCTCCAGTCCAAAAAATCAACTCTTTAAAATTCCTTTATAACATTCATCAATTATGGTTTAATTATATCCCAAACTACTTTGAAGAATTCCATAGTATATCCATCAGGACCAGGGGATTTGTTGGAACCAAAATGAAAGATAACAGAGTTCACCTCATCTTTATCAAATGGTCTTTCCAGCAAAATTCTTTGTTGAGTGGATAAAGCAGGCATTTCCAGATCACTAAAATTTGGTCTGTAATGATTGTGCTCTTCAAAAAGCTTAGAATAAAATTTTTTGCTTAATCATTAATTTGATGCTTGTCATAACTCAGAGAACCATCGATTATAAGAGAATTGATGATGTTTGTTTTCTTTCTCAGGGAAGCATTTTTATGAAAATATTTGGAGTTTCTCTCTCCATCTGAAAGACATTGGCCTTTAGCCCTTGCATGCCATTTCCTTGTCAGGTTCAAAGAAGCTGATTTTTGTTTAAGTTTAGTAGACTCTCTATTAATGTAGTTTATGTGATTTTGAAAGTTGTTTGTAAAATGGTAGTAAAGTTCGTTCAACTCGGGCTTGTAAAGGTTTGATTTCAGACATAAAAATATAAAATATATACAAAAGATGTCACAAATATCGAGAGGTACTGGGACTTAGGATTTCACCATTACTCACATTCACTTGGTTCCTATATGATTCTTAACAATTCTAGCTCTTTTGTTGACTCTTTTCTTTGCCAAAGGTAGATTTTGTAAAATATTAATTGTAAATCACAAGCATGGTGCATCAAAAGCTCTATGTCAAACGAAATCACAAATAATTAATAAAAATCATAAATCTATTAAATCAATGCAAAAGTCTTAGAGAATCGATTATAGTTACCAAACGAAAAAAATTGTGAAATAAGGCTTCCTCCGTTGTCCCAGTGATGGGGTTTAGCTCTTCATATTAATCACGTGCTCAAAATAGGTGTTCTAGTTCAAAAGTGTGAAAAACAAGAGAAAGCTAATAACTCAGGCAGTTTGCAACGCTGAAGAGGCGTTACAAACAGACCACACGAGAAGAAATAAGACTCGCTTTTTAAACGATACTTGTTTTCTGCAATAGAATAGCGATAGTTGTCTGCGACCGTTGCTTGTGCGTCTTATGTTCTTCGTGTTCTAGGGTTCTTGAGAACGACACTTCTCTAGTGTCCTCTGCAACTCCTTCTCTTCTTCTTCTTCCTGCTGCTGCTACAACTCCTCTGCAGCCTTTTCTTCTTCCCAAAGAGCGTACCCAAACTCCCCCAAAGTCTCGACTAACCCCCTGTGAGACTCCCAGACCCCTATATATATATATATCATTCAGGGTCCATATGACTCGATTAAATTCGAGTTTTTCTATATTTTCCTTCTCGCCAAAGTCTCGGTATTTCCTTCATTCTTTAACCTTTTACGCGTCTTCTATTTGGTTGTAAACTCTTCCAAATATAGAATAAAGTCGAACAGTGAAGATATTCTTCTTCCAATCCACGTAACTTCCATATATATCTCGGATAAACCCGAGATATTTTGTTCCCTGTAATCGTGATAATTTCCACATATAAGAGTTTTCGATCCCTTTCTAGTCTCCTAAACACGTCAACTTACTTTGTTATTAGGTCACCAGTTAATCCCGTGTTTAATTCTTCTAAAAACTCTTCCAAAAATATAACACAGAAGGCCCGAGAAGAACTCTAGCCCCTGTTTTGCTTCCAATTGATATCTAGGCGGTTCTAGTCGAGGTAGAGACCCATACAAGTCCTGTTTAGCGTTATCAAACCCATACCAACCTGTTTCAGTGATTGAGTCTCTCTCGGACACACCAGACAAACCCGCGAACAAACCATCCTTCCCTGTTTCACGAATAGCGAACTATCCATCCAAAGTCCTTCGCTTTCATCACCTACATCAACCCTGTTTACTTGAATCAAGCCCAGCATGCAAAAATTGGTGATTGAATCTCCTTAAAAGTTGCCCAGAAATCGAACCCTAATCTGCCTGAAACTCCTCTTATTTTCCCGCCAAAATTGAGTTTCAAATTGGAGAAGATGGATTCCCCCTATCCAGACTGGGGTGCATATAGCCGTGGGGTGGAAACAATGGCTCTGGGGTGCAAATAACGGTGGATTCCCCTTATCAATAGGGTACCCCTTATCCAATGTGAAAGGTCCGAATAGCAAGTGTCCTCCTGAGGTCCCTTTAGCAACTTTTCGAGCCGATTTCTCAAAAAACTTTTATTGCCCAAAAATACCTACAAACACATAAAACACCATAATAAGAACAAAAACGGGTACTAACAATATATACAATTGAGAATAAAATAGACACATAAATGCGTCTATCAAATACCCCCAAACTTATTATTTGCTAGTCCCGAGCAAATCAAATCTACAAAAATAAAATCCTAACTCACTGTCGCAGGCATCGTCGATTGCATTTAGCGTATGCAATAAGCCTTTAAACCCATAGGTGGCCCTAATGTCCGAATTATAGTCTCGGGAGGGTTTACCAGAGGTGTACCCACAAAACCTTTACTCTCCAGACCCTAACTATCTACGCAGAACCTTGGAAGGCACTAAAAAGTCTCCTTGGTTGGCATACTTATTGACTACAGGAGGAAGTACCCCGATGCAAAATTCCAATTGATGTACACGAGTTTGCACTCAAGCATACTAAATTTCATATATAAGTCACAGAGCTCTACTCAGATAGTCGCACTAAGGACATCAATACCCGGAGTCAAAACTAATCACATGGATAGATCAAGAAGATGGATATAGAGAAAAACATAGATGGTTTTGATGTTTACTAAGTGAATGGTGTTTCCCATATCTGTCTGAAGGCCTCCGCCAAAATGAACCTATCCTAATGGACTGAGATACTAGTTCGACTAATATCAACACACCGGCATATACAAGGGAACCAGTGGTCGATAATCCTAACTCTAGGTCAACACAACTGGCATATACAAGGGTTCCAGTGGTCGACTTTATTGAATTTATTCCGGTTGGTCAGATGGTCTGGTCTCACTTTTTTCTTTTTCTTTCTTTTTTTTTTTTTTTTTTTCAAATAAAATATTTTTGGTAACAATAAAGTTTTTCTTAAATTTTAAATATATTAATCTATTTTTATGGAAGTTACAAATCAGATGGATTATCATCTGGTAAAAAATTTGTCGGAAGCCGAGCAACAAGCTGAGCTCCAACCCCTTTTTGAATCACCACTCCTAATCTATGAAAGAGAAAATCTCCTACACGTACATTGGCATCATAACTAGCAATGCAGCTACGTAAGCGCTTCAGAAAAACCGTGGTATCATCTCCGAGCTCTCCTAAGGTGGTGAAAGCAAGTGTCCCAAAACTATAACCTTGTGTTGTACACTTCTCCAAGTACTTGGCATTCTTCCTAGAAACAACATTCTTGATAGCAATCCCTCATGAAAAGGTGCGAACTCCACCTCCAAGTGAAGGGTGAAACTCCGGTTACATCAAAACACATGTCACGCCCGTTCTCCCAGCTTTAACACGAGAATGTCACCTGGTCTCGCAGCAAAGGCCGTTGTTGGAAATGAGACCCAAATCAACCTATTTCCTAGCCGTAACACCCGCCGATAACACATGTCACAATGGTATCGCGCACCAAATCGTGTCTAAACTTTAGGCCCACTTCATTCGCACAATGCAAGGCATGATCTCCAAAAGGATCCATATCCCTTTTTCGTAAGGGGCAGCACCATCCAACTCGAGAGAGGGATCCCAAATCTATACTTGAGCATTGCACTGAATTGCCTGGCTCCAATATGTTGATTGAGTCCCACAATTGGGATTGCCATCAAAAAATCCCATGTGTGTTTTGTTTGATTACATTGCCATAACACCGAATCACGCTCTGTCATAACATAATTGGAGGGAATGTCCTTCTTAATAGCATCAAAGTAGATAGTTGCCAAGGAGTTCATAGAATGGGTGGCAAAACTACTAATGCATACAGGAGGAGCAATCCCACACAAAGAGTCAAGGAGTCCATAGCTTGTCAAGGGAAAAACTACAGCCACTGATACCAAGAGATCCCTCAAAATGACAGATTGTAAATCCGTGGTCTGCAAACAAGAGGCAAGATAACAATAATGTTGGGTGTCTTGTAAAGTGTAAACCCCCAGGCCACCATGCTTGAACGGCAAAGTAGATAATCTCTGTTGAAGAAGTCCATATCCAGGTCCGTCCCCTGTGATGATGTGTCTTAGAAATTGAAACAACCGCGTGTCGAACAAGTCTTGAGCCTCTACCAAAAATTCCGGCCTGGTGGTACGTAAAGCGAAGTAAAGCCTCGAAACACCTGTGCAATTTCTAAACAATAACAATTTACCTTGAGGGTCTTCTAGCTTCTCTACGGCATCAATAAGAGCCATATTCTTGCGCACTCTACTAACCAAAAAATCCTTGTTGAATTGAGCATCAAGACTGACCGGTCCACCCAAAAGTTTCACTCCTTTAGAAGGCCTACTAATATTAGGAGGAAAAACGCCAGTAGCCATAGCTCTGGGATCAGGAGACGGCCAAAACAACTCAGTCTTCGCCACATTCAAATGCAAACCTCTTGAAACCCCTTCATCCTGAATAATCTTCAAAGCCTTTGCAACCATCAAGGTATCGCCTATTAAGGTACCATCATCAAGGTACCAAGCTTGCATTTCAAGCTCACATTGGGTCGCAATACTCCTAACCAAGGGGTGAAGCGTGAGAGCAAACAACAGAGGCCCTAAAGGGTCACCTTGTTGCACACCTTGGGATGAGGAAAGGACATGATCCATATAATACAGACGAGCATGTGAGGCACAGCAGAATTCTACCCAACGAGAAATTGAAGGGCACATCTTACGTACCTCGGAAAGCATGGTCGTGCGATCAATGAGGTTGAAGGCATTCGAAAAGTCTACAAGCAGCATGGACAAATTATCTGAACTCCCTTTCTCTTCGAGCATACGGTTTACAGCATGTAGAATTTCCTCCCCTCCGCACACAGCCCCTACACCAAACTGGTAATCTCCCAAATATGCATTCATCTCCTTGCCGACATAGGTTGCATCACATTTTGAAACCAAGCGCCTCCAAATGGTCCCTACCGCAATAGGTCGCAAACCCCCACCAGGTTTAACTAGCGGAGTAAGAGGAGCGCTGGCTATAAATTCGCCCAAGGCAGGTGGACACAAACCAGTAAGCAATAGGTTGACTATGTCTGTGATGGAAGCAATGAGTTCTTCCGAGATGGCAGCAGCAGAACCGCTAAGAGCATCTAAGAGATGTTGTGCCCTGAGGCCGTCTCTGCAGCAAGAAGTTCCTTTTGGGAAGCTTCGCAGTCTGCCTAAAACAAGGTCGATGAAGACGCAACCATTGGTCTCTCGTGAAGAAAGAGGAGGTGGAATCACGGGGGAGGTGACACAGGATGCTTGCAACGCAGCTCATTAAGTGTGCCTTCATTTCTAGGCGCAACACCACTAGAAGTTAGAGTTCGAATAGCGGCTGCATATAAACCATCCCTGAGCTTCCTTTTACAGAGCCGCAAGTTAGCCTTTTCCTGGCACTCCGTCTTTTCCTTCTTTCTCTTCTCAAACTCTTTCTTCCACAGCTCATGATCCTCCAGAACTCTCTGAATCAATAACGCGCAACCATTGGCTCCATCCCATTGGTTCAGGGCGCGATTAATGGACCTAATTTGAAGTTTTTTCTGGTTACTAGTCTTCTCTTCCTGACTGTCTTGGGAGATATAAGCATGCAAGGTACAGATTGGAAAAAGCATGAGCTGGATCCAGGGCGCAAGTTCCATGGGTTGTCCAATCACTCTCTGCAACACAGATTTGAAGGTTCGAGCAAAACTCAATCACTCTATTTCACCCTAGCATTGGTAACAACTTGAATCGTGAGCCCCACCTAATCACTTAGAGAAACATAGTTTGAAAACAAAATAAAATAAAAACAGAAGTGAAAATGACTCAACGAGATATGGTGAAACTATCATGTTATTTCTAACACCTGAGCTCTGTGCTTTTATGAATAGACTCTTTAGATGTTTCCATCTAATAAGATTGGTTCCTCAACTCCTACAACCAAAATGCTTCCATCCACTTAGATTGGTTAGTGCCATCCTTAATAAACATAAATTTCTAGGCTCTGGAGTTTAATAATGCAACTAAAAGTTTCTCCCATACCCCCAAACTTAAATCTAACATTGTCCTCAATGTTCTAAAGATAAAATTAAAAGCATGAACAAGGAGAAATTGTTACCAATTGAAGTAAAAGAGTTAAGGAAATATATTACCGTGTCGCATGAATATTGGGTTACCTCCCAAGAAGTGCTAAGTTTAAAGTCTCCAGCCAGACTAAGAAGGGATTAGTCACCTCATAGAATCATAAAGTAATAGCCGAAATATCTGTGGGTCATCAAAACCAAATAAAGCTACCACAAATAAAAGGTATCTGCAACACGCCAAGAAAATTAACAAATAAAGCACACCCTTGTCTAGTTTCCTATTTAAGCTAACTACATCTAGTTGTGGTTCAGGTTCAGGTTCTATAACAGGGTCCAAATAAAATATTTTCATGGGTTGCATTTCCTCATAGCTAAGATCCGATTCAGGTATTAGAGTTTGGAAATACTCAAGTAAAAACTTAGAGGCACATAATAATAACCTAAATAACTGCGGATCCTTAAAGTCAATCAGGTTTGACTCACACAATTGACCACGATGAAAGTGGTGGTCAATCTTAAGCAAATGTGTCATTTCTAATCTCCTAAAGTACTTAGGTTTAGTCTCAAAACTTAATAATTGACACATCTGAAACATATACGTTCCCGCAATTGGTTGAAAAATATTTGGTGGGAAAACAAAATCAATCTTGGTATCATAGCCTGAATAAACCACATCAACCAGAGGATGGGATTCTAACAACTGAATTTCGTCCTGGACATCATTAGGTTCGGGAAACGTGTCTGAAGATAATCTTTTAAAATGGTTGAGGCACATATGTCAAGTCCCAAGTGAGGGACCTTTCTAAGAGTTAAGGCACATGGAGAATGATAATCACCCCCAAACTTAGAGTTTTCAGTGTCTCTAGAAAGACTAGTCACAACTTCCCTAATTTCAAGGTCATCTTGATTCCCCGAAAATGGTCAATTGATTCTTCTAAGTCAGGTTCATCCTCACTCATCTCTACGAGTTCATTTTCTTTGTCTAAGACTAATGTTTCTAAATCGCTAGACTCTAAAACAATATTCTCAGAAGAAACTCGTTCCTCTAAACCATTATTAGCTTCGTAATCAAAAGGAAATACTACATCGTCTAAAACGGTGGTATCTCTATTCAAATCCTCGTCCTTTTGAATAGGTGAATAATTATTAAAATTATTTGAATTTGAACTAGAAATATTATCATTGTAAAGCTCAATTGGAGTAACAAATTCCTGATCACTATGCCTACTTATTTCAAATTCTTCATCAACACTATCCTCATCATAATCATTATAATAACATGAAAATGGTTGAACCTCATCTAAACAAGTAGTGTTACCAATTTTATCCTCTTCATCTTGATTATGCAAATAACTATCCTCATTTTCAAAGGTACTATTGGAAACACTATATTGAAATTAAGACTATCTTGAGCAGTTCTTTCCTGGGCCTCTAACAACATTTTCTGAGTCGACTCACATGACTTCCTGATTTTATCTAGGAAAGAAGGTTCACACGTTGCATTGCTTTCGTCCATAACTAAGTCATTCATCTCATTTGAACTACGTGTCGACTTAAGTATCTTTTGTGCTGACTCAGCTAACTTACGTGCGGACTCTAGTAGAGAGGAATTTTGCTCGTATGACCGGTGGGAGTATGGATAGTAATTGGATTTCCCGCAACTACATATTAGCTAAAACAAAGCTTTGAACAAAGATTAAAAGAAGAGAATTAACAAAAAAGAAATTTGAGATAATTTTCAAAAAATTACTAAAAGAGAAATGGCTAGAAGAAGAAATGTACCGAACAACCTGAGAAGAAGTGGAAGACTTGGCTGGAGAAATGAGAAATGAAAGAGGAGAATCGTGGGAGGATGAATATGAGGAACGATGAAGAGAATCATGTCCAAGCTTTAATTCCACCGATAGCAAATGAAACTGTGGATTACGATAGAGTAAGTGTGCACACTTGGAGGACGGATTCTCGAGATGAAAGGGAAGAAGAGCAACAATTGGTAAACAATGGACAAGGAGAAGGAGATCAAAGAATGAATGGGAAATGAATCCAGGAAATGAAGAAATCACAAAGAT
The DNA here is from genome assembly GCA_023531295.1 of Papaver armeniacum. Classification (NCBI taxonomy): domain Eukaryota; kingdom Viridiplantae; phylum Streptophyta; class Magnoliopsida; order Ranunculales; family Papaveraceae; genus Papaver; species Papaver armeniacum. The sequence continues at coordinate 260,481 of JAJJWW010007773.1, read as the reverse complement.
TGGGAAACATTGAGACAAACGATACATGAAGAGAGGTGACTAGAGGCAGAGGAACGAGCAAACTTGACAAGACAGAATCATGAATTAAGAATGGAAAATATGAGATTGCAAAATAGAAGATCGAGAAGCACTGCGAGATCGAGTTCAAGATCAACTAGGGAAGAAAGAAGGAGAGCCTTACCAACAGAAACTACGAGAGATAGAAACCAACGGAAGCACAAAATCTTAGCTCGAACATCATGAAAGAAGAGAGGACGCAGAAGATCGTTATATTCCCATCCTGGGAATTTCCAAGATGAGCGTAATGAAGAAAATCAGGGGAACTAGGCGATTTCGGGGGCCAAATGATCCAAACAATAAGGAAGAGCAATCTTGCACGGAAGAGAAGCATTGAGAAGGCAAAAAGAGATAAAGTGGACGACATTGAGAAACATTATGTCAACAAGCACGCTTAGCTCGGAGAGAGAGTAAGAGCAGAAGTGGAAAACCAAGAATTGGAAGAAGCAATCCGACAAAATAATCACGACAATCGAGAAAGGAGGCGAGCACAAAATCGTGTCAATAGAAATACCAATGGAGAATACGAGAGGACGCAGAGGAGAGTTGATAGAGCCCAAAGAGAGAACGATAGATATAATGGTGTGCGAATTGATGAAAGAGACGAAGGAGAAAGTCGCAGAGAAGGAGAGAAGAAAAATAGTGAACAAGAAGGTCAAAACAGGCATGAACGCGGGAGGTGAGAGAGGCAGAGCTAAAAAGACCAGCAGAATCAAATCCACGAGGAAAATGAGCAAATCTTGAAAGAACTAGCGAGAAATGAGAAAATTGTTAAATAGTAGGAAGGAAGGAGGAAGAAGACAGGTTGGATGAAGCCATCGCAGAAGGCTGCGAAGACTCCTTTCACAATAGAAGTACAAATGGGAGGAATACCACCTAAATGCAATCGCCTGCATTAACCAACATTTTGATGGAACAACTTGTGCGGTACAACACATCAAGGCTTATATGAGATGTATGTTACAATGGGAGAATCATGATGCCATATTGTGCAAATACTTCGCATCAAGCTTAACTGAGAAGCACCAAATGGTTTGAAGGATTACCGAGAAACACAATCTCCTCATTCAACCATTTACAAACTATTTTCTTGGGAGCGTATATAAGTAACAATTCCACGCGACCAGAATTGAAAGATGTATTCGGATTGAAACAAAGAGTTGGCGAGTTTAAGACATCTCGACAATGAGATGGAGAACAATGTGCGGTGAAATGGCCGGAAGGCGGTAGAGGAAAGATATCTCATTTTATCGTTTGTAAATGCCTGTTCGCAACAAGTTTGTTATACATTCAAATATTCAGAATTAAAAATACGATTACGATGGCTGAGCCACGAGAACTCCAAGAAGAATACATTGCTTTGGAAGAAAGACAAAATGAAATGGAATCATACCCGGTTGCGAATACAAGTTCGAACGCTGCGAATGCAAGTTTATTACCAAAATTTTTAAACTCGTGGCGACCACTTAGCAAGGCAACCTAAAATAGAGTTGATGACGGACAATGGAAAATAGTGGCTATGGGGAGCCGAGATCGAGGAATTTGATAGAGAAAGGAACTACTACAACCGCGGCAACAATAATAAAATTCGTAGATTAGATCATATGCAAGAAACTTATGGAGGACGAAGGCATAATAACCATGGAGGGCCAAGAAATCGCAGAGTGGTATGGGAAGAGATCAATGCCACCACTAAATGCTAGTGTGGAAAAATTTGGGAAGCTATACTTGTAATGGAGGACGATACCACCACCATGGAATGCAGGAGTGAACCACCACCAAGTGACGAAGTCATGAATATTGTTCTTACCATCGCTTTCATGAACATCTAACAAATGATTGCGAAACATAAAGAGAATCATTCTCGAATGATTGATCGGGGAAGTTGACTCATTTTCTAAAAGATGAAGAGAAAGGGAAGCAAGTACTAACAACATCACCATCGAAGTGCAAAGAACAGCCAAGAAGGGGAAAAGAAGCATTCGTAATAGAAGTGGGAACAAAGGCCAAAAATCTATTTTGCAATTCTATCGTTCATTCATATCGTACAATTGAAGATTTTCACGATAACGTGCTTAGTAGAGTATATGCAAGAGATTTTCATAACAAAGAAGTGATGAACCTAGCGAGCAAGTCGCAATTGAAAGATTGGCAGCTAAAAATTATTTCTTTCTCCGCAGCATTTAAGTACCCAAAGGAAGAGAAGCACATGATAGCCCGTTGGTGGTGCGACTAGACATTAATCCAAGACCAATGATGGAGAAGACGACGAAGGGCGAAAATTGTTGGGCAATCAATAGAATCCTAATAGATACTCGAAGTTCGGTAAATATTCGCTTTTACCATACTTATAAGACTATGGGTGGAGAGGATGAAAATTTGATTCCTTCAACGTACAAAATCTACTTCGTTTTAATCGGACAAATAACAAACCTAAAGGAGAGGTTCACATGAGGATACCTTTACAAGGATTATCACCGACATTTTATTCTCGCGTGGTTGACGTGGAATCTCCTTATAACGCATTAATCGGGCGACCATGGTCAAACGAAATCTTGGGAGTAGCATTAACATACCATCAATGTATAAAGTTTCCCATCCAAATGGTATTGGAATTATAAAGGAGATTGGAAGGAAAGTCGAAATGTTATGAGGTTGATGTAGAGTTGCGAAGAGAGAAATGCTAAAAAGAAAGGTTGGAAATAAATATCAAAGATGAACAGAGAAAAGAGAAGCCGATGGTGGATACTATAGAGATAAGAAAATGAAGAAGCATCGCGAAGTGCCGCAAGAATAAGCGAATATTACGATGCCGCAAAGATAATTGGTTGTAGTTCATCGCTATGTCAGAGAAACATCGCTGGTGCCGCAGATGAATGCATGGAAGCAGGCGAACGTTACGATGGAAAGGAGTCCTTCAAGGATTGGGATAACGTTGAGGCAAAGAGTACAATGAACAAAAGGCATAAAAAGTAAAATGAATGGTCTGTGATAAGTAATCGACAAAGATATATCAAAGGCAAGACAAAGAAGAAATGATATGTGAGAATTTCGACAAGAAGAATGTACAAGAATCCGAGAGAAAAATGAATGAAACAACATTGTGCGATATCTTCGCAAATTAAATATCAGACAGCAATTAAATATGAATGATTGAATGATTTAACAATGAATGAGTAAATGAATGGGACGAACCTTTATGGCGTACACCCTAGTTCGCGAATTACATTTCGTAAGAGGCAAATGTAAGACCTAAAGTGCGTCATATAAGGGGGTATCTCTTAACATGGCTCGAGAAAAGGTTACACCGCCCCGAACTGGGTCATGCAGATTTGGGGCCCATGAAAGCCTATCCTGAGGAGGTACCTTGATTCCCAACTATATATGTAGGTTATACCACAGTTGGTACCAGGGTCTCTTTCAAGGAGTCGGGCGTATGATCAAGGCGCCGAGGTACACAGTTGAGTCAAGAGTGCGGGGAGCATGGAACTTCCTTACCACTCTTGACAAGTCTTGGCGCATGCCGTACTTGGCCAAGAAAACTCCACTTAGGGTGCAGCCTTGTAACCATAAACTCTATTGGTATAAGGGATAAGAGGCTGCGAAAGCAACCGGTTGTTGTTAAGACCGATGGGAGGATCTAGCCTTGTATGGCCGATGTACGCCTCCTTGAAGGGGCAACCAGGGAGATGATAAGGGCGGCACCCTCCATTAGGGAGCTGATAAGTGCCAAAGACGCAAATGTCACGAGGCTTTGTTTTCGCAAGGAAACTTAGGCTTGTCATATTTGTGCAAATGATCCCGCAGAGGCAATAATACTAACACGAGGGTAAGACGAGATCAATGGGTCCTTACATGCAAGTGTAAAGACGTCCCGCGATTTCGTCGCAAGACTAAGAATGTCACGGGGCTTTATTTTCGCAAGAATATTTAGGCTGTCATATTGTCGCAAGCAAAATATCCCGTGCAGAGGCAAAAATACTTGAAAAATGATAAGGCAAGGTCAATGGGTTTTTGCATGCAAGTGTAAAGACGTCCCGCGACCTTGTCGCAATAAGGGGTGGCGAGCAAGACCTTTACTTAGGAAGGTCAAGCTTAGAAGACCACCAAAATGATAAGGCGAGATCAATAGATTTCTCCTTTTATAAAAATCACTTGCGACCTCGTCAGAATTATAAATTTAAACATCATTCCCGGTCGTGAGGAAGAAAATGCGAATCTCCCGAAATTTTATTCTTTCATATGAAGATGCATAACAGGGCAAATATGGGAATGGAAAAGACGAAATATTGTTATCCATCTTCCAATGAAAGAGTTATACATTAATAATGTTAGCCAAGAAAGGGGAATGGAGATTGAATTTATGGGCAATAAACCCAAGAAGTTTATAAAAAGAGATACGTAAATGTACGTGATATTACAAAAATAAAGAAGCAAAAAGAATTATCTCTTTGGTGATTCTTTTCCTCTATCTCGATCCTTCAATTTCATTATTCTCGTCCCCGAGTTTTCTTTTTTTCAGCTGGCCTCACTATCAAACGTCCGAGACAGGCAAATTCTCGGAACTTCTTCGAAAGCCAAGGATATGAACAAAGAGGGATTTTGTGATCATTACAAACATACTCCATGGCTTCATTATGCAAAAACGAACGGCATCATTATTAAAAATTCGCCACGGTAGTTTGAAATTGTTTCTTCAACTTGGAATATCTATTCTCATGAAGGGTGAGATTCTTTGCGAGTATGCTTTCTCGATTCAAGTTCTTCAATCCTTGCTTGAAATCTTTTTTCGGACTCGCAAATAAATTACGATAAATTAACAACTCAACAGCAATATTACGGCAGGTAAGAAAAACAAGAAGGTATAATAAATAACCTTCTCTCGTCATATATTATATCTTTAACCAAGGAAGTATGCTCGTATGAAGACTAACATCAACACCTAAGTTATTCCCCGGCATTATCTAAGATTTTCGCAGCAAAAGCGAATTCATCGTCATTATTTATAATAAGAAGTGAACGAATTTGATTTTTTCGCTCACTAAGTAAGGAGTTCGGTGAAGCAATTCATCTCGCTCCATTTGCACTTCGAGAAGGGACTTTTGAAATGTTGCTAATGCCTGGGCACCATTATTAGCAATGCGATCTTTGTCATCTATATGGTCACTAATTTTCTTCCTTAAAATTTTGGTTTCTTCATGAGATTTGAGGAACATTTGTTTAAACCGATTGGTCATGTACTTTTAAGCTAGATCTCATTGCTCAATTTCTAAGAGGCGATATTTGGTTTGGAGTTCATTTAATGAAAGAGAATTAATTCTCGTCGACGAACTACTTAAAGAGTTGTTGAGATGAGCGAGAAGAATGTCATTATCCATAGGCTCGGAAATGAATGGAGAAGAATAGCTTCTTCGAGAGGTTATATATATCTCATGAAAGTGATAAGTCGAGGTAGCAACAGGCTATTGATAAAATAAAAATAATAAGAGAGGGAAAAATTTTATACCATAAAGTTGCTTTGATTAGCGTTACAAAAGTGGTAACTTTGTCCTTCTCCGCGTAAAACTCGTTTCCAATTGTTGGATCTTTTCGCGAGATCTCGCAGATTCAACTTCTAATTCTTTGATCCTTGTGCAAAATTGGGTATTCTTCTTCAATTGAATGTTATACCTCCTCTCAAGATCCGAGGCAACCACAAAAGAAGTTTTTCCAAATTGCGAAGAAAGATAAAAAGGTTATTAAGATATAAATTAAAAACTAAGTTGGAGGAGAAATATGAGTTCGAATATACCAACGAATTAAGTGCATTTAAGAAGCTAGGGGGATACAGATCTAAAACTCCTTTGAAAGAGTCATTGCCATCTAGCAGTGTAGCATTACATACGGTGGCGAGGATCTCGCATATAGAAGTCAGATGAGTATCTCCAATTCCTTGAAGAGAATCCGAGAAGATTGGTAGGCCTGGAAGAGTGTTTATAATTACGGCCTACTTTGTGATACCGCAAGTGCACGGTGTCCGGTCAGAAAGATCAGGCACGTGTCTGGAGTCGAACCACGAGAGACTTGTGGTGCTCTTGTATTGATCAAAGGCTTGCCTAAACTGACTTCAAGTGGTAGTAACAAAGTGACAGAAGATATGTTGTGCCGATACGGCTAATGTTGAGCTAAGTGAACCTAAACTAAGGAAAGCAGTGACAAAAGAATGCTAAGGTATGCAAATCCACCTCTAACTCCTAGTGTATGATTAACTAAGTTAAGGATCTTGTTGTCCTGTGAATGATAAGGGCAGGGTGTCAATTCCACCACCTATCTCTCCCTGTAATGCTTCAAAGAATAAGTGTCGACCAGAGCACTAGTTGTCTAATTAAGTACAACTAGTCAAGGAATCAAGATTTGGTCTAAAAATTGAGTCATGCAGACACTCAAAGTAGTTATAACCTAACTACAATGGATACAGGCATCCATTGTGAGAGAAAAACCTTGGGCACTATGATTGAAGACAAGTTTATAGTTTAAGCATGCAAGAATACTTCACATATAGTTGAAATCATACACGAGAATTAGGGTTTCATTGAAACCCTAACAAACTAAATTAAAACAACAAAAACAAAATTAAATCTAATTGACAAGATCAAGCTAATCCAGCGTGAGTTCTATGAACTCGGTTCTTCTATTTATACACAAACCCCAAACCCTAGAAATTGATAAAACATAAATTAAATGAGAAATAATCTCACCCACGCCTCGACTCCTCCGAATCATCGTTCTCCCCGTCAATTTGTGCCTCCGAGACGCCCAATGCACTCGGTTGTTGGCTAACCCTTGTCTTGTTTATCTTTAACTTAGCTTCTAGGGTTATGAGAAGCTATTTTAAAGATAACCACGACTTGGGTGGAAAAAGGTGCTACCGATGGAGTTGTTGGTAGCTATGGTGTCGATGGGGGTGATGGTGACGAGAAGAGGAGATGGTGGTGATGGTGGCGGAAGAGAGGGATGGGTTTTTGCGGGCGGTGTGGAGAAGACAGAGAAGATGAAGGAGAGAATGAAGCTAGGTCGATGGGTATAGGGTATGGGTGAATTTGTTGTTGAACGGGTGCAGCGAGAGTCGATGGGAATGGCCTAGCGAGCGTCGGATGGAGCCAAGAGATCCGAACGGTCGAGGTTGGTAGCGGTTTTGGAGTGATCTCGTGTTGCACGGAGCATCAAGAAATGATGTATAGTGAGGGCAGCGCCGTTGGATGTAGCCAGCGAGATCTCGACGGCTCAGAGTGAGCGGGCTCGGATCCGGGTCACGGGTAGCTCTAGCACAAGCCCATGTCTTGAGATGAGTTGCTACTTGTTGGGTTGCAACTGTTGCGCGCGGGCTTTGGCTATCTGCTCCATAGATGATCGACTCCACCCTTCGCTCCTTGGCTCCTTAGTTTCTCCGGACTTTATTTAGTACCTAAAAACACAAAATTAATTAATACAAATATTTATTCTTGAAAACAAAGAAAACACAGAATGCGGGATAATATCCGATTTCTAAGCGCAAAAGATGAGTAAAATGCCAATAAAAAGGTGTATAAATATGCACTATTTGGCACTCATCAAATACCCCCAAACCTGAATTTTACTTGTCCTCAAGTGAAACAAAATAAGAAATCCTAACTATACCCCCGTCGCAGTCTCTGGAATGCATTTAGCGTATGCACTAAGCCTTTAAACCCCTAGGTGTCCCTAGTGGACGAGTTGTAGTCTCGTGAGGGTTTACAGTGTACCCACAAAACCTTCTCCAACTTCGCAGTGTAAAGAGTCTCAAGCATCCTAGAAGCTATGAGGACATAGAGTTTCGCATGCTAGTAACAAGTTAGAACTATCGAAGAACGCATTCTCATCCTTAAGTGCTTTGCGAGAAGTAACCATACCATATGAAAGAATTCGGATTCGATTGTGATCATAAGCCTCGACTTCGCCTCACCATTAGGGTTTTATGATAATTGCACTCAAAAAGATCGCTTTTTAGTCTCTCATGTGTGCGAGGCGGAATAAAGAGAGAAATCCCGCACACGTTGTAGGTAAGAAGGATAACCTTCCGAAATAAAATCTGAGACTCCACAAAAGTGTGGACAAAAAGAATCTTTTTCTAATGATCTCTAAGAAAGGAAAATCAACCATTAGCAAGGGGTGGGAGTACTCACTCACTTCTCACCCGATCGGCAATTAATATCACTCTCTCATAAGAAACCATAGAAACGTCTTCAATCTTCGGTCTTCGGTCTTCAATTGTTGATGACGAACTTCTAAACTTCACAAAACTTGACAAATTTTAATTTTTCTACTCAAATTCCTTGTTGTTTGGATTTTTTCTTTTTGAATTCTTCTTTACCATGGTGGTAGCAAAAATAAGAAAATAAACTACATTTTTTTTTTTTTTTTTTTTTTTTTTTTTTTTTTTTTTTTTTTTAATAAGTGAAAATAAAAATACAAATAATGAAACAACTAACTCCATGGACAAAGGACTTTATCACTCAATTTTTCCACAACTTGTATTGTCTTGATTTTATAAATTTTATTAATTCTCATCATATTTTCTTTTCTTTGTTGCACATAAACCTTGGACTATATCAATTTTTCTTTCAATATTCGATTCTCGCTCACGTTCTTGTGATGATGTGTTTCTATGGGTCTTGCTGATTGAGAGAGAGAGTGATGCTAACGGCAAATCGGTATTTAGAAGGAGTTTTCATCTTTAGACGTCACCCTCATGATTGACAAAAACTAGCACTCAAGAGATCAAAAGTAGTGCTGAAAATGGTGCGAAGTTGGGTAGCTCACCATTCCTACCCTAATTTACGTAAGGTGACACACACTCTAACAAACTTTTCTAGAAAGTTGCAAAAAATTGAAGGTTGGTGCCTCACTTGATGTAAAATGGGTAGTCTCCACTATGGGTGATCACAATTCTACTACCGAATATCTAAACAAAGACCTAATTAGCCCTCCGGTATGGTTAAATCCAACTTTAACGCTCTAATCAACTAAGAAACCCGATTGTGTTCTCCTAGGTACTTCCAAGTTCCATTATTTTGGTCGGACTCTCTATGTAAACATAGCTATAAGCATGCTAGTGACTCTAAAATCTCTAAAAGTTGGAGGTTTTTATTTGCAAAAAGTTTTTGAATTTTGAATTTTTTTTTTTTTTTTTTTTTTTTTTTTTTTTTTTTGAAAATAAAAGGTAAAATAAAAGACTAAAAACTCTAAATGCAAATGCACCCCAAACCTAAATCAAACATTGTCCTCAATGTGTCACAGATAGGAAAATTTAAACAGTCACGTACCACGAGAACTATGCTTGATAAGATAAAAAGGGAAGAGATTACTCTGATGTTTAGAGCAAGGTTGAGCTTCATTCGTCAAGGCAAAATCCAACATTCTCAGTGGTGATTATATCGGATTAGCACAAAAAAATGCACAAGAAGACTCAACCGATTCAAGAAAGAAAAAATTAACAAGTCCTACAAAAATTTACTAACAATCTAAAGAGTTGAGGGTCAACCCAATAGAAAATATGTACAAACATTAACAAATATAACATGAAAATGGGCTTTTGGTTTGTTTGGGATTTGGTTTCAATGAGATTCATTTGGTTTTGTTGGGAAAGTTTGGTTTATTTGGGAGGCCCAGGTTATTGTGGGCTCAATTTGGTTTTGGTTTGTTTGGGTTTTGTTGTTTGAAACCCGTAATTTGTGAAAACGCATTGCCCAATTGTGTAGCTTAGTTGTCCGGCCCAAATTTTGTTGCACAAATTTTAAGTAGAAAAAAAGTATAGCCTTAAATAATTTGAGTTGGGCTGAGTTCTGGTGTAAGCCCAAGTGGTTGTGCAAAGCCTAGGTTGAGTTATATGCACAGCCCAACAGATGTGGGTTGAGTTGCTTTGCAAGGCCCAGTGCACAATTTGATTGTGAGCAGCCCAGCAGATGGGCTCTAGCCTAAGCAGCCCAGGTTAAAGGCTAAGTTATGTGGGCTGAAGTTTTTGCACAAATTGATTTATGCAAGCCCAGCTTGTGTAGAGCTCGCCTTTGATTGTGGGCTCTTGCTATGCAAGAGTGCCACCCAACCAGCTTGTTAAGCTTAGCTTGGTAGGGTTTGCGGCCTAAAGGGAGTTTGGTCAAGTTTGTGCAGAGCCGGCTCGGGTGAAAAATAACATAGACAAGACAATCAAAATTCACACTCAATGACTCTTGATTTCTCAAGACTTAGCACACAACAACACTTGAATTTGTTGGCAGAGATTGCACAAAGATGTGCAAAATCGAGTTGACATGGTGGAGGTTACTTGCAGTTGGTTGATGTCAAAAGGGTAGTGCATCACAAAGCCCCACAACTTCGGGGCTGAGGTTGATAGCTCAGACAATGTGGTTTAGGTTTCACGATGCAAAGAAATCGGCGGACACACAATGCTAGCACAATCACATCAAGCTTAGTGAGGTCGGTTGAGCTCAAAACTCGGGGCTTATGCACAAGTAGCGGCAGATGCGAGGGTGCAGCGAACTTGGCTCACCGGGCGGATGGGCTATGCTCAGGGCCGAGGTTATCATGCATTGAAGCCAAGGTATGCAAAATAGGGTGTCACGGGTTAAGCACAAAGGAGTCGGGGAGACTACGGCCCAATTCTCAATCTTCATAGGCTAAGACTCACACTCACAAGGTGAACCAGGGTTGTGCACTCACCACGGCAAGGCAAGGTTTAACAGTCGAGGTTATGCTCGTGTGTGTGTTCCTAGCACGATCTATAGCATGCGTCGCAATGGCTTACAATCTCGGGTATGCAATTTTCGGGGCGACTAGTCTATCATGCATAACATGGTTTACACAAAGACAGGGATTACAATATGCCATTACTAACCTCAAGTTTGCACTTTTTCTTTTGTTTCTTTGGTTGCTCGGTGGCTCAGCCGCTCAAGAGCTCAACCACGGAGATGTTTTGGAGAATGCACATTTTCTGAAGAACAAGCACGACAGCCTGCTCGGTCTAGTAGTGCTCGGCCACAACCTCACACCATTCGAGCAGTTGGCAAAGCACGGCTTAGTGCTTGCATAGCCTAATGCTTGCGTACAAAGACAGATAAACAATGGCTCAACTCGCAGCCTTAGGGCTGGAGAGTTAGAGCATAATTCGTAGCTCAACCACGGCTCAACTCACGACCTTCAGAGGGCTGGAGTTCGGCTCGAGCATTGCAAGGTGCTGCGTAACAGGTGGAGCAATACTTGGGTAATCTCGGGGTTTAATCATGCTTACACAGTGATGGCTCACGGGGGAAGTTTAATCATACTTACCTCACTCACGGGGCACCGCAAAGTGTCGATGGAAGGCATCACTGCTCACAAAGCAAAGAAGACACACGTACTGGGAGGTTTAGTGGCATACGTGGATCTAACCTCAAGTCTGCGCCTAGCCTCGTCTTTCTCCCTTTTGGCAAGCACTGTTGTTTCAACAAACAATTCTTAGTTCCCAATTTTTTTCACGCTTAAAGCAACAAAGTACTAATGTTAAGGCGTATAGTTGCGAGTTCTTATTCTCGGCCACGAAGATAGAGCACGGGGCGATTAGCGGCCACCGAGAATATGCGAGCTTTTCTTCACTTAGCACAAAGACAACGCAAATTGTGCTCAACTCAAGACTCGCTATGCAGACTTACAGATCAATGGGTACGGCCAGAGTGGCGGGGCGGAGTTTGCTGTGGGCCTACAACTTGGGTTTCTAAGTCAGGCTTACAACACAGATTCAGGGCTTGGCACAGGGGAAACAGAATTACGGTTGGGTGGCTCACTCAAGCCAATGTTTTTGTGACTACAACTAACCCACTCACAACTTGCAACTTCAATTGATGCACGTGGCTGATTGGAGAGTTTATGCGGGGCAATGATGCGAAATGGAGGGACTAACCGCAATGCAATGATCTAATGAGCTAAGTTACACTATTAAGTTACTCTAATTTAGATGGAGCATGGGTAATAATGCAAGTAATTAAACTATAAAAGACGAAAATTTTACTGAGATGCGAACTTAAGCTACAAGATGACGCACACTAAATAAGGAAGAACTAGACTAACAACCAAATCATGAGGCAATGATGCGGGGTGGAAATGTACAGGAAGAATTACAATGCAGCTAATAATGTTACAATGCTAAGTTACATATGAAATATCATGGAAATAAGACACATATATACAGGAATATTGAAAGACAATGATGCAAGTATATACTGAGGATGTACATTCAAATGAAGCAAGGCAAAGATCGAAACAAGGCACACGCCAAGTCCCCGCAACGCGCCAAAACTTGGTAGGCCTGGAAGAGTGTTTATAATTACGGCCTACGGTGATACCGCAAGTGCACGGTGTCTGGTTGTAAGACTGGCACGTACGAGTCGAACCACAGAGACTTGTGGTGCTCTTGTATTGATCAAAGGCTTGCCTAAACTGACTTCAAGTGGTAGTAACAAAGTGACAGAAGATATGTTGTGCCGATACGGCTAATGTTGAGCTAAGTGAACCTAAACTAAGGAAAGCAGTGACAAAAGAATGCTAAGGTATGCAAATCCACCTCTAACTCCTAGTGTATGATTAACTAAGTTAATGATCTTGTTGTCCCGTGAATGATAAGGGCGGGGGTGTCAATTCCACCACCTATCTCTCCCCGTAATGCTTCAAAGAACGACAAAGTGCTGACCCCAGAGCACTAGTTGTCTAATTAAGTACAACTAGTCAAGGGAATCGATTTGGTCTAAAAATTGAGCTGCAAAGACACTCAAAGTAGTTATAACCTAACTACAATGGATACAGGGCATCCATTGTGAGAGAAAAACCTTGGGCACTATGATTGAAGACAAGTTTATAGTTTAAGCATGCAAGAATACTTCACATATAGTTGAAATCATACACACTTAGGGTTTCATTGAAACCCTAACAAACTAAATTAAAACAACAAAAACAGAAATTAAATCTAATTGACAGCACTGGCTAATCCAGGCGTGAGTTCTATGAACTCAGTTCTTCTATTTATACACAAACCCCAAACCCTAGAAATTGATAAAACATAAATTAAATGAGAAATAATCTCACCCACGCCTCTGACTCCTCTGAATCATCGTTCTCCCACCATCAATTTGTGCTCCGAGACGCCATGCATCGGTTGTTGGCTAACCTAGTCTTGTTTATCTTTAACTTAGCTTCTAGGGTTATGAGAAGCTATTTTAAAGATAACCACGACTTGGGTGGAAAAGGTGCTACTCGATGGAGTTGTTGGTAGCTATGGTGTCGAGTGGGGGTGATGGTGACGAAGAGGAGATGGTGGTGATGGTGGCGGAAGAGAGGGATGGGTTTTTGCGGGCGGTGTGGAGAAGACAGAGAAAGATGAAGGAGAGAATGAAGCTAGGTCGATGGGTATAGGGTATGGGTGAATTTGTTGTTGAACGGGTGCGCGAGAGTCGATGGGAATGGCCTAGCGAGCGTCGGATGGAGTCAAGAGATCTCGAACGGTCGAGGTTGGTAGCCGGTTTTTGGAGTGATCTCGTGTTGCACGGAGCATCAAGAAATGATGTATAGTGAGGGCAGCGACCGTTGGATGTAGCCAGGCGAGATCTCGACGGCTCAGAGTGAGCGGGCTCGGATCCGGGTCACGGGTAGCTCTAGCACAAGCCCATGTCTTGAGATGAGTTGCTACTTGTTGGGTTGCAACTGTTGCGCGCGGGCTTTGGCTATCTGCTCCATAGATGATCGACTCCAATTCTTCGCTCCTTGGCTCCTTAGTTTCTCCGGACTTTATTTAGTACCTAAAAACACAAAATTAATTAATACAAATATTTATTCTTGAAAACAAAGAAAACACAGAATCTGGGATAATATCTGATTTCTAAGCGCAAAAGATGAGTAAAATGCCAATAAAAAGGTGTATAAATATGCACTATTTGGCACTCATCAAAGATGCTGAACAATTGATCCATAGGAGAATTGGCCGATTGAGCTTCATTTTGGAAAGTTGAATCCAAAACGTTATCATTATCATCCTCATCTAAGATTCAACTTGAGCTAAGATGAGAGGAAGGTTGAGTTTTTCGCTTCTTAGATGGTGGAACAGAAGACTTATCCTTGCGTGTATTGGCTTTAGTTTTGCCTTTAACTTTCGCACTATCGCTTCCTCTTTTACAACCTTCGCATACAAATGAAGATAAGAAATAGAGGCAACAATATTTTTAAATAACATAAAAAAGATATTTCTTACTTCATCCGTAAGTTTATCGAAGTATTGCCAAGGTACTTGCTGTGGATTTGCCTTGTAACTTTTCCTCGGTTTGACAATCTGGAAAATTTACAAACTCGATGAGTACAAGAGGAAAGAGGGATTGCAAAAGCAAACCGTGGGGACATACCTCTTCCGCCTTCTTGGGCCACTTAAATTCCCAAGGATGATAGCTGCGAGATTTGCGGAGTACATGCGAACTCGCTATGTAAGGTCCACTTAAGAGCAAAGGAACAACCCACCACCTCTCATCTTTAGAGTGGCGAGGAGTAGTGTTCTTACCCGAATGCCGCCGATATCTTGCATGAGTAGTTTATCCTCGTGGATATTATCTTTTCTCTTCAACCGAGGCGCCCAGCGAGATCTCTTATTTCTCATGCCTATTACTTCATAATTTTCAAAAAGTTTTCTCACAGTGTATCTCTCGGGATTATTTCTAAATTGACATATCCGGGTCTCGACATTGTTAGGATATAGATATCCTTTGCCAAGCACCACGATTGGCAAACTCAAGCATTAGACGGATACAATCGCCGCATAATTGATAGACAGCTCGCGAGAAGTTCGGATGGGAAAGGATTTCATAAAAGAGTGGCATCTCGTGGATCATATAAAGGAATGGGAAGTCCTGCGAGAAGTTGACCTAGCGAAACAATAATCTTGTGATCATCACATTGATGATCGTAAAAAGCTTGGCAAAGGAGTATAGATGAACATCCTTGATTAGGAATGGTAGAAAGGGTGAAACCTTTATCTTGCAACTTTTACGAGTCTCAATAAAGCGAGGTTTGTACATACGACTAAGTGAAGCCATTATCAATATGGGAAGGGATAAAGAATCGAAGATTAAGATATGATAAAAAAAGATCGAAGATTTGCGGAAGCGCGACTGCGGAAGAAGAAGATAAAAGAAAAGTTGCAGAGAGAAGACGAAAGAGGAAAAGAGAAAGATATGAAAAATATATATAGAGAGAAACATCCTCTGGGAAACGAGAACATTTAATGTGAGAAAGGACGTGAATGGTCAAGAATACACGATTGAAAGAGACGTGTCAGGAATAGAATGGAGGAGTACACATCTGTAATAAAGTCCGTATGGAAAGATGAAACTGGAATAAGTACAGATAAACAGTTATGGCGGTTCAAAATATTGATTCTCATGACATTCTCTCCTTCGCAGAGAAGACATGAGAAGAGGCAAGATGTAGGATCATAATATCGCCACAACAACAATTCGCGAAGACAACGGATGACAACATTGCGAATGAGTCGCAGAGGGTTAAATATAAATGACGCACTGGATGACGATAGGAGGATATGAAATCTGGCGAAAGTTAAGAAGTGTCGCGAGTATGAATATTTGTACGTCTGCGACACTTCGCGAGACATCCCCGAAAATAAAGGACAGCTTAGCTGTCATTCACTATGTATTACCCTATATAAAGGGATGAGTGAGTCTGTTGAAAAGGGAGAGGTCTTTTTGGATTGGAGAGTAAGTCATTAGGAGAGAGAAACAGAGAGAATGTTTGTAAGCTCTTAAGTGTAATTCCATCTTCCGGTGTAAACATTTCAAGAAAATTATTAATAAACACTCATAATTGTTCATCTATTATCTTTTGAATGGATTAGTTAAACAAAATTTAGTGAGGGGTGTATTGTGGGATTTCCTGCAACTACAATTGGGCTCACCATGGTATGGACCATAACCTTCAAGAGGCTGATGTTCCCAACCACTATTCACATTATGGTCAAAGTAGTAACGTCCATTTTGAAACTCAGTCGGATATTCGTTGTATTGGCTATTGTAATACCAGTTCGACATTCTATTGCAGGGGTGTGAGTTGTCACACAAAATAAAACCCACTGACAGGGGATTCGTGGGTGGATAGAGTCTTACCTCCGTACCGACGGGTGATGAACCGTTGAAGTCGACTCGGGCCACCGACTCCGATGTCAGTGTACGAACCCGAGGGGCCGAGACAGTATCGTAACTGTCGTCCTTCCCTGCAAACAGTTTATATTTAATTTCAACCCTTCCTTAGGGTTTTAAAATAATGTCCAGTCCAAAAAAATAAAGTCCAAAAATAAAAATGTCCAAAAATAAAAAGAAAATTTACAAAAATAAAACCCTATTTACAGTTTCTAAAAATAAAACAAAATAACTATATACAAAATTTTCTTCTTCACTCCTTCAGATTCCTCTTTTCTTTCCTTCTTTGGCGATGCTTTCCTTTTATAACACTTTTTCTTTCCTTATAGCTTCGCTCCAAATCTGAAAAGAAACGAAAAATACCAACAGAGTAAAAGAGAACAAAAAAATTAAAATAAACCTAAAACAAATCTAAATACAAGTCCGCGTCGGCGGCGCCAAAAATTGATGTGATTTTGAAAGTTGTTTGTAAAATGGTAGTAAAGTTCGTTCAACTCGGGCTTGTAAAGGTTTGATTTCAGACTTAAAAATATAAAATATATACAAAAGATGTCACAAATATCGAGAGGTACTGGGACTTAGGATTTCACCATTACTCACATTCACTTGGTTCCTATATGATTCTTAACAATTCTAGCTCTTTTGTTGACTCTTTTCTTTGCCAAAGGTAGATTTTGTAAAATATTAATTGTAAATCACAAGCATGGTGCATCAAAAGCTCTATGTCTAAGCATGCACCATCAAACGAAATCACAAATAATTAATAAAAATCATAAATCTATTAAATCAATGCAAAAGTCTTAGAGAATCGATTATAGTTACCAAACGAAAAAAATTGTGAAATAAGGCTTCCTCCGTTGTCCCAGTGATGGGGTTTAGCTCTTCATATTAATCACGTGCTCAAAATAGGTGTTCTGGTTCAAAAGTGTGAAAAACAAGAGAAAGCTAATAACTCGGGCAGTTTGCAACGCAGAAGAGGCGTTACAAACAGACTGTTACAGAAGAAATAAGACTGCCTTTTAAACGATACTTGTTTTCTGCAGTAGAATAGCGACAGTTGTCTGCGACTGTTGCTTGTGCGTCTTATGTTCTTCGTGTTCTAGGGTTCTTGAGAACGACACTTCTCAGTGTCCTCTGCAACTCCTTCTCTTCTTCTTCTTCCTGCTGCTGCTACAACTCCTCTGCAGCCTTTTCTTCTTCCCAGCAGCGTACCCAAACTCCCCCAAAGTCTCGACTAACCCCCTGTGAGACTCCCAGACCCTTATATATATCATTCAGGGTCCATATGACTCGATTAAATTCGAGTTTTTCTATATTTTCCTTCTCGCCAAAGTCTCGGTATTTCCTTCATTCTTTAACCTTTTACGCGTTTTCTATTTGGTTGTAAACTCTTCCAAATATAGGATAAAGTCGAACAGTGAAGATATTCTTCTTCCAATCCACGTAACTTCCATATATATCTCGGATAAACCCGAGATATTTTGTTTCCCTGTAATCGTGATAATTTCCACATATAAGAGTTTTCGATCCCTTTCTAGTCTCCTAAACACGTCAACTTACTTTGTTATTAGGTCACCAGTTAATCCCGTGTTTAATTCTTCTAAAAACTCTTCCAAAAATATAACACAGAAGGCCCAAGAAGAACTCTAGCCCCTGTTTTGCTTCCAATTGATATCTATCCGGTTCTAGTCGAGGTAGAGACCCATACAAGTCATGTTTAGCGTTATCAAACCCAGCCCAACCTGTTTTAGTGATTGAGTCTCTCCCAGACACACCAGACAAACCCGCGAACAAACTATCCTTCCCTGTTTCACGAATAGTGAACTATCCAGCCAAAGTCCTTCGCTTTCATCACCTACATCAACCCTGTTTACTTGAATCAAGCCCAGCATGCAAAAATTGGCGATTGAATCTCCTTAAAAGTTGCCAAGAAATCGAACCCTAATCTGCCTGAAACTCCTCTTATTTTCCCGCCAAAATTGAGTTTCAAATTGGAGAAGATGGATTCCCCCTATCCAGACTGGGGTGCCTATAGCCGTGGGGTGGAAACAATGGCTCTGGGGTGCAAATAACGGTGGATGCCCCTTATCAATAGGGTACCCCTTATCCAATGTGAAAGGTCCGAATAGCAAGTGTCCTCCGGAGGTCCCTTTAGCAACTTTTCGAGCCGATTTCTCAAAAAACGTTTATTGCCCAAAAATACCTACAAACACATAAACACCATAATAAGAACAAAAACGGGTACTAACAATATATACAATTGAGAATAAAATAGACACATAAATGCGTCTATCAGTAGTCTTCGTTGGCAAGCAGATTCATTTCCTCTAGACTATCATAGACATCAATGAGATTCTCTAATCTGTCCACCTCTGCTTGAATAAACCCATAAGTCTCCTTGCCCCATTTCTTAATAAGAAATTTTAATCCTTGTAATTTTTTCGCTAACACAAAACTTGGCTTTCCCACAAATGTTAAAGTGTTCCACCAAAAAGAATGAGGTCATTCCGAGTTCGGACGAAGAAGTTACGGCCAAAACAAGTTTACCGAACATCGACGTCTACAAGCCAGTATGCATACGGGTTTGCAAACGAATTTTCGTGACCAGGAGCAGTATGCAAACGGGTTTAAGTACTAAAATCCCTGGATTTTGATTTTAAATTATGGTATGCATACTTGGTATGTGTATCATGAAGTCCAAACATCCCGAACTACTATTTTCAAACCTAAACACTTAAGAACCTTAAACACAGATCAAGTTAGGTAGAAATGAATGATAAGCAAGGTACATGAATCATTATAAGTACTCTAAGAAAATAATAAAAAATAAATCTTGCTCAAGTTTATAGACATGCCTTTTTAGAGGAATCCAATTGAATTCTACAGCCTTACCAAACATATTATGTGTGCCCCAATTCTCATGCTTCCCTCACCGTATACATAACAGGGCATTCCTTGGTGAGGATGCACTTACAACATAATCAAGTTGTGTTGAGGTGAACAATGTCTTGCTCACCACAAGTGACTGAAACAAACTTTTCCGTAACTATGGAATTTTCACCATCTATAGTTTTTGGCTTATTCTGTTTCACTTTTGGATTATCATGAAAGAGATCGCTTTTAGAACCTTTCACATCCAAACCCATCTTTCCAAAGAACTTTTTAAGTTCCAACATCATGGATACTGCTTTCTCCATAGTCATGGAATTTTCTGGAAGATTATTCCTTTCCACACTCAAAACATCATTGGCTTTCTTTGGTACCCACTTCTGAGTGTGTTTAGGAACAACCAGAACATTCTTCCCATTACTCTCTTCAAGATTTCTCAGAAGAGAATTGGATTGACTATTCTTTTGCAAGTTAGTATTTCTCCAATTGGGAGCATCAGATCTTGTCTTCGTCTTTACGAAGTTATCCTTTTGATAACCATTATGATTGTGAAAAGGATTCGTATGAAGTTTATAGGCAAATCTAGATTTATCACATCATTGATTCCTTTGCCTAAAGGTTGGACAGTTATAACCTGTAGCATTAAGGGGATTAGTCTTAACATATGATCTTGGTTTCACAACTTCTTGTGATGCCCAAACAAGAACATCATGAAGTTTCTCATTCCTTATACGGAAACGACATCTCCTTTCTAGGTGACCTTTATTTCCATAATAGTGGCAAACATAAGGAATGTTCTTACCCGATCTGTGTGTGCTGACTTTGGAGGTTGATATACTTTGCTCTTTCGAACCTTAACTGCCGGTGAAGGTATTTCACTTTTGCCATCAGTGGAAACCTTTTGTTGAGAAAAATCACTAGCCTTGATAAATTTTACCTCTTTGCTAATACTTGGAGCATCAATTCCATTATAGCCCAATCCTCGTGTATCACGATGATTTGTACTTGCTCCTGGCGTAGTAGTTAATTTTCTTGAACTAGTGTTGAATTTTTTCAAGTCATCTTCCAACATCTTGATTTTATCAAGAGCAGCAGCTAAATCAGCCTCAAGGCATTTTTCTCGAGCGAGATAAACGCTTTCTCTGTCATCAAAACTAATTTGTTGAGAGTTAATCCTTGCTTCAGATTCTACAAGTTTCTCTTCCAACTAAAAGTACCTTTGATAAAGATTATCACATTCAAGTGACTTCATACATAGGTTTTCCTCAGAATCCCTGAGGATCGATTCGTTAGAACGATTCGAAATATAAACACCTGCGTAACATCTTCTCAATTTCTTGTTTTCTCAACAGAGAGGAATCAGAAGAGGTGTGATTTGAGAAGTTCTCATCTTATTATTTTCCACCGAATCCAATAGCTTAACATACTCTGATACTTCATCATCAACATCTCTATCAATATCTGAATCACCTTAATCAGAAAGTTCATCCAACTGTTCTTCTAGGCGTGTTTCCCATACTTCAACAGGTTCTACATTAAGATAATGTTTAGATACTGACCTATATGTGACAGTTCTCTCAGGTGAATCCAAGCTTTGAAAATCATCTGGTAATTTATGAACTGGTACGTTATTAGAGATAACACTTCTGTCCATATTCAGATCGCTACAAACACAGACTGAAAAGACGAGGGTACCCAAATATACCTCAATCTAAAACTTTTCCACCTATAAGTCCTTTCTCCGAAAGTGATTGTCCATGGACCGAGTTGAGACAATACAACTAATCGGTTCACACTTCGTGTGATCGTCTATGGATACGAGATCGAGACAATACAACAACGAAGTATGTTTACTTTATAAGAGGTTCGGACTTAACCAAACACAATATGATTACTATCAAGTAAATAGGAATTAACGTTTGTGTATTTTACTTCTAATTATAATAAAAACAATTATAATTGCGGAAATAGAAAAGTAAAAGACACAACAAGATTTTGTTAACGAGCAAACCGCAAATGCAGAAAAACCCCGGGACCTTGTCCAGAATTGAATACTCTCAGGATTAAGCCGTTATACAAAATCAAACCAACTTCGTATAGTTGAGACCAAGCAACTAAACCTGTAGTTCACCTAGTTCCATCTGTATTCCCACGCCTCCAACTTATAAATAAGTCACATACTTGGAAAAATTCCTTTGGTTCGTATTCCAAATAGTAAAGGAACAACAAATATGTTTGGTAGCACCTCTTTTCAACCAAGTGATGTGAGTTCGACAAAAGGCTCTTCCGTTTATCCCAATAAACTCCTTTGTCAGGTCCTTAGATCTATCTACTAACAATTACAGAAGTAATCGTCTAGATTTTGCAGTCAATACCTTGAATCACAAAGAAAGGTATTGATGCCGATCTACTCAACTAATCAATCCAATCTACCACAAGGATAAACTGATTATAGTTGGATACTCTTTAACCGAAAAAAGTATTGTGCACACCAAAGATTATAAACCCAAATCAGAAATCTTCAAAGTCTTCTTTGTCTTCAAATCTTCTTAGATCTTCAATAAACACCTGCACACAATCAACTTGAATCTCTTGTGATCAATCACGCACAGAACGGAGTCTGTTAACAATGGATTATCATAAGACATCTTTATATCTACAAACAGTCTAAAGATCCCCGTCGAAACTTCGATCTAGTTTGACTGAATGTTATATCAGAAGAGAAGATTCTCAAGCATAAACAAACTAGGTGCAATCAAATTTCAACAACTGTTAGTCAATCAAATCAATCGAAAACTAATAATAAACTGCAAAAACGGTACTCTAGGCTTCCCAATCCCAAAGAAGTCTTTAAAACGAGCGGTCGTAAGAGATTTCGCCTAATTAGGGTACTTTCCTCTCCGAATAGGCGGCTCCACCAGTAAAAACACAACTAGGTAGTTTTGCTGGCTCTGAGGATTAGTTTGCTAGAAATGAAAACTTTGGTATTTATAGTAAGTTTGGACACCAAGGAATTTCCAAAACCGAAAATATTCTCAAGATATGTAATATATTCCAGATTCGGTTTCCATAATTCCTGGAAATGCTTTGTCCAAACGTTGACCGAAAATCTCTTAGAAAATCTCCAATTAGTAAATGCACATTACCAATTTTCATTTTCCAAAAATAAAATTAAAAACCTTAATTAAAAGATTCTCAACTTATTTTTTCGATCCTGGATTTTCCTTTAGCTATTAAGGAATATCTTTGAACAATAAAAGATAAGCGTTACTGCACATGTTCAAAGTATGTTGACATCTTTACTTTGTAAGTCCTCTTTCATACTTACAATCTTGAAACCGATTTGCCACACTTCCAAATGAGTTTAGAATTGGTTCATCTGACTTTCAAGAACTATGTGATTGATTAAGAACACTCAATCACAAATCATGGGTTTCACGGTTCTACCAAAACAAGTTTAGGTTATACCTCCATGTGACTATTGTGCATAGTCACACTAGCTTTCCAAAAATTCGGTTGACTAGGTACTAGGATCGGTTCCCCACATACTGATGGTGACTACTTGTATTTGTTGCACATGTCCATAGGATCGGTTCCCCTTTCACTAAAAACTTGTTGCACATGTTCATAAGATCGGTTCCCCCATCTAGTAAAAACGTGTTGCACCTCTTACAAGGATCTATTCCCCTCTTGTGATCGGTTGCACCTCTTCATAGGATCGGTTCCCCTTTGCCTAGAGTTGGTCATACCAATAACACTAAATCGATCATACCATCTCAGGTGATTACTTAAGATCGGTGTCACTAATAAAAGTCATACCAATAAAAAAGTCAGGCCTTGTGAATAGTTGTACCAAGAACATAAACAAGTCATGAGCGGTTATACTAATCACACATATTGGTAGTTCAAAAGATATGCAATGAATAACAATACCAATAAGCCTAGCGATTTCCCTTTCGATTCACGAAACAAGTTCATTAATTTACTTCCTTTAAACTAATGTAAAACATTGTTTCATAGGATGAAATCTTCACCTCATACACATACATAATCACAATAGCATTCAAACGATTATGTCGATGTCTTATATACGAAGTTCAAAAGATAAGCGTTATACTTCGTATTGTATTCCTTAATACTACGTCTAACTAGAGTGTAATCATTCATGCTTCGCAGTTATGTTTTCAATATGCACGACTTGAAAGATACGTTAGGGAATGAAAAAGTTCAAGTCAAATATCACTAACCTCAGGTGGAAGGATGATGTTATCATTGTAGCTACTTGAAAGATACTTGTAATGTCTCATATCCTAATACTTTCAAGCTAACCTATACGAAGTTGACTCTAGTACATAATCAAGCGACTCTTTAAATGAGTTTTGGTTCACTAAAATATGACAACCAAACTTGACATACCAACGCTTGGTGGGTTCAACCGAGCTATGATCTAACACAGACTTATTAGGTCTTAATTGTGTTTGCCTGCTTTGATACCAATTGAAAAAGCGGGGGTCTAACAACCACACCCAATATTTCGTTCGGCAATATGAATAGACAAACTCCAATATACTTTCAAGAGAATCAACTAGACAGTCAGACTCAATCAAGAGAAAAGTATATCAAAGAGTTTATATCTCAATTTCTCAATTCAATCCGCAATCAGCAAATAGGAATTTGCGAGCCCGATTGAATAAGAGAAATAACTTGAACGGTACCAAATACCAATGTTCAAGTGTCAATCAATTTATATCAACAACCAAAGGTTGGATTATCTAATTGATTGATCTTAACGCACAACCTGTGATATTTCTAATATATAACAAAATATAATGCGGAAAAGAAATAACACAAACACCAGAATTTTGTTAACGAGGAAAACCGCAAATGCAGAAAAACCCCGGGACCTAGTCCAGCTTTGAACACCACATTGTATTAAGCCGCTACAGACACTAGCCTACTACCAATGAACTTTTGACTGGAATGTAGTTGAGCCCTAATCAATCTCACACTGATCAAGGTACAGTTGTGCTCCTTACGTCTCTGAACCCCAGCAGGATTCTACGCACTTGATTCCCTTAGTTGATCTCACCCACAACCAAGAGTTGCTACGACCCAAAGTTGAAGACTTGATAAACAAATATGTCTTTCATAGAAAAGTCTATTGTAATAGATAAATCTGTCTCCCACAGAAATACCTATGAGTTTTGTTCTGTCTTTTGATAAATCAAGGTACACAGTAACCAATTGATAAATAAGACTTATATTCTCGAAGAACATCCAAGTATTATCAATCACCTCACAATAATCTTAATCATATGATAGCGAAACAAGATATTGTGGAATCACAAACGATGAGACGAAGATGTTTGTGACTACTTTTAATCTTACCTATCGGAGATAAATCTCAAGCAAATCTTAGCAAAAATAATACTCAATCACGATAGTAAAAGTAAGATCAGAACACGCAACTACAGAGAAAATAATTGGGGATGGCTTCAGAATCCCAATGAAGTCTTCAAGTCGTTAACCTACATGGTTTCGTGAAAAACCTAAGGTTAAAGGAGAATCAACTCTAGTCGCAACTAGTATCACATAGAAGGTGTGGGGATTAGGTTTCCCAGTTGCTAGAGTTCTCCCTTATATAGTTTTCAAACCAGGGTTTGCAATCTAAGTTACCTTGGTAACAAAGCATTCAATATTCACCGTTAGATGAAAACCTGATTAGACTCATGCTAATATCTTTCAACCGTTAGATCGAACTTAGCTTGTTATACACAAATGAAATGTACCTTCATTTAGGTTTGAGTAACCGTACCTAAACGTGTACACTATGTTGGCTCAACAGTAGTTAACCGAGGTTAGCTATATGAATACTCTCATATATATATCAACCTTATTCATCTTAATCACAACTAGTTCAAATTACTCAAATGAAACTAGTTATAGAGTTGTTCAATTGCTATATTCTCATAGAAGTATACAAGACCACAATTGAAGCAAAATCGGTTTGATTCACTCGAATCAATTCATGAACTTTATAGCCACGGATTGCAAAGAATGCATTCATTATTATATAAATGTATTAGTTTATGTCACAACAAATTTTAGAACTTTAACCACTCAAGTATGCAAACGAGTACGCATACTTAAGTAGCCGGACCAAGTTTGGTTTTTGCCAGTATGCGAACGTGTACGCATACCTCCAAACCCATCAGAAATTCTCGGACCTGAACCTTACGCCAGTACGCGTACGGATACGTGTACTTAGGTTCCCGGACTTCTCAAACCAACATGTACGCATACGGGTATGCATACTATGGTTCCCGGACATGGATTACATATATGCAAGAGTGTATAACATGTTTATAATCCAATGTTGGTTAAGTGTTCTAAACTCTATTTCTTAGAGGATGACAATCATTGAAACTTTCTTAGAGGATGACAATAGCCGTTTTCACACACTATTAGCATCAAATAAATTTTCAAGTTATTGAAATAATCATAACGAAACATTCCAAGTCTACACCAAATGATTGTATCACACAAACCATGTAGATGTTACTCGGCGATTTTCACATGATCATCCTTTGACTTTCGTCAAGAATATAAGATGAACTTGGTTGAAGCGAAAGCTTACCAACACATATTTCGAGAAATATGTAAGCGAGTTAAACTCAGCTCGAAATATCAAATGTGCATAATAAAAAACTATATAGCACTACGACATATGTCTCAATATAGGAGATAGAGTAAAAATAGACTTTCCAAGTGATAGATGAGTTTTAGTCTCCACATACCTTTTGTTGATGAAGTTCCACAAGCTCTCCTTAGTAGTTCTTCGTCTTCAATTGACAAACGCCATGAAGTATAATGCTCAATTACACAATCTATCCTAGTCCGAGACATCTATAAGTAGACTATAAATCAAGACTTATAGTTTTGATCACTAACATTGACAAACAAGTTTGAGATAGCAACGCTTGCGAGTTCGACCGAGCAGTGGTCTCTAACAAACGAAAATTATCTTTCTATTATATTTTCATCCACTGCCACATTGTTGGTCGTATAGGGCGAGGAAATGCACGCAGTGGGCCCTAAAAATCTAATCTGGAAACTACACGTTTCCACCGATACATGAAGGTCGTATGCACTTGGGAAGCTGCACGTTCCCACTGCAAAACCTAAAAATTTTCCAGCTAGCACTGATAGATGGACACGAGCATCGGTCCTCTAGATGCTCACTCTGGGTGCATTCCACCCATAGACTCTGTAAACTTAAAGTCATACCTACTGACACATATCTTACGGGTAAACCATATTACACAAGTTCAACTTATTTAGTTACCAACCATTTCCATGATGTCGTCTCATCGTATGAATACATTTTCTTCGTTCCAAATTTACATAGTCTATATGATCAGTATAGAGATACTGAAATATCTGTACCCGTTATTATGTTTTCTTTATGTAAACTAACCCTATTATTAGTAAAAAAAAATATGCTTGCATAGATATCTGACAAGTTTGGCACCCTTCGTTTGATTGTATTCTTTTGAACTCTCCATATGATTAACACCGATTGTTGTTGTCAGTTGCAAAATTGATAATAAGTTTATTACTTTTGTCATTGCTTCCAACAGTTGTTTCGCTCTTAAGTATGAGGATAGATGGAGAAGATTTGTGTTTGTGTAGTGCTGGGCTTGCCTTTTGTATTTATGGCATCTCGTTTTATGTTCATGACCAATCGGATGCTAACGTGTGATGTACTTTTGTAGTAGAGTACGGAGTTGAAGCAACATTGAATGTAGGTCGCAAAGTGTTAAGAATGTGTTTCTTGAAGCACAATGATAGTGCAGCCCGAGATATGGCTCTGTGCAAATGGCCTCTGGCCAATACCAACTTAACCATTCAGATGAGTTAGATTTTCACTCGCCCTCGACTCACCGAACCTTGACCCGGCTTCCGACTCACCCCGACTCTCCCGACCGAGTTGAATCGAGCCGACCGAGTTGACTCAGATCCGACCCGTGATTGGTGACAGGTTTGACTTTGGACTTGCACCCGAGGTACTTTCCGCGAACTTTCCGCCAAGTTCCGTCCACAATCCCAAGCCCGCGAGCGTTTTTGGGACAAAATTTCTACACGGTTTCTCTCTCTCGTGGGCCGGGTGAATTTCCAACTAATGGACTTTGAAGACAAAACCTAGTTTTGGGAGGAGTGGAGCTATAAAAGAGAAGACTTTTCTCAAAACACGGAGATTATTTTATTATCATATCATATTATTCTTTTAGCCTCTAGTTAGTTTTCTAGGGTTTACACCATGAGACTTCTCTTTCTTCTTGTTATGAACTCCATGAATATGAGTTAGAGTTTTATTATTGGTTATGGAATAAGTTGAATTTCCAAACATGGGTTTTTGTGCAATAAATTAGTTTTCTCTCATATTATCGTTTATGATTCACTATGAATATTGTTACATGATTTGAATGCGTTTATAGCATAAATATGATTATAGTTTGTAGTGATATATTCTTATGATCATATGTGAGTCTTAACCTTTGTTAAATCGGATTAGTGCACTTTCCACGTGCAGGGAATTAAACTTGATTAGTGCTTTTAACGTTAGGTTGTTCCTTTAGGTAGAATTCATATTCGCATCTTTTAATGTGTTTGTTGATGACATGAGGAGATTTATGGATATTCTTGCGATCAAGGTATTCTAGGGTCTTTGATAAAAGTTGAGATTAAAATATCAATTCTAGTTATTGTAAAACATGTTTGTGAATGAAAACGAAATTGGAGATTTGCGCAAGGGCAAGTATAGGTCGATCCTCGGGGAGATGGGGTTACTTTGGAGGCAAGGGCAAGTATAGGTTAGAGGGGTTGATCTAAAGCTTACTAACTGATTTCTAGAGGTGTGTAACACAAATTTGGTTTGGGTGTCGATACGATCAATTATCAGACTCTAAGCTAAGGCAAAGAAATAGATTGTAACAATTTGGAGAACACCAGGGTAGTGAATCCACCTCTAATCTCATGCTCAGGCAATGTATCTTAAGTTGTGTTCTTGTGCCTTCCCATGAAGGTCTAACATAGATGTTTATTAACTAATTTTACTAACTAACCCCTAGTATGAGTTGTCTTCTTACAGTACAACTCATCATAGGCTTGCAACCTTATCAATTAATTACTACTCCTAACAAATTATAACTCATCAAGAATACAATCAAAGATAGATATGCTTGACATGAAAATTAGGTTTCATCAACACCCTAGTAAATTAACTTAGAACATAATTAAACACACAAATTAAACTAGAGTTGGTGCACTGGCTAATCCAGGCATGAAAAACTACATACACTGCTCATCCTCTATTTATACATGCAAACCCTAACTCTCTTCAAATCAGTAATTTAGTGAAAACCCTCTCACCCAAACTTGCTGAATCAGTTTGTCGCGCCGTGAATTCGGCTCGAGCTCCATCAATTGATTATTGGGAAACCCTAGCTCTAGTTATCTCAAACCTAGCTTCTAGGGTTATGGGAGAAGCTATGAAGTAGATGACTAGACCTAGTGAAGGGGAACGACGGTCTTTGGTGTAGCCGTGGTGCTTTGTGTTGTCGGGGAAAGAGATGGTGGTGGCGAAATCGGCTGCTGGTCGGGTGAAGGAGGTATGGGAGAGCTCTTCAAGTGTTGTCGGGAGAGAAAGAGAAAATGAATGAGAAAATGAGTGTTTGGTCGATGGGTAAGGGAGTTTATGGTTTCGTTGTGAGGCGAGAGCAGCAAGAGATGATGCGTAGGGTGGAGCGACCATCGGATGTGGAAGTGTAAGATCTCACGGCTCAGGATAAGATGGGCTTTGGATCCGGGTTATGGGCCGGGTCTTGGATAGCTCAAGCCCATGTCTTGTAAGTTGGGTTGCTTCTTGTTGGGTTGCAACTGATGCGCGCGCGGGCTTTGGCTTTCTGCTCCATAGACGCTCGTCTCCAATTTTATGCTCTTTTGGCTCCTCAATTTCTCCGAGCTTTATTTACTACCTAAAAACACAAAATTAATTAGTACAAATATTTATTCTTGAAAACAAAGAAAATACGTAACTGGGATAATATCTCGATTTCGAGCACAAAAGATGAGTTAAATGCCAATAAAAAGGTGTAGAAATATGCAATATTTGGCACTCATCAAATACCCCAAACCTGAATTTTACTTGTCCTCAAGTGAAACAGAAATTAAGAAATCTTAACTATACCACTGTCGCTGGTCTCTCGAATGCATTTAGCGTATGCACTAAGCCTTTAAACCCCTAGGTGTCCCTAGTGGACGAGTTGTAGTCTCGTGAGGGTTTACCAGAGGTGTACCCACAAAACCTTCTCCAACTTCGTAGTGTAAAAGAGTCTCAAGCATCCAAGGAGCTATGAGGACATAGAGTTTCTGCATGCTAGTAACACGAAGTTAGAACTACCAAAGAACGCATTCTCATCCTTAAGAGTTGAGCGAGAAATAACCATACCATATGAAAGAATTCGGATTCGATAGTGATCACAAGCCTCGACTTCTGCCTCACCAATAGGGTTTTATGATAATTGCACTCAAAAAGACCGCTTTTTTAGTCTCTCATGTGTGCAGGCAGGAATAAAGAGAGAAATTCTGCACACGTTGAAGATGAGAAGGATAACCTTCCGAAATAATTTCTGAGACTCCACAGAGTTGTGGACAAAAGAATCTTTTCCGATGATCTCTAAGAAAGGAAATCAACCATTAGCAAGGATGGGAGTACTCACTTACCTTCTCACCCGATCGGCAATTAATATCACTCTCTCCTAGCATTCATAGAAACGTCTTCAATCTTCGGTCTTCAACTGCTGATGATGAACTTCTGAATTTTACAAAAACTTGACAAACATTTTTTTTTTTTTTTTTTTTTTTTTTTTTTTAGATTAAACTTGAAATGAAAATAACAATAAAACTCAATCTTCCACACTTGTATTGTCTTGATTTTACAAACTTCATTAATTCTCATCCTATTTTCTTTTCTCTTCTTTGTTGCATGTAAACCTTGAACTATTTCAACTTTTCTTCAAATATTCTGATGATGCTCCGCTTGCTGACGATGATGTGTTTCTATGAATCATGTGATGTTGTTGAGGGAGAGAGTGATGCTAACCGCAAATCGAACTACAAGAAGGAGTTTTCATCTTTAAACGTCACCCTCATGATTGACGAAATTAGCACTCAAGAGATCAAAAATAGTGCCGAAAGTGGTGCGAAGTTGGGTAGCTCACCATTCCTACCCGAATTGACGTACGGTGACACACACTCTAACAGATTTTTAGAAAGTCACAAAAATTTAAGGTCGGTGCCTCGCTTGATGTAAAAATGGGTAGTCTCCACTATGGGTGATCACAATTCTACTACCGAATATCTATACAAAGACACCTAATTCGCCCTCCGGTATGGTTAAATCCAACTTTAACGCTCTAATCAACTAAGAAACCCGATTGTGTTCTCCAGTACTTCCAAATTATGTTATTTCGGTCAGGCTCTCTATGTAAACATAGCTAGAAGCATGCTAGTGACTCTAAGATCTCTAAAAGCTGGAGGTTTTTATGCAAGTTTTTGAAAAAAATTTCGATTTATTTTTTATTTTTTATTTTTATTTTTATTTTTTTGAAATAAAAGACTAAAAATAAAAGACTAAAAACTCTATATGCAAATGCAAATGCACCCCCAAACCTAAATCAAACATTG
Source organism: Papaver armeniacum (assembly GCA_023531295.1). Classification (NCBI taxonomy): domain Eukaryota; kingdom Viridiplantae; phylum Streptophyta; class Magnoliopsida; order Ranunculales; family Papaveraceae; genus Papaver; species Papaver armeniacum. Next base: position 229,573 of record JAJJWW010007773.1, on the reverse strand, counting down.
TCCTCAATGTGTCAATAGATACTAAGAATTTAAACAAATCACATACCATGAGAACTATGTTGAGTGGAGAAAAGGGAAGAGATTACCGGTATGTTGGCGAAAGCAAGGTTAGAGCTTCATTAATCAATGCTAGAATCCAACATTCTCGGCTGAGATCATATTGGATTAGCATAATATATGCAAAATAAGACTCAACCGATTCAAGAAAGAAAATTTAACAAGACCTACTGGATTATATACAAGAAAAATTCACCATACACCAACAATCTAAAGAGTTGAGGATCAACCCAAAAGAAGATATGCACAAACATCAATAGCCTTACACAAATATAACATGAGAGTGCAAGTAAGACTGCATATGTGAATAAGTTACCCCCAAACCTAAACTTGTCAGGAGATGTGTTTTTGAGCACAAAATCTTGCAATTTTAAAGGTACATCATGCACAAGGTCTAATTCAAAATGAGTTTTGCTAAGAACAGGCATACATACACATTCCAACTGTGGTTCCCTAAAGGTGTTATACTTTGATGCAAAATAGTCCAAGAGGACTTGGGAAGCACAAAGCTCTAGGCCTAGATTAGGAACTCTCAGAATAGTTGGTTTAGATATTTTGTGACAAACCACATCCAGGTTTGGTGGAGGAGTTTCAATCTGTGACTTAGGAAAGAAAGTAGGTACATCTAAGTTGTTTTCGTGTATAAGATCATTTGCACCATTACACACTTTCCTAAAGTCAGACAAAGGTAAATCATGCTCACTTGCATAGAACAATTCATCAATCTCCATGTCATAATCATCATTATCCAAAAGCTTTGTGTCATGCATAGGCAAATCATAGGAGGCAACATATTGTGACATGGGCATGGAATCAGACACAAAAATAATATCATGATCCATAAGAACATTAGTGTCAACAGAAGATTCATCCTTTCTTAAGTCACAAACAAGTTGTGTAGCATGCTCATTTTCAGCGAACAATTGTTCAAACCCCAATTCAAAATCACATGTATGTATGGATTGAATATTAGAAGAAACATCATTCATAAGGTTCACAGTAGAGACGCTTAACGTCTCTGAACCCAAAGGTTCCACCATATTTTCATCATACACATGCTCTTCTAACACATCATATTCATCATCTGAGTAATATGCATACTCATCCCTATTAACAAAGATTGGTGTTTTCAAATAACTCATTTTTCTCTAGGTGATGTTCATATTCAACATTAGTGGGTTGACTATGGTCATACTCCCTTTCTACATTTTGTAAATGACTGAGATTCATCCTTAAGAACATGTTAATCTGTTCAATTGAAGGTGAGTCTTCAATAGTGGGTATCCTTGCTTCACATGAATGATCATTATATGGTTGTGCACAGGGTTCACTACACAAGGGAAACTCAGACATGTTGCTAGATGGATGATCATGTGATGCTTTCCATTCAAGTATAGAATTGTTTTGCTCTATGAGTTTAATATCCTCCATTATCGACTGCATACAAGGGTTCATTGGAGGATAGCATTGTTCAACCTCCCATGGCGGTTGATGACACATGTGTGAATAATGATTAGGGTTTTCATAATGAGGCTCATGACCTAGAAAAGGTTCATAATAATCCCTAAAACTATTGACATCATGGTCTGTGGGTGGTTCATATTGTGAAGCATGCCCATAAGCATGTTCTCTGATGGATCCGTTTTCATCTCCAGTTGCAAACCAAAATCATGACATGATCTAGCAACTCAATTTGAACTCAAAAAGAAGCACCCATAGCCTAGCACACATCAAGCATGTATATCACTCAAACAACCAATGATTTCTCAAAACATGGAAGCTAAGCCCACAGGGGCGACACACCAATTCTTAGAATTCAGCACACATAATTGCTGGGTGTTGATGTAAATGCACAGCCCAGTTTATGTGGGCTTCAGTTTGTTGCACAACCCAGTTTATATGGGCTTCAGTTTGTTGCACAGCCCAGTTTATGTGGGCTTCAGTACTGGTTCTCAGGTGCACAAGAAAGAGTAAAAATTGGGTGAGGTGCACAGGGCTTTGCAGAGTTTGGGAGATTCACAATGTTGTAGCAATTTAGCTAGCAGATATGTTACCCAATTATTACAGGGGCATGCACACAGAGTCAACAACAATTTAGTCAGGCAACCAACAATTTTTGAAACTCGGGGCTTAGGTCAGAGAGTATCAAGATTATGCAAGCATAGATGTCATAAGTTCCGAGATAGCAAATTGAACGAAGGATGAAAAGACTCAACAAGGAAGCATGCTACATTATTCAAAACATTAAGGGTTCATTGAATCAACAAGTCAAAGATGCTACTCAAGTTCACAAATTATGTGCAAAGATGCGGGGCGTATGCACGGCTCAAAGCAAGCTACTCGGATACAACAATTCAAATACTCTTGATATGCACAGATGATGATGCCAACAGGGTCACACACATGATCACGCAAGGCCGTTAATGACTTTAGCTGATCGAATAAAACACACCGTGCACAGGGCGGATGAAGTCAACTATCTCGGTTGATATCAACTTTCTCGGTTGATGTCAACTAGGGCTAAAAGCTAACTTGGTTAACCGGGTTGCGGCTTAAGCTCAACAAATACAGGGCCGGAGCTAAGCGCAGCCTTGTCGAGGCCAAGGAGTTACAACACACATTTCGTTTTTCAAAGTTTGCTCAAGTGTCACGAAATGTTCAGCAACTAGTTTAACAGACAATTAGAGATGGTTGCTCAAATGGGTAGCTAATTTGTCATGTGAACAAGGCCTAGGATTCAACACAGTTGGCCAAATAATAAGTTATGCATACACAAAGTTGAGCAATATTCAAAGGCGGGCACACTTGCTAGTTTCACAAATCATGCAATGCATAAATAATGAGTCCATCTAACCAAAGTAAAGCTCAAATATCACCAGATGCTTGCACACAGATCATCACACAGATATAAAGTTGTTTATGGGTAAAAATCGTTTCTGCCGATTTCGGTAAATTCGGTAGGTAAGTGAGAAACTGGTTCAAACCCTAAACAAATGTGCTGCACGTGAGCACTTTATAGATTCGAGAGATCAATCTGTACAAGTCCGGCCTAAACCAAGAAATGGCCGTTCCAGACTTGCTTCGGTCACAAAGTGGAGGAGAAGGGTTAATTTGGGGAGGGAAGCAAAGAAAGGTGTTGAGGCCGAATAGTGCAGGAGAGTAGTATCTCGACTTGTATCGTAAAGTGAAAGCTTGGGAGCTTGCAAGAGGTGGAAGCTTTTGGGAGAGCTTGCAAAGTTGCCTTTCTGAGAGTGTAGTATTTTTCTCCTGACCGAGACTTGTTGTCTGGTGGAAATAGGTAAGACCTATTTATACAAGTCGAGATTTGAAACGTACCCTGACCTCATGAAGGAAGAGAGTAAAGGGTGAAATAATGGGAGGAGGTGGTAACCGCATGGTGTTAATGGGTGAAAACGTTTTCACCATTATTTCCTCTTTTATTTGACCGCTTTATTCCTTTTCACGCTTTCTTAATGTGAGCGTAGTGTACGATGCATGCTGTGACCGCCAAACCAAAACCCTAGAAAGCATCCCCCAGTTTGTGTTGATGTCTCGAGTGTTGGTTGCATCTTGCGTGCAAGTGGTGCTGCTAGGGACGCATGTGGCATGTGCCAATGGCATGTGCGGAATGCCTTCGTTGCGAGTTGCACCTCGAGCGTAAGTGGTAATGCCAGAGTTGCTAGTGGCGTGTGTGGCATGTGCCAACGGCATGTGCGGAATGCCTTGGTGGTAGGTTGCACGGTTTGCAAGTTAGGCTACCAGCGTGTGTGTTTGGCATGTGCCAATGGCATGTGCGGAATGCCTTGGTGGTAGGTTGCACGGTTTGCAAGTTAGGCTACCAGCGTGTGTGTTTGGCATGTGCCAATGGCATGTACGCCCATGTTGACCTAGTTGCAAGTCTTGCAAGCCTAGGGCGCTATATTTGGTGTGGTCCAAAGGCATAGCGTCTTGGAAATATGGCCTGCGATACGTGTTGGCATGTGCCAATGGCACGTACGGCCATGGTGACCTAGTTGCAAGTCTTGCAAGCCTAAGGCGCTATATTTGGCGTGGGCCAAAGGCATAGCGGCTTGGAAATATGGCCTGCGATACGTGTTGGCATGTGCCAATGGCACGTACGGCCATGTTGACTAGTAGTTGCAAGTCTTGCAAGCCTAGGGCGCCAATATATTTGGCGTGGGCCAAAGGCATAGCGGCTTGGAAATATGGCTTGCGATACGTGTTGGCATGTGCCAATGGCACGTACGACCATGTTGACCTGGTTGCAAGTCTTGCAAGCCTAGGGCGCTATATTTGGCGTGGGCCCAAGGCATAGCGGCTTGGAAATATGACTGCGATACGTGTTGGCATGTGCCAATGGCACGTACGGCCATGTTGACCTAGTTGCAAGTCTTGCAAGCCTAGGGCGCTATATTTGGCGTGGGCCAAAGGCATAGCGGCTTTGGCATGAAATATGGCCATCACGGCACGATACGTGTTGGCATGTGCCAATGGCACGTACGGCCATGTTGACCTAGTTGCAAGTCTTGCAAGCCTAGGGCGCTATATTTTGGCGTGGGCCAAAGGCATAGCGGCTTGGAAATATGGCCTGTGATACGTGTTGGCATGTGCCAATGGCACGTGTTGACGGCGACGTTGACCTAGTTGCAAGTCTTGCAAGCCTAGGGCGCTATATTTGGCGTGGGCCAAAGGCATAGCGGCTTGGAAATATGGCCTGCGATACGTGTTGGCATGTGCCAATGGCACGTACGGCCATGTTGACCTAGTGCAAGTCTTGCAAGCCTAGGGCGCTATATTTGGCGTGGGCCAAAGGCATAGCGGCTTGGAAATATGGCCCGCGATACGTGTTGGCATGTGCCAATGGCACGTACGGCCATGTTGACCTAGTTGCAAGTCTTGCAAGCCTAGGGCGCTATATTTGGCGTGGGCCAAAGGCATAGCGGCTTGGAAATATGGCCTTGTTGCCATGGTGCGCGATATTTGGCATGTTCCAATGGCACGCGAGGTGCGCTTGGTTTGGCATTGTTGCCATGGTGCGCAGGGTGCGGCTTGGTTTGGCTTTGGGCCATGGTGCGTGGCCAAAGGCATAGCGGCTTGGAAATTTGGCATTGCCAATGCCATGATGCAAGTCTTGTACATGGTGCGGCATAGCTGGTTTGCATTGTTGCCATGGTGCTTGGTTTGGCATTGTTTCCATGGTGCGCAGTATGCGGCTTGGTTTGGCATTGTTGCCATGGTTGGATTTGGCGTTGCCATGGATGTGCGGCTTGATTTGGCATTGTTGCCATGGTGCGCAGATGGCTTGGTTTGGCATTGGTGCCATGGTGCGCAGCATGCGGCTTGGTTTGGCATTGTTGCCATGGTGCGCAGCATGCGGCTTGGTTTGGCATTGTTGCCATGGTGCGCAGCATGCGGCTTGGTTTGGCATTGTTGCCATGGTGCGCAGCATGCGGCTTGGTTTGGCATTGCTTCCATGGTGCGCAGTATGCGGCTTGGTTTGGCATTGTTGCCATGGTGCGCAGATGTTGCGCGGCTTGGTTTGGCATTGTTGCCATGGTGCGCAGCGGTGGCGGCTGGTTTGGCATTGTTGCCATGGTGCGCAGTGTGCGGCTTGGTTTTGGAATTAGGGTTCGTGTTGAAACCCTAATCCGCATTTTGAAAAAATACCCCTATTAATTATTTACACCTGAGTTAAATGCTCTTAGTTAATGTGTTGCGGGTAACACTAGGTCATGGGGTTTTACGATTTTACCCCTTGTTTAAAAACCACCATCAACATTAAGTCCCCGCTTAGCTCGGAATAGGGCTTTGTTGCGAGGTAAGCATAAGATGGTGACAAACTATCAACAAGAAACCATAAAGAGAATTGAGGAGGCTTGTCTGACCTTTTATAAATAGGATTTGGAATCCTTGCCTCTGGTAGTTTTGCACAAATCCTGGAGGCTCGGCACAATTGGGGGGGCCGGTGCAGCTTGGGCGACGTTGGGAAATTGGCGTGAGTTGGGAAGCTGATTGTGCTAGCTGGTGGGACCGGCGCAAGGTGTGGAAGCTGTGCGTGCTTGCAGGCGTGACTTGGGCGACGTTGGGAAATTGGCGTGAGTTGGGAAGCTGATTGTGCTAGCTGGTGGGACCGACGCAAGGTAGGGTAGCTGTGCGTGCTTGCTGACGTGACTTGATGGGATCGGTGTGAACAAGGAGGGAGTAGGTGTTTCTACATATAGAAAAGTTTCCTTATTTTGCCTTTCCTTCACGCGCGGCTTCGATTAGGGCATCGTTCATGCCAAAAAATCTGGGAAGCGTTATGTCCCTCATTGCTTCCTTTCCTTTTAAAGGTTCTCAGATTCAAACCCAACGCAACTGCATCATCTCCCTCGTTTGAGAAAGGTTCTTCTTGTTGAATTTCTCTCTTTGTCATGTCACGCAAATTCGAATCATCTTCTAACCAGTCAGGTTCTCCAGATGAAGGTGCGAGGTCTGACTCTTGCATGAGCATCCCAACAAAGGTTATTCGGGTTAAGAAAATCATACCGATGTTTTCTTCTTCTTTGCTGACTGTCGTACACTTTACCGCCGCTTGTTGTATAAATGGAAAATTTCCCTTTTGTGCGGAGATATCCCGTTGGAGCATGCGTCGGTGTTATCGACGAGGATGACCTAGTCGTTCCCCTTCCTTCGAATCCGTCCTTGTTGATCACGCCGCAGACTTGGAGGACGCCGATTTAGGGATCTATCTTACGAAATGGGATGCATCGAGAAGTCCCTGGTCATACTTCGGTTTGATATGATGGAATGTATGAACACGTGAATGTAACCTTCCGGCGTGCTTTTGGAGTTTTAGGTGCACATGTACGGATTCATGTTGAGAAATTCCCGTGGCTCGTAAACCTCGATAGTGATGATGTTGAAATCGTAATAACCTGGTTGAGGGAGTGAAAGCATCTTACGCCGGTAGTCTCCATGCATGACCTACTTTCATTATATCGCCTTGAATCCCCTCCACGGGATTTGATATAAGCCTATCGTACTCTTCCGGGATGTGACACCGGGATGCTCTTAAATTACATGATGACATATTCGGATAGTGCAGGCTCGGGATCCTCCGCGGCCTCGTAAAGTGTTGAAGGCGTCTTCATACGAGAGAGGTGATGATGTTCTTGCGCCGCACCCTTGAAGAGTAGAGGACCTTGTTGTGGGTACGGATTTTTGGTGGACTGTTCTTCGTAGCTTTGATGATGAAGGGATCCCATGTATATCTTCCGTCCTCAAGTATGGTTTACGTGTTTCCATCCTTGTAGTAATTGTTACTACGGTGGAGCTCTGGGCTGGGAGTGTGACGGCATGACCCTTTGCGGGAAAGGAGTGGCGTTGAAGCGAAACGTTGATGCGAAGCCGAGAAACGTTGATGTGTAGCTACTTCTTACGAGAGAACGTTGATGTGTAGCTACTGGAGAGAACGTTGATGCGGAGCTACTTCTGGAGAGAACGTTGAAACAACGTCTTGCAACTCTCAGAGCCTTGACGGTTACCATTTTGAAGGATGGAAACGCCTGCTTTCCTGATGTAGTGCAGTTGAGGGGTGCATATATGTCTTGACGCTACGCCTTGGAGAAACATAGAATCTCACACAATCAAGTTTCATCATAGACTCGTATGACTTTGTGGGCGAAGTTCCCATTGTGCAGGCGGTCTTGACGAGGGAAGGGTCTCCGTGAACTCGGGAGAGTTGTTGATTTCCCTTGCTTTCAATTTTGGAGAAGTCTTTGCTGATCTTCACGTGTGACGAAATTGGATTGCTTATCCCCTTCTACCGGTCGCCAAGAGCAACGCGAGCCTCTTCATCTATAAACGCGTCCTTGTTTCGTGGCAAGTATCTTTTTGTCTTTTCATCAAATCAACAGCGCTACAAGGAGGTCGATCCTAATGCTTCTTCCCATCTTCCAAAGATCTTGCCCGATGGTGGAGTAGCCCGTCTCCGGTGACGGCTGGAGCCGCCATGCTTCAAGAACCGTTGGGGTGGCGAAAGTGGCTACTGCCTTCGAATCAAAGAATCATATTATGTGAAATCGGTGATCGTAAGTGTATCGAGATGACACGGTTTTGATCACGAACAACCTCAAGTTCCATTGATCAACATCCCATCATCTTCCTCGAACTCAGCTCGAATCATTTCTTTACTAACAGGAGCCATGGCGTTGTTTCGAAGGGCGAGGATGGTCCGAAGGGCGCAAGATGTTAGCGTTGGAATGAAGGATGCGAATCGCAGCACAGAGTGTGGTATCACTTGGTGGGAAGAAGATGAAGGTGGCGGGCATGCGCGTGCGTGTGTGCCTGGCAAGCGTGTCGCAAGCGCTCGAAAACGCTTCGCAACGCCGCATGCGCTCCAAATGACTCCATTGCGGATACAAGCGCGCTGTAAGCGCATCCGGAAACGCGTCTCGGTAGGCGCCTGGATCGTCTTGGAATGGGCGCCGACTTGGTGTGGACGCTGGCTTGGATTTCGGTATGGTGTGGACCATTGGATTGGCACGGTGCTGGCTTGGCGTTGCTTGGACTTGTTCTGCGGGCCCAGCTTGCCTCTTCCCATACGTAGCTCAAACAGAAATCCTTTCCTTATTCAAATTCAAAAGTGTTATGCTTATGAAATGGGTTGGCTCCCCTTTTACCTCGTATCTTTGTTATCACGTCATGGTGTTTGCGGTAGCGCGGTAGTGACAAAGTGGGCAAGCATATCCCAGCCTATGTACTCCAAATTCTCTTTCAATTTGTTTTATTGTTTTCTTGTCTTTGGTGTAAACCGTAGCCATAGGTATGCCTTTCATAAACTTGTGGAAATACTTCATCATAAATAATTCTTCAAATGTCACTGTAGTAACGTCTGCTAATAGTGACAGGTAATTGTTATTGTGCAAAGTAGGTATGTACGGGTAGGTGAATTTTTTTTTTTTTTTTTTGAAAGGCAAACAAAGCGCCGGTTTATGGTTTTTGTCTTCCGGATTTCTTGGGTTGATAGATAAATGTTAGCTTTTGAGGATATTGGATTATTTCTGGGATGAATGGTTTTGATAAAATGACTCTGATTATGTTTTGGGAAAGGAATATTGCTTTTATGAAAGTGTGTGCTAGCAATAGGCACAATACTCAGTAGTATGACAGTTTTACTAAGGGCCTAAAAACAGATCGTATGTCTTGCGCATCTAAATTTACTTACTTCATAGGTTTTTGTGAACACGCCCTCTCCATGTAAAAGGCGGCTTTGGCTTGGTAGCATCGTCAGCAAGTCCCCAATCGTTGATAGCATCTTCGGCGAGTCCCCGGTTTCCTCGTGTAGTTTTTGCAACTGGTAACCGGGTCGTCTGCTAGTTGAGTCGGATCGAGTGGTAGCATCTTCGGCAAGTCCCCAGTTCCTTGTGTAGTTTTTATAACTAGTAACCGGTCATCTCGGTAGTTGAGTCTGGACCGAGTCGCAAGTCCCCAATCGCCGGTGGCATCTTCAACGAGTCCCCAGCTTTCTCGTGTAGTTTTTGCAACCGGTAACCGGTCGTCTCGGTAGTTGAGTCGGATCGAGTCGCCTTCCCTACCATCTTGACATCCGGGTCGAAGAACGAGATCGACAAATCGACATTGTAGCCGATAGATCAATCCTCCCGCCGTGGTCGCCAATTGTTTATGGGTAAAAATCGTTTCGCCGATTTCGGTAAATTCGGTAGGTAAGTGAGAAAATGGTTCAAACCCTAAACAAATGTGCTGCACGTGAGCACTTTATAGATTCGAGAGATCAATCTGTACAAGTCCCGCCTAAACCAAGAAATGGCCGTTCCAGACTTGCTTCGGTCACAAAGTGGAGGAGAAGGGTTGATTTGGGGAGGGAAGCAAAGAAAGGTGTTGAGGCCGAATACTCGGGAGAGTAGTATCTCGACTTGTATCAGAAAGTGAAAGCTTGGGAGCTTGCAAGAGGTGGAAGCTTTTGGGAGAGCTTGCAAAGTTGCATTTCTAAGAGTGTAGTATTTTTCTCCTGACCGAGACTTGTTGTCTGGTGGAAATAGGTAAGACCTATTTATACAAGTCGAGATTTGAAACGTACCCTGACCTCATGAAGGAAGAGAGTAAAGGGTGAAATAATGGGAGGAGGTGGTAACCGCATGGTGTTAATGGGTGAAAACGTTTTTACCATTATTTCCTCTTTTATTTGACCGCTTTATTCCTTTTCACGCTTTCTTAATGTGAGCGTAGTGTACGCTGCATGCTGTGACCACCAAACCAAAACCCTAGAAAGCATCCCCCAGTTTGTGTTGATGTCTCGAGTGTTGGTTGCATCTTGCGTGCAAGTGGTGCTGCTAGGGACGCATGTGGCATGTGCCAATGCCTTCGTTGCGAGTTGCACCTCGAGCGTAAGTGGTAATGCCAGAGCTGCTAGTGGCGTGTGTGGCATGTGCCAACGGCATGTGCGGAATGCTTTGGTGGTAGGTTGCACGGTTTGCAAGTTAGGCTACCAGCGTGTGTGTTTGGCATGTGCCAATGGCATGTGCGGAATGCCTTGGTGGTAGGTTGCACGGTTTGCAAGTTAGGCTACCAGCGTGTGTGTTTGGCATGTGCCAATGGCATGTACGGCCATGTTGACCTAGTTGCAAGTCTTGCAAGCCTAGGGCGCTATATTTGGCGTGGGCCAAAGGCATAGCGGCTTGGAAATATGGCCTGCGATACGTGTTGGCATGTGCCAATGGCACGTACGGCCATGTTGACCTAGTTGCAAGTCTTGCAAGCCTAGGGCGCTATATTTGGCGTGGGCCAAAGGCATAGCGGCTTGGAAATATGGCCTGCGATACGTGTTGGCATGTGCCAATGGCACGTACGGCCATGTTGACCTAGTTGCAAGTCTTGCAAGCCTAGGGCGCTATATTTGGCGTGGGCCAAAGGCATAGCGGCTTGGAAATATGGCTGCGATACGTGTTGGCATGTGCCAATGGCACGTACGGCCATGTTGACCTGCAAGTTGCAAGTCTTATTTGCAAGCCTAGGGCGCTATATTTGGCGTGGGCCGTAAAGGCATAGCGGCTTGGAAATATGGCATGCGATACGTGTTGGCATGTGCCAATGGCACGTACGGCCATGTTGACCTAGTTGCAAGTCTTGCAAGCCTAGGGCGCTATATTTGGCGTGGGCCAAAGGCATAGCGGCTTGGAAATATGGCTTGCGATACGTGTTGGCATGTGCCAATGGCACGTACGGCCACGTTGACCTAGTTGCAAGTCTTGCAAGCCTAGGGCGCTATATTTGGCGTGGGCCAAAGGCATAGCGGCTTGGAAATATGGCTTGCGATACGTGTTGGCATGTGCCAATGGCACGTGACGGCCATGTTGACCTAGTTGCAAGTCTTGCAAGCCTAGGGCGCTATATTTGGCGTGGGCCAAAGGCATAGCGGCTTGGAAATATGGCCTGCGATACGTGTTGGCATGTGCCAATGGCACGTACGGCCACGTTGACCTAGTTGCAAGTCTTGCAAGCCTAGGGCGCTATATTTGGCGTGGGCCAAAGGCATAGCGGCTTGGAAATATGGCCTTGTTGCCATGGTGCGCAGGGTGCGGCTTGGTTTGGCATTGTTGCCTTGGTTTGGCATTGTTGCCATGGTGCGGCGGCTTGGTTTGGCATTGTTGCCATGGTGCGCAGGTGCGGCTTGGTTTGGCATTGTTGCCATGGTGCGCAAATGTTGATTTGGCATTGTTTTGGCATTGCTTGGTTTGCCATTGTTGCCATGGTGTTGATGCCATGGTGCGCGGCTTTGGTTTGGCATTGTTGCCATGGTTCGCAGTGCGGCTTGGTTTGGCATTGCTGCCATGGTGGCTTGGTTTTGGCATTTTTGCCATGGTGCGCAGATGTGCGGCTTGGTTTGGCATTGTTGCCATGGTGCGCATGTGCGGCTTGGTTTGGCATTGCTGCCATGGTGCGCAGTGCGGCTTGGTTTGGCATTGTTGCCATGGTGCGCAGCAGCGGCTTGGTTTGGCATTGTTGCCATGGTGCGCAGTGTGCGGCTTGGTTTGGCATTGTTGCCATGGTGCGCGCAGCGGCTTGGTTTTGGCATTGTTGCCATGGTGCGCAGTGCGGCTTGGTTTTGGAATTAGGGTTACTGTGTCGAAAACCCTAATCTGGTATTTTGAAAAAATACCCCTATTAATTATTTACACCTGAGTTAAATGCTCTTAGTTAATGTGTTGCGGGTAACACTAGGTCATGGGGTTTTACGATTTTACCCCTTGTTTAAAAACCACCATCAACAAAAGTATAACAGGATTTGAGAATGACCAACCGGTTTTAGCCACAATGGCTATGTTGTTCTGCCCCTTGTCTTTCCTGGGTTTGCTCAGCTTCTGCAGCACAGGCACCTGCTAGCTCAACAAAGAAATCTCAGTTCCCAGAAATGTGCAGGTTAAAGCAAAGAGACCAATATTGATACTAGTATAAGCCCGAGAGTAATTTGGGTGACACGGGGAAAAATTAGTTCTTCCGGATTGGCTAGCACAACCAAAGGTTCAGTGATTTCAAAAGGGGTGTCACAATGTTGTTTAGATATGGAAAACTCGGGCTTTGAAGTTTCAAGCTTAAGTGCGGTGACACGGAATCTAGGAATTGTGGTTAAACCATATGTTGAGTGAAACAACAGGTATCAACAAGGTGACAAAGAAAAGTTAAACACTACACTAGTACACTTACTGATGATATGTACAGATGGGAGTATGATCTGAAGGCTGGAAAGCCTAGAGAATTAACTAATGTTCCAACTAAGCTACAGATGTTGAAAATTGATGCAGAGTTGCCTTGAGACGTAGTGACGGACCAAGTCGGGCAAGCTTGAGCTCGGTCTAGGCCGATCTTGACCGAGATGCACAGATGAGGTGCAAGCTAAAAAGAAACACTAAGAGAATGTAGATATGCAAGTATGCAAGTGAGATAAATTAACTAAAATGCAATGATATAGTTAACAATATGCAATGGAAGATGCAGAAAAAGAAAACTAACAGCTAAGTTAAACTAATAAAGGATTAAAAACAATAAACAAAGCAAATATGCACAGGGGTGAACTGAAATTCAGTGAAGAAAGCTAGTAATCAACAACAACACTACCAAATCCCCGGTAGCGACGCCAAAAACTTGGTAGGCTTTTAAGAGTGTTTCGCCTACGTGTTATACTGCAAGTGCACAGTGCCTATTGGAGGCAAGGGCAAGTACAGGTCGATCCTCAGGGAGATGGGGTTATTGTTAAGTTGATCTAAAGCTTACTAACTGATTTCTAGAGGTGTGTAACACAAATTTGGTTTGGGTGTCGATACGATCAATTCATCATGACTCTAAGCTAAGGCAGCAAATAGATTGTAACAATTTGGAGAACACCAGGGTAGTGAATCCACCTCTAATCTCATGCTCAGGCAATGTATCTTAAGTTGTGTTCTTGTGCCTTCCCATGAAGGTCTAACATAGATGTTTATTAACTAATTTTACTAACTAACCCCTAGTATGAGTTGTCTTCTTACAGTACAACTCATCATAGGCTTGCAACCTTATCAATTAATTACTACTCCTAACAAATTATAACTCAGCAAGAATACAATCAAAGATAGATATGCTTGACATGAAAATTAGGGGTTTCATCAACACCCTAGTAAATTAACTTAGAACATAATTAAACACACAAATTAAACTAGAGTTGGTGCACTGGCTAATCCAGGCATGAAAAACTACATACACTTCTCATCCTCTATTTATACATGCAAACCCTAACTCTCTTCAAATCAGTAATTTAGTGAAAACCCTCTCACCCAAACTTGCTGAATCAGTTGTCGGCTCTGTGAATTCGGCTCTGAGCTCCATCAATTGATTATTGGGGAAACCCTAGCTCTAGTTATCTCAAACCTAGCTTCTAGGGTTATGGGAGAAGCTATGAAGGAGATGACTAGACCTAGAGAAGGGGGAACGGCGGCTGCTGGTGTAGCTGTGGTGCTGGTGTTGTCGGGGAAAGAGATGGTGGTGGCGAAATCGGATCAGCTGGTCGGGTGAAGGAGGTATGGGAGAGCTCGCAAGTGTTGTCGGAGAGAAAGAGAAAATGAATGAGAAAATGAGTGTTTGGTCGATGGGTAAGGGAGTTGATGGTTTCGTTGTGAGGCGAGAGCAAAGTGAGAGATGATGCGTAGGGTGGAGCGACCATCGGATGTGGAAGTGTAAGATCTCACGGCTCAGGATAAGATGGGCTTTGGATCCGGGTTATGGGCCGGGTCTTGGATAGCTCAAGCCCATGTCTTGTAAGTTGGGTTGCTTCTTGTTGGGTTGCAACTGATGTGCGCGCGGGCTTTGGCTTTCTGCTCCATAGACGCTCGTCTCCAATTTTATGCTCTTTTGGCTCCTCAATTTCTCCGAGCTTTATTTACTACCTAAAAACACAAAATTAATTAGTACAAATATTTATTCTTGAAAACAAAGAAAATACAGAATCTGGGATAATATCTGATTTCTGAGCACAAAAGATGAGTTAAATGCCAATAAAAAGGTGTAGAAATATGCAATATTTGGCACTCATCATGTACCTCACCCCGCGGCCCACACGAAAAAAAAAAGAAGAAAAGCTCATATTGAGATCTTAGACACAAAAACCATTTCCGTGTTACTTTCTGCAAGTTACGATACGACCACTCAGTAAGTTTATAGATTACTTCCATATATGGGTTCATGAATTTTACCATGTTACAGATCGTTCAAATCATAATTTCCTTACCTATGTATCTAATATGTATACATGCATCTGATATCGTATACATGAAGTTGATATCTTTATGCGCAACTCCCTTCTGCTACCCATACCACTACCACTGCCTGGGAGCGTTAGTGGTATGAAGATATGTATATTACCAGTTTACAGTACAACTAATTAACGGAATTTTTACCATATTGCTCTACGAATTTTTTTCTTTTAGTTTTTACCTAGGACGGTTGTTTATGGGTAAAAATCGTTTCCGCCGATTTTGGTAAATTCGGTAGGTGAGTGAGAAACTGGTTTAAACCCTAAACAAATGTGCTGCACGTGAGCACTTTCTAGATTCGAGAGATCAATCTGTACAAGTCCTTTCTAAACCAAGAAATAGCCGTTCCGGACTTGCTTCGGTCACAAAGTGGAGGAGAAGGGTTGATTTGGGGAGGGAAGCAAGGAAAGGTGTTGAGACCGAATAATGCGGGAGAGTAGTGTCTCGACTTGTATCGAAAGTGAAAGCTTCGGAAGCTTGCAAGAGATGAAAGCTTTTTGGAGAGCTTGCAAAGTTGCCTTTTCTCGAGAGTGTTGTGTTTTTCTCCCGACCGAGACTTGTTGTCCGGTGGAAATAGGTAAGACCTATTTATACTAGTCGAGATTGAAACGTACTCGGCCTCATGAAGGAAGAGAGTAAAGGGTGAAATAATGGGAGGAGGTGGTAACCGCATGGTGTTTATGGGTGAAAACGTTTTCACCATTATTTCCTCATTTATTTGACCGCTTTATTCTTATTCACGCTTTCTTAATGTGAGCGTAGTGTACGCCGCATCTTTGTGACCGCCAAACCAAGACCCTGGAAAGCATCCCCCAGTTTGTGTTGATGTCTCGAGTGTTGGTTGCACCTTGAGTGCAAGTGGTGCTGCTAGGGGCGCGTGTGGCATGTGCCAATGACATGTGCGAAATGCCTTTGTTGCGGGTTGCACCTCGAGTGCAAGTGGCAATGCCAGAGCTGCTAGTGGCGTGTGTGGCATGTGCCAATGGCATGTGTGGAATGCCTTGGTGGTAGGTTGCACGGTTTGCAAGTTAGGCTACCAGCGTGGGTTTTGGCATGTGCCAATGGCGCGTACGGCCAAGTTGGCCTAGGTTGCACGTCTTGCAAGTTAGGCTACCAGCGTGTATGTTTGGCATGTGTCAATGGCACGCACATCCATTAGGGCCACGGCTAGGTAATGAAAACTACCAGCGAGCGTGTTGGCATGTGTCAATGGCATGTGTGGCCATTAGGGTCAAGGCCTAGTAAGAAAAGCTACCAGCGATGCATGTTGGCATGTGCCAATGGCATGCGTGGCCAATTTGGGTCACGGTCTGGTAAGGAAAGCTACCAGCGATGCGTGTTGGCATGTGCCAATGGCATGCTCGGCCATTAGGGCCACGGCCTGGTAAGAAAAGCTACCAGCGAGCGTGTTGGCATCTGCCAATGGCACGCTCGCCTATTAGGGCCACGGCTTGGTAAGAAAAGCTACCAGCGAGCGTGTTGGCATGTGCCAATGGCACGCTCGGCCATTAGGGCCACGGCTTGGTAAGAAAAGCTACTAGCGAGCGTGTTGGCATGTGCCAATGGCACGCTTGGCCATTAGGGCCACGTCCTGGTAAGAAAAGCTACCAGTGAGCGTGTTGGCATGTGCCAATGGCACGCTTGGCCATTAGGGCCACGGCCTGGTAAGAAAAGCTACCAGCTAGCGTGTTGGCATGTGCCAATGGCACGCTTGGCCATTAGGGCCACGGCCTGGTAAGAAAAGCTACCAGCGATGCGTGTTGGCATGTGCCAATGGCATGCGTGGCCAATTTGGCCTAGGTTGCACGGTTTGCAAGCCTAGGCGTGGGCGTTACTTTGGCATGGCGCGGCTAGGGCCAAGGTAAGGGTGTTTGGCTTGTCGTGGTGTGACTAGCGTAGCTAGAGCCAAGGCGGAGTGCGTTCGGCATGGCGCGGCTAGCTTGGGCTAGGTGTGGCTGGCATGATTTGCCATTGGCACGGAGGTGCGGCTAGCATGGTTGGCATGCTTTGGCGCGTTTGGTGTGACTAGTATAGCTAGGGCCAAGGCAGAGTGCGTTCGGCAAGGCGTGGCTAGCTTGGGCTAGGTGTGGCTGGCATGATTTTCCATTGGCACGGAGGTGCGGCTAGCATGGTTGGCATGCTTTGGCGCGCTTGGTGTGACTGGCATAGCTAGGGCCAAGGCAGAGTGCGTTTGGCATGGCGCGGCTAGATTGGGCTAGGTGTGGCTGGCATGATTTTCCATTGGCACGGCGGTGCGGCTAGCATGGTTGGCATGCTTTGGCACGTTTGGTGTGACTAGCATAGCTAGGGCCAAGGCAGAGTGCGTTTGGCATGGCGCGGCTAGCTTGGGCTAGGTGTGGCTGGCATGATTTGTCATTGGCACGGAGGTGCGGCTAGCATGGTTGGCATGCTTTGGCACGTTTGGTGTGACTAGCATAGCTAGGGCCAAGGCAGAGTGCGTTTGGCATGGCGCGGCTAGCTTGGGCTAGGTGTGGCTGGCATGATTTGCCATTGGCACGGAGGTGAATTAGGGTTTTGCTCGTTGTAACCCTAATTTGAAAAAATACCCCATATTAATTACTGACTACATGTATTGAATGTTCTAATAAATGTGTCACCGGTGACATTAGGTTATTTGGGGTTTTACGATTTTACCCTTTGTTTAAAAACCACCATCAACAACGGTATATTTCAAATGAAGTCAATCATAATGAATCTATACGTAATGGAGATCTAAAAATGTATTACATGTGTGATTGATAAGTGCATAATTCACATGATTTTAGTGTCAATTCTGTGCTAGTAATTGCTTATATTCTTGCAAATTATTGTATATTACGTTTGTTTTCTCTTATTTGTGTTTCATTAGGAGAATCATCCAAAAAGAAGTGAATTTTCACTTAATTGTGCAATAAAAGAAGCTAGCTACAAAGGGAGAAGAGCTAAATACCAAATGAAACTCGTTCAAGTACGAGAAGACAAAGGCAATGGCGAAAGAACGGAGTCATTCTGAGTTCGTATGAAGAAGTTATGAGCAAAACAAAAACTCATAAGACTAAAGGTCGAGATGGTCAATTTCTAAGGAATATGCTGCTGGCATCCTCACTGTTCGTTAAGGGGCACCTCATGTTAAGGGGCGGATCTGTTTCCACAAAGAATCGCTAAAGGCGATCGGTCTTTTACTAAGGGGAGTCCACTCTGCTAAGGGGAAGCCATTTTCAAAAATCACTAAAGGCACCTGAATGATTACTCAGGGCACCTCTTCTTCTTCCCTATTATGAACATGAATAACATGAGCTGTTCTTAATGGTGGTCATCATGATGATCACGATGGTGATGAATTTGATCACCAACGATATTCGAATTTGAATACATCACTAGAAAGCATGGGTTGTTGCCTGATTTCGAGTTTTCAACGAGAAACGGTTTCGTTGATTGATGGAGCTGCTGGCATAGCAGAGCAAATGAATGAAGCCGTGGTCCATACAATGATCACGATGTCACTATGGAGAGCTCGAGTTGAACATGAAGATGTATTTGCGATGAAGGGCATGGATTTTGTTGTCAACAATATCGACAGCGATGGTGAAGAACCATCAATGGTGCTGATGTTCGCTGCTAATAGTTGATGCTGATTATTGGTGATCGATGGGAGCTCGTGAAGATAATTTAGAAGAAAAGTTGAACTCGAGTTGCACAGAGAAGTTCGTGATCATGGATTAATGAGTGACAGAGCTCAGCAATGGGTTTGGAGCAGTGACAGAAGTTAGGGGAGAAAACAGCCGAGCTTGGTGATGAGCTGTTGAGGAGCAGTAATCGATGGGGGGTACTCGAGCTTTGGGATGATGACAGTAAATGATTGTGATGGTGGTGGCTCAACCTCTTTGCGCTAACTTCATATTTTTTTAATAGCTATCATGTAATTTCACATAAGGACTCGTGCTTAAATTTTTTATGGATTTTTATATGATTAAAAGTTCTTCCTCTTCACTCTAAAAAATTAGTTTGAGTTAGGAAATTACTACACAGTTAATAGATTTTCATATGTAGTTGTGTCAGAGTCGGGATAAAGTGTTATTATGCTGAATTGTGAAATATTATGCTTTGCTCGTTTAGATAAAATTAATTGATTGATGTAATGAAATATATTTGTCTATATTAAAAAAACCAAAATCTAAACAATAATTTGGAATCTTATCTAGGTTAATTAAATTTTCATTCTAGTTACAAAAAATACATTGTTATTGTTCAACGCCATTTCTTATATCCGAATTACTTTGTCCATTATATTCTTCGATTTTTTTTCTTCATCCGCGATAAACAAAAGGTCGATATATTTATTTTCGTAAGTTAATATGATAACAATGGGATGTACTTTTAATTGTGTTTGTTCTATTCTTACCCGATCAGCATATACACTATATCAATATTTGGATTTATTGGCCCGTTGCTGAGATAGTGGGTTGAACATTTGTCCTTATTTTTTTAAGTCGGGTATCCTATAATGACAAAGATGTCTTTTAGTAAAATCCATAACAATCAAATAAATCATTGATAAATAGGTATCATTTTATGTAGTTTCTTGCCTGTAATTGTAGTGCCTTTCCCTTTCTTTTTTGTAATTCTTCTTGAATTTGCATTGCTTGTTGTTGATGTATTTTTTTCTTGTTTATCTCTTTCACGACGTGCTTGTTTATGTGCTTGTTCACATGTTATTTCAATACCTTGCTCAATGAGAACATAATTGGCTTCTTCTATTTGTTGAATTTATCTTTTAGTTCTTGTTTATTTCTCTCATAACGCGCTTTTTGTGCCAAGGATCGTCCCTTTTGTAAATTTTAAAAAGAAAAAATAAATAAAAATTATTTGATAGGTAATGGTCTTAAAAAATAAATATTCGGATTTTACCCTTGATGGTTCTCTTTTTGGTTTATGTACTTTTTCTTGTTTCTCTCTTTCACGACGTGCTTTTTGCGCCAATAATGCTACCTGTTGTCATTTTTAAATAAAAAATTCATTAAATATTCTAAGTAAATATTATTTTTCTATAATATTACTTAATTATTTAAGGGAAAATTCTCGAAATCTTACTCTTGATGGCTCCATTTTTGGTTGTTGTTCCCGTCTCCGATACGACGTTCTCGTTGGGATCGTTGCATCCTTTGCTGTCAATTCAAGAATTGCATTATTAAACGTTTTAAAAAAATTATGATTTTAAACTTTTGATTTATATTAAATCAGCATGAAATATACGTAATAAAATAGTACCTTGGTTCTTTCAAGTACAAATTGATTACGCTCCTTATCATAGCATAATTTTTCGGTAAACTTCCAAATATAACATTATTTTGAGTCAGTTATAGCCTTTTAGATAACAACCTTTTAAATAACAAAAATTGTCATAATATTGTTTTATCGTAATCGTTGAGCTTGAAGAAGAGTTGTTGGAAGAACACCAGCATGCTTAGAAAAAATATCATTGTCTTTTTCTATTTGTTGAATTTTTCTATCTTTTAATTCTTGCTTTTCTCTTTCTCCGCGTGCTTTTTGTGCTAAGGATCGTGCCTATTGTAAAATTGAACATACAATTATTTGATATTCTAAACCAATGTCTTATTTTACATAATATTGTTGTAGTTCTGAATTAGAATTTTACTCTTGATGGCTCCCTTTTAGGTTGATGTACTTTTTCATTTTTCTCTCTTTCACGACGTGCTTTTTGTGCTAAGGATGCTGCCTGTTGTAAATTATAACACAAAATTACTTAATATTCTAAGTGGATGTTGCTTTTTCCATCATATTATTGTAGTAATAAAAAATTAATTATTAGAAGTTTACTCTGGATGGTTCCCTTTTTAGTTGTTCTTTCAATCCTTTTAATCCTACCTCATACTTGGTTGTTCCTCGTTGCTGCATGATTCTATTTACTTGTTCCTCGTTATTGCATAGTTCTTCAGGTTGAAGAAGAGTCGTCGAAGAACTTATACCAACCAGTAGTAATAAATTTGACATTGGCCTAAAACATATGAGATTAAAAGTAAATAAATAAATAAACAAATCATGCTGAATAATTATATAACTGGCCATCAAAAAAAAATGCGCCTACCTCATACTATGAAAATTATAAGCTGCCTACCTTATATAAAGAAAAATTAACCTTCAAAAATAGTATGAGAATTATAATAAACTAATTGATTATGAATGAAAGTAAAACTTGTTTTAATCACAGAGACATGTTCAACTTGAAAGATGTACATAGGATGATATATATAGGGATTAAATTTAATTGTGATATTCCATAAACAAACCTGATAGGTCGGTTAAGGTTAGGAAATCGTTTAGGATTAGGAAATTGTCATGATCAGGAAATCGAATTAAATCAGGAAACTTAAATATTGTTCAAATTTTTGGCTGATCAGTTAGTGTCCTCATCATTAACTCTTCCATAATTGTTGAAGTTGACCGAATCTGAATATCATCAAGGACAACTAAGTTCTTCAACGCTGAAATCAAAAAAAAGATTCCCAATTCAAAACTTAGACTAAAAAAAATATATTAGGTATCATCATAGAAAAACCAAAAGTCTATAAGGGTATAATTTGTTGATTTGTGTCATTGATATAAACCCGAAATCAAATTGATCGTTGTGTAACGAAATTGAATACATAATTTCTTGAATGATATAAGAAAGTTGCAAAATCGATTGAGGTGAGACGAAAGGTGCAGTAATGAGTTTGGGTTGTTGCGGTAGTGCCTCTCATCGATTGAGAAGAAAGAGTCTAGGAAGAGAGAGGAGAAGTATCGTATAAGACTCCCGGCAATCAGATTAGGAAATCCAGTTATGTATGGTATTCATTTATAATAGAAAATACGGTTAGTTAATGGTTTTTATGGTAATAACTAAGAATCAAGTTGTTCGTTCATATTAATTGGTATTTGTTTATTATAATAGGAAATACTGTTAGTTATTGGTTTTTAAGAAATTTTAAGAAATCCAGTTTGAAATTTTAAAGTATCTGGAAGCCTGGCCAGATCAAGAAACCTAATGATGTGATGGACGGCAAAAATCTATGATATCTACGATGGCGCCACCTAAGATGAAAACAACATCGTCGCACTGTAACTGCGATAAAATCTATTTTTTACTTAATTGATTTCTGAAACCACAAAAATCTATTTATAGACTTTATTCCATGCATATGAATTATATATATATACAATAATCGGTCTTAATTGTCTGGGAAATTCTATACCAAGTCAAAGGGAAACCCATGGGAAAACATGAGATACATTCCATTCATTCCACTTAAATTAAAAAAAAGTATTCACTGGGCCATTGAAATTATTCAAACAGTCTATATTCAAACACATAAAGAGAAGAAGAAAGAAAAGCCTAGACTTTATGGAAGAACCGACTTAAGCAGTTTGAGTCTGAAGCGTCTGGACAGTAGATTATAAGAGACGTCTCATTCACATAATAAGAAACCTCTTCTTACCCTTGCCGAGGACGTTTCAGATAAGCTCCAGACCACTTGCAATTTAGAAGAATTCCACTGATGAAAGGCATAGCCCAACAAATCTCGTCCTACAAACTTGAAAAAGAAATGATGTTAAAAATAAAAACTTAGTATTTGCTCTATTTCAAAGCTACATGACTCCCCAACATTTAAATCTTGTATGCATCATATAACCCCAACAATGCTGGGAAGAACCAAAGGTGCAGATTCGATATGGGGGGGTTTAGTATGTTTATTGCTGGGTGGCGGGAAATATCGTAAAGCTCTGAGTCGAAGGCATGCGAGATAGCTTTTCTGGTAGGGTCTTGAACGACAGAATTGCATTATTTCACGGCCGATATGAACAAATTAAGGAGCAAAACCCGGTTGCAAGACTAAGGGTGTCACCAGGTCAGGAGAATTATCTTTATAACTCTTGCACCAAATGTCACATTCCTCGCCAACTACTACCGTATGGCAGACCTGACAAGTTATATAGCACCATTCTCTCTCGTAAATGAATTAGGTTGCAGTTTCCTTGTAAAGAATATTACAGCCCCACAGAAGTATATTTAAGAGCTGAACCAAGGGAATCACATTCATTTTCATTGAAATAATGACCTCCACTCAGATTCTGAATAATAACCTTTAAAAAACATCACCAAAGACCAAATCCAACTTTAAGATATAAACTGCTTATCCGAACCTTAACTGACCGAATAACACTTCTTATGCAAATGTACGATGCAGTTCGCACTTCAGCTAACTCATGCTTTAGAACATCTGTTGCCAAGTTCAAAACCTACAACATTAACATTAACGGTGTATACCAATAAGAAATTAGATGTACTTCATAAAGTAAGTGAACAATCGTTAAGCCGTTAAGCCGAATGAGGAGAGAAGTAACAGCATAATTCTAGGTTGTAAAGGCTCCAAGGAGCCTAACTATCC
Organism: Papaver armeniacum; assembly: GCA_023531295.1. Classification (NCBI taxonomy): domain Eukaryota; kingdom Viridiplantae; phylum Streptophyta; class Magnoliopsida; order Ranunculales; family Papaveraceae; genus Papaver; species Papaver armeniacum. The sequence goes on along the minus strand of JAJJWW010007773.1, from coordinate 206,286 downwards.
CTCTCTATCTTTTCAGACAATTTTTTCACATACTCGCCCTAATCTCACTATATCTCTTTTAAACACCTAAATTTAAATATTAAAGGTTCAAACCTTCCAAAATTGAATATACCTAGTCATAAGCATCTTTCATTTGAGCCCGCATCCATGGCTTGCACATACGGTCTGAATAGCCCACATGTGCTTTGAACCAAGCAAGGCTTAAAAGACGTTTAGTTACATTTTAAAATAATACATTAACTGAAGTAAAACTCAAGAAACGACGGTAGTATATTAGTGGGTCGGAATTTTCTCAACATTGTAGAACTTAACCTGCATTTTAAGTTATCCAGCATTGCACCAGCTACATATCTAACATGCTTATATCAGTCAATTAGAATGATTAGTTACATCTCCATTACATATTTAGTTAGCTTCCCACACAACCTCTTAGTTAGGATCTAAGATTTACTGTAACAATGAACTTCTTATATATTAAACAACGATAAAATAAACTTCTTATATATATTAAACAACGATAAAAGATAGGAAGATAAAAACCTATTACTCTTTCGGCAGTGGCTGCCTTTTCCTGCGCTCCAGCACCAACCACATACCTGGGCCCAAGAACAAATGTTACAACTTTTTCTAAATTATCCATGTACTTGAAATATGAGTCTAGAAAAGAAGCTATGGTGAATCAATTAGAGAAAATTATGAAAGACGACCCCATTGCCTTTTCCAAAACATTAAATTCCGATACATATATGTGTGTGTTGTTCCATGTAGCATATTAACTTAATAGGTATTAAAATACATGGACATAGTGCTTTGAACCAAATACTTTTTTTTTTTAAATCCTCGGGATTCTAACGCTCAAATTAATGCACATTCAGGGACATGTGATCCCAGAATATTGTAGCGCAAAACCATATCAGAGAACTTCAATTTGGAAGTTAAAATATATACCATTTATCAAACAAATAAAAGGCTCAATGTTGCCAAATACTGGAAATGGACATTGAAAGTCCAAAGATTAGCACTGCATAGAGGGAATATTGGTAGTCAAACTTCACATGTGCCATTAGTACATTTTGTCCTCAGCTACAGGTTCACTACCTCCAACTCCAGTCACATATACGATTTACGATTGACATATAATTCATTACTAAACCTGTGCTGATACATAAAAGCTAACTGCCACAAACCAAGATGGTACTGTGCACCCCAGCAGCTTTATCTGAGGCGTTATATAGCCATTTTACGGCGTCGCTCGGATTGATGGTATCAGCTGCAAACACAAAATCAGTGTTCATACAAAAGTGATAATCCCACTCTGTTAGTTAATGTAAAGTGTTCATACAAAATTAATAATCCTAGACTGTTAGTTAATGTAAGAATCTATCGGTCAAACCAAAAAATATATATTATTTATTTCTATATATCCACCTCCCAAGCTAACCCAACCACAAATCTCTTATCTCCTACACAGTTATTATCAACCTGCAAATTCGTTAAACAAATAATCAAATCACCTAAAAAATAATACAAAAAAAAAAGGTATTCATGAATTGGATTACATACAGTTTGACCAGTTACGCTGGTCATACCTAGATTGAATTAGGAACTCTTTAGAAGACATAACTAAGACCATAGGTATTGTTCTTAAGCCGTGAAATTGGGCCTCTCCCAAAATATAAGCTTCTAATTCTTCAGTTGACAAAATTGATATATTCATATATAAACCCGTAACAAAAACCCTAATTAATATTCAATTGTAACAAAGATTGGTATATTTATACATAAACCCTAATCAATATTTATCCAAAAAAAAGCAAATACAAAATTGAGACACAAACCCCTTTAGGACGTGATACAAAATATCAAATTGCTGAAACACGGAGGATGATGAGGTAGGTTTCCAACAATTTCTTCAACGACATCTTTGTTGTGAATAAGCTAGAAGAAGAGAAGAGCTTAACAGTGAGAAACTGGAAGATTTGCTTGATAAGATGGAGAAGAAGATATGCTTGCATTTATCAATCAAAGTTAAAACAAACAAAAACTAACAAAATACCCAATCGTATCTCTGCATCAATCCGATGACGACAACCCTAAACCCTAAAAAAGCTGCACGTCTTCTGATTCACCCCTGTATAAAATACCTAAAAAAAAAATTAACAAACTCCAATCAATATAATTAAATTCGAAGAATTACAAACCTGAAATAAAATTAACAAACTCCAATCAATCAATATAAATTCGAAGAATCGAAAAAGAAAAAAAGTAAAAAAAAAAAAAAACAGACGAAATATTTGTTCTGGATGAAGCCGGGTATTCTTATTTTAGCTTTAGGGAACGAAAGATATATTAGGAATAGGAAACTTAGGGTAATGGACGTTCGGATATATACCTCACGGATCGGTCTATCCTATCCGGAGGATTACGATTTCGACGGTCAGATTTATCCAGTTATTTATAACATCTGCCGTCCTTTGTCTCGTCATAAATTTAAAACAAACAAAAACTAACAAAATACCCAATCGTATTGCTGCATCAATCTGATTACGACAACCCTAAACCCTAAAAAAGCTACACGTCTTCTGATTCACCCCTGTATAAAAAACCTGAAAATAAATTTAACAAACTCCAATCAATATAATTAAATTCGAAGAATTACAAACCTGAAATAAAATTAACAAACTCCAATCAATCAATATAAATTCGAAGAATCGAAAAAGAAAAAAAGTAAAAAAAAAAAAAACAGACGAAATATTTGTTCTGGATGAAGCCGGGTATTCTTATTTTAGCTTTAGGGAACGAAAGCTATATTAGGAATAGGAAACTTAGGGTAATGGACGTTCGGATATATACCTCACGGATCGGTCTATCCTGTCCGGAGGATTACGATTTCGACGGTCAGATTTATCCAGTTATTTATAACATCTGTCGTTCATTGTCTCGTCATAAATTGGTCAATCCTGGCCATTTTTTGGTCTTTCCCAAACGATCTCAGCCGTCCTTGGTCTTGTCATAGACATACACCACTTCTTTTATAATATAGATAGCACTTGTCATACATCAAAGTTTAAGATGAAGAGATTCTTGTAACCATATTACCTTTTGCTTCAAAATGGATCTTTTGATTTTTTGTGTACAACTTAATACGTATATCTTCATACCCATTTGATTTCATTTGTCAATTTTCGATGTGATAATTGTGATGCATATGAATTGTTTTATTACAAATTTTGTATATACATACATAAATATAAAAAAAGGGTACATTATTTATATGTCCCTACTTTTGTAACCCAACAAATATATCCTTTCCCAAAATAAATATATCCCTACTAATTTTAGGAATTAAAATCCGGAATTATTAGATTACTAAAATCCACCCCCCCCCATATATTTCACATTATACAAGTAAGACACATTTACTTCCATTCCGTTACTCAGTTTCTCTCACCTACCCACTCTTCTCTCTCCCTCGTTTCCATCGCTCCCACTATCAAGATCTGAAACTGAAAACCAGAAAAAAACTGAAATTGATGGAATAAATCCACTAGCCGTTGCTCATAGTCAAGCATTAATACACTAGTCGTTACTAAAAATTTATGTCTACTCTCTCTGATGAAGAACAGAAACTGAAAAACGGGAGAAGAAACTGAAAAATCACCAAACCCCTATATCTTTCATCATCAACAGAAAGCAGCGAACAAAAAGCTAATCAAGTTTCATTTCGTTTCACTGAAGATTTCAATTTGAACAAGTAAAACGCTTTTGATTTTGGTCTTGTTTTGATTTTTGGTTAGAGTTCTTGAGATTTTTGTTAGATTTCGTCAAATATGATATTCTGTTTGTGACTAAAACAAGCATGATTTGGTGATTTTGAATGTTTTGCTTCTAATCTTTGCTTCAAATTATTGTTTTGGATCATTCTAGGTTGAATATGCTAGTTATGTTGATTTTGAATGTTTTGCTCAGATGCTGAAAAATGTGAGAAGCTAAAAAATGGTATTTTTCTAGGTTGAATATGCTAGTGATCTTGTATGCAAATTTGTTCAACTGAAAAATGTGATTCTGGAGGTTTGGTTGGTTTAGATATTTTTGTTCAATTTAGGGGATCAACAACAGTAGTTGATCCAAATAAAAATTAGATCAACAGTAGAAGTTGATCCAATTTAGGGGATAAACAACAACACTTGATCCAAATAAAAATAGGATAAATAATAGAAGTTCATCCATTGTATGCAAATTTGTTCTATTGTTAATGTGTTTCTGAAGGATTTTTAGATATTTTTGTATCAACAGCAGTAGTTGATCCAAATAAAAAAAAATCAACAGTAGAAGTTGATCCAATTTAGGGGATCAATAACAGTAGTTGATCCATAAAACTGAAATGTTTGCTAGTTATGTTGTTTTCTAATATGAAAATATGAATGCTAACTATAATAATTGTTGAACTCAGGTTGAGAAAACATAATGTTTAGGAGATCACCAAGGATAAAAAAAATAGAATCAAGATTAAACACGCTAAAGAACCAATATGAAAAGGTCACGCAAGAGATTAAACACGCTAAAGAACCAATATGAAATGCGAAGAAGAAGAAGATAATTGAAGAAGATGCAACAAGAAAGAGGAAGAACATGAATTAAAATGAAGAACAACAACGAAAGGTGAAACACAAGAAGGTAGTTGAGGAAGAACCAGAACAATCAAAATCAGAATCCGAAGAAGAAGGGAAAGAAGAATCAGATGAAGATAATCAAGAGTCGGAAGAAGAAGAAGATAAATCTGAAAAAGAAGCAGAAAAGGGCAAACCGAAGAAAGTCGTCAAAGGTAAAAACATAGATTGTAATATTTGCACTGGTATATCTAACTATGTTGTTTAAAAAATTGAAAACAAAATGAAAATGATTGAGTTTCATGTATGCAGGCGGGTCAAGGGCGAAAGAAAACAAATTCAAAGCAGAACCACAACGATAGGTGAAAAACAAGAAGGTAGTTGAGGAAGAATCAGAAGAATCGGAATTAGAATCCGATGAAGAAGAGCAAGAACAATCAGATGAAGAGAATCAAGGATCAAAAGAAGAGGAAGTAGCAAAAGAGAGCAAACCAGAGAGAGAGCTCAAAGGTAAAAACATTAATTTGATTACTAGTGCTGGTATATGAAATATGTTGTTTAAAAATCAAAAATGAAAATGAAAATGATTTGAGTTTCATGTATGCAGGCAAGTCAAGAGCAAAAGAAAAGAAATTCAAAGCAGGTCTCCAACCATTGGTTGCAATGGGGAATTTTCTATGCAAACTTTTTGAAGTAGAAGATGCAAATAATAAGAAGAAACCGATACTTTCACAAGCACTGAAGGAATCTCCATTCTGGGATTTAATCAACCCATTTTACGTAACAGACATAAGTGAAATTTTGAATGATAAATGGTTGAAGAAGATTAATCTTGCAATGCAGCTGCTGATGAGTGCATTTAATAAAGAAACAAAAAAAGTTCAAATTTGGAGAATCCGAAGAGTGCTCTCTAGAAGCAAGAGATTTTTATTTGATATTGAAGATAAGAAGACTGATAGAGAGTGAAGATTTGAAGCAGCAACTGAAATCGAAGAAAGGATTTGACTACAGCGAATTCTTAAATAAAAAGTTCAGACCAGAAAGACCAGCAGATTGTTCAGCCGCAATATTAATGAATGAAGTTGTAAGCAAACTGAAAAGGGCAACAGAAGATGAGTCTGATCCGGTGCATTTTGTGAGACTTTTCGCTATGTGGTTATGTACGGTTTTCTTATTCCCAAATGCCGGAACTACAAGCTTCCCAAAGAAATTGTTGCCTCATATCTTACTGATGGACAAAGTGTCATGGCCGGATCACGTTGTGGAATATTTGATTTCAAACTTGGAAAAAAAGAAAGCGGAACAAGGAACTATCGCTGGCTGCACAACTCTCCTAGTGGTAAGAAAAAACGTTAATTTTGCAAAAGTAAAATGTGTATTGTTATACAGAGTGAAATGCATACTATTGGATAAAACTAACCTTGTTGTTTATATTATGCAGTGTTGGTTCTGCGAACATACCGATAAGTACATCGACAAAAGGGAAAATTTTGAAGATGCAACTCTGAGATTCGTACGATGGAACCAACACACATTGTACAAGAAGCTTGTAGCCAAAATCAAAAAGAAGGAAATCGATATGACTTGGTTCGACCATCAGGTAATTTTTTTTACTATATTTATCTTTACTATTACAAATGTCCCATTTTTTGTGTGGATCAACAATGGAAGTTGATCCAAGTGAATGGGGTCAACAACCAATGTTGATCCAGTTTTAATGTCAGTTTTTTTTTTTTTTTGGTTTGATCCAAGTGAATGGGGTCACCAACCAATGTTGATCCAGTTTTAGCATCAGTTTTTTGTGGATCAACAATGGAAGTTGATCCATGTGAATGGGGTCAACAACCAATGTTGATCCAGTTTTAGTGTCTACACTAGTTTGATTTGTGTTGATTATGCTTCACAGTTTCATCAAGACTTTGTTGATCCAGTGTCTACTGATGAGAACTATTTAATTGAACTATCGGCACCTGCAAGAGAACTGGAAGAAGAAAGGCATAAGATAAAGGAACTAGAGGAAGAAAACTTGTTTCTTGAATGCGACAAGCATGAAATTCATTACATGGGAAAGGCTCAAATTAAACTATTTGTCAGCAGCGCGATATTCTTGAGAAATCTGTATGAGAGAAACAAAGACAAAGTAGAGTTGCAAGCCGGACAACCAGAGCGACTTGCTGAGATTGACAAGAACATAAAGGAATGGCAGGAAGAAGAAAGGATTTTTCAGGAATCAATGAAAACAAATAAACCAAATATACAGGGAAGGAATTTGATGATTTGGAAAATGTGTTCATACAACAACAAGACGGAGAATCATATGGAAAAGGAAATAAGCATGAAATGAACTCTGCGTCGAATGATCAACCAACAGATGGGAATGAAATGAGAGTAAACATGGAAGTCGAAGATTCAGTGGCTGTAAACAATGAAAACACTCAAGAAATGAACGAGTCATTGGGAACTCAAGATGGAACTCCAAGTACTTTGAGAACTCGAGATACTTTGTGAACTCAAGAAAAGTGTTGGCGGAAGGGTTTTGAAAGTGGAATGAAGTTGCCGAAAGAACCGAAAAGTAGCAAATCTTTGGTTAATTGGAGGGACGGCTTTGATGCAGGAAGAAAAATAAGGGAAGCTGATGATTTAGAGCTCAATACTATGGTCGAAAACATTGCAGAGCTCGATTCTGTGGTCGAAAACATTGCAATATCTGCTGGAATAGTAGAAGAGAAAGATGACATACAAATGGAAGAGAAGAGTCCGTCTGTTGAACAAAATGATGAGAAGAACAATGAGGAAGTGGTTGTGTTTGAAACTCCTCCAATTACTACAATAAAACCTGATGAATCTGGGTATGTGCATACAGGTACCACACCGAGTTTCGGTGCAATAATGGATGAGGTAGATCGTCAGGCAACACAAGAAACATAAGAGGATTGTGAAGACACTACATCAGGAGCTGCAATACGGGAAGGTTTGAAGCGATTGTATAATTTGGATGCAGTTGAAGAGAAAACTGAAGAGGAAACCGAATCAGAGGAACAATCCGATGATACAAAAGCATCAGAAAGACAACAACAGTAGGTCAGTTCTCTTGTCAAACGGGTGAAGAAAGGAGAAAGGCCAAAGAAAAAGACGTATAAACTTCGTAGTCAAACACCTCCTAAGCGTAAAAGGGCACAAAAGAAAGGTGGAAAAGGAAAAAAGAAGAAGTAGGAGGAGCAAAGGGAAATAATTGACCTCGACAGTCACATTGACGTCACACCACCCGAACCCAAAAACTGAAAAAGCCACAAAGACTAAAATTTTGGAAATCATGCAGTGAGAACGAAAAAGAACTCATCCAGCCATTCTTTGAGAATGCAACTGAATGATATGTAATTCACCTCAGATTACATAGTTTTTTTTGGGTTATGCTAGTTCTTTTTAATAACATATTCATTTGTTTTTTTTCTTCATGTAGTTGAAAATGCAGCGACAAAGCTTATAGTTTTTATTTCTGCAATCTTGATTTGGAAGTAATCATCAATGGAAAGCATATACAGTGTCTAATGGATAATCAAAACATTCACGGTGAGATTATTGATTACTACATCAACATGCTGAAATCAAAGATGGAATCGCCGCATAAACCAGAATACAAGAACGACATTATTCTCTCAACAAATGATTATGTAAGTAACATAAAATAGTTACCACTATACAAGGAGAGGGATATATTTATTGTGTGATAAGGATATTTGTAAAACCCATCAAAAGTAGGGATATATATTCAATTTACCACTATAAAAAAGAATCCTCTTTTAAATAGTTTTTGTGTATACTTAGATACATTTTTGTGTTTCCTATGCATATGCATGAATATGTCCAAATACACATGAAAACAATTCTTTTGGTCTGTTCAAGTTGGACCTCCATATAAGAATATATTTATGTGGTCCCTAAGACATTCTTATACAAAGGTTTTACTGTACTAATGAGTTGTTGTTCTTACAGTCGACCTAACCACAACAAGGTCCTCCATTAAGGAGCCATAGAGGAGTTGCACCAACTATTCTCACCATACGACAAGTGTTAGAGCATTGCTCGGTCGAACTCACAAGTGTTTCTATCTCAAGATTGTTGTCAAATTTAGTTGTCAAAACTATATTTTGATTTCTAGTCTGCAATTAGATAATTAAGTCTCAGATTAGGATAGAAGATGTAGTTGAGAATCGGATATCACTGCGTTCTACCGTTTGAAGTCGAAGATCAACCGAAGATTTTGGAGAACTTATTCAACAAAAGGTAAGTGAAGACTGAACCATCTTGTTTTATCTATCAGACGTTGTCGCACAACTAATTAGACTATCGTAAGCATAGTGTTAGAGCATAGCTCGGTTGAACCCACCAATCGTTTGTATGTCAAGTTTAGTTGCCATATTTTAGTATCAAAACTCATCTAGAGTCGCTTGATTAAATACTAGAGTCAACTTCTTTTCTTTATATTAGTAAGATAAGATTTCTGCGAATTCATATACTTGTGGTTCTAAAATATATTGTTCGCAGTCCAAAATACAATTAAGGGAAGGTGAAAAAAGTTTCGCAGCCTTCGGTCGCGGAATCATATTTGGATCATGACTTTCAATATATAGATTTCTCCCCAAAACGAAAATTTTGGCTCCGTCCCTGCAACATTGTACGACTAATTGACCTTGGTTTCTCTTTTCCTCCTCCCTCCAAAATCTAAATGGTTTCTCTTTTCCTCCTCCCTCCCTCTAAAATCTAAAGGGAGTTATGCTCGAATATTTTGCTACGAGTTTACTGGAATTAGAGTTAAACAAAGCCATCTTGAGGCAATGAGGCTTGAACATCGAAGGGAAGTTTTTGGCGAAGAATTTGTCGGTGTGTGAAGTACATGTATAATTGGCAGGAGACAAGCCACATGAGTCATTAGGATCGCTCTCCTTCACCGGTAAACAGATCTTGGGAGTTAATAATGAATGGGAAGTTCCATCACTACACTTTTCATTAAAAACTGTATTGGCCCGCATTTTAATACTTGGAAGAAAAGCAACCATATCAGATACTATAAAGTTACGGAAAAAGAAGAAGAAATTAATAAGACTGGTTGTTATGCCATACATTAACAGAGCATATCACAGTTCATTTTCTATTTAGGATGCACCTCGAGGTTGAGATTTCATTAATCTAAGTTCACTGTAAATTCCCTTTATAGTAAATTCTTGGTCACCAAAGTCCACAGTCGAGCAAGTTTTAGACTTTCACCAAATAACAGGGCAGCCAAGTAGATTTATCCAAAAATGGAAACCAAAAGACTGTTAAAAACAACTAAACAGTAATCAAAGATCTGGCCGGCGTACTTTTTCCTTTTCTAAGGTGTACTGAACTTAGATTATTGGGTCAGTATTTAGAGATTTCGGGAATTGCAAACATTTGGAAGTTATTCACATGGCACACACCGTTAAATACGAGTTCTGATCGTAGGTGGTCCCAAGTGACACGGGCACTGTGAAACAGATCTTGGAACCAATTTTACTTATACCAGGATCAGGACCAGGTCCGTTCTAGCTAGTTTTGGAGTAACTCTAAAAATTCTAAATCTGAAAACTGATTACATGATTTCGGTTGGTATTCAAGTGGCTCCCACTTCACCTACTCATGATCACGAATTCTGATATTTCGTAACAGTATAATATATTTTTCCAAAAAAATCAAAGAAAACCAAAATTATTAAAAAAGGAAAAAAAATTATACGCGCGTTTCTTTTTGTTAGGGGAAATCTCACGCGCGTATATGAGTCACTTCTCCTGGTTGACAATCTCGTAACTGGTCCATGCTGAGCTGTTTGAGTGTCGGTTATCAAATGAAGCCGCGCGTCTAGTAAAATGAAATCTGACTCGCAACAAAGAAATCTGGTAGTGGTGCCAATGCGGCAATGCCATGAGACTGAGAGTCTCCAACACAGCCTAACTTGTCACCAACTCCAGCCCACCAACTCTTCAGGCTGTCAGTACACTCGAAGAATATGTACTCCTTAACAAATCTAAACCGTTAGATTACAGGTCTACATTCAATTCAGCATGTATGTTGTTGTTGGTCGAAGAGTAGCAAGTTTGATACTCAATCCTCATTGGAGGCATGGATTAAAAATTGATTAATCCTTGTTGTTAAATAAAATAAAATACAATGGGTTATGTTTGTTTTGGATCCACGATTGAAATTTGGTAATGGAATACGACAGCTATCCCCTCCAAGTCCGATGGTTGAGGTTTTTGGATCATACGGTGTTACCTCAAAATATGAACTCCCACCCCCAATAAATGGCTAAACTACTTTCCATTAACATGTATGTAAATTACTATACTACTCCATTATATCGACTTTATTTCTGCCATTAATATTTTGCTAGTGTTTTCAAAGGTTTTTTTTTCCATCGGTTGAAAAGAACTATGATGCCGACAATATTTTGAGCGACTCTGCTATTTTTAGAATGATTGATTTCTCAAGATTATGCTTAAAAAAAAAAAAATCTCGCAGATTGCATAAGGGAGTGACCGTAATCAAAAGCATAAGCTTTTATTTTTGGCCGGACAGAATACTTATACTCCCTCCGTCCCTAATTAATTTTTTGAGAAATTATTTGGTTTTTAGTTTTGTCACAAATTTATTTTTCCCTATATGAAATTTATAAATTATTTCACTTACCAACTGGATATTTCTAAAACTACCCTTTTAATTGATTATTTTTTCTATAAGAAATATGTATAATTTGATAGTCAAATTTATATTCGTTTGCGTAGGTGTTTTAAAATGCTTTTCAATTACTTAATTTTTAAGGTATAAAGTTTATAAAAAACCGTGATATAGTTTAAGAGATAATTAATATTGTTCAAACGTTTAAATTTTACTAATTATTCCCCAAAAAAAGGGTATAATTGTAAAAATACTTAAATATACTCCACTTTCCTATATTACCTTAAAATTTGTTAAATTTAAAATACAAAAAATTGAGGAATTTGGGAAGTCTTTTGGATAAAAATACTTTCATCTAATTAGGGATGGAGGGAGTATAAAACACGAAGCAAAAATGCAAAATTAATAATTTGGTTGCATTTTAAACAACTGATATAAAATGTGGCGATATATAATCTCTAGTCTTTTGTTGTATAAGGTTGAAATAAATATATATTTGGTGAGTAGACAGTAAAATATTTTTGCCTCAAAAATACTTAATTATTTTAGCTTCTACCATTCTGAAATTTTTGTATCTACATTAATTTTCTGTTTGTTAACTTCTATAAATCAAAAAGCTATTTGTGCATATGTGTCTAAAACTATTCAGTAGTTCTTGTGTTCACGTTCACGTAAAATGAAAGTCAGGGTTGTAGGCGGCACCATCATTCGTTTCGGGGGTTGGTGAAGCCATCGCAGTGTAGTCTACAATTAGCAATTATTGTGTACTGGGGGTATTATCAGCAAATTAGATGATTCTCTGGTCTACCAGAAAATTTGCTAAAAAGAAAAATTAAAATATAAAGAAAAAAAGAGAAAATGTTGGGAAAATAAATATTTATTATTGAATGAGATCTGGGTGAGTCTATAAATACACCCCGAACTTCCCTCCTACATTCGTGTCCTTCTTCCTCTTCTTCTCTACTGCTACTATTTCTCTAAATTTGGTTACAGAGAATCAGTCTATTAATTTCCCCGGTTCTTTTTCCGAATTTAAAGGTTCGTCCTGGTTTCCCACTCTATCTTTAAAACTTAGGGTTCCGTCAAACTCTATAATGAACTTTTAGTTTCTTCTAATTTAAGCATCCGATCTATGTTTTTAATCTTAGAGTTTCACTCACAAATCTTAAAAACTTAAAATCGAATAACATAAACACAAAAACACACAAGAAAACTCTCTCTTTCGAATGTGATTGAGATTCGTCAGTGTAAAACCTTACAGATCTGATAGATTTCGTGTTTTTTTGATTTGTTGATTATATCGGTAAGTAAGTACGTTTTGTTACTGAAGATTTTTCCTGCGTTGGTAATTGATTTTGAATCTAAAAGGGATAAATCTTTAGATTATATAATTGTTATTTTGAAAAAGTTAGCTTCATTATCGAGAAGATTTGCAGAATTATAAAGTTAGTGAAAATAGTGACTACTTTTTTGATGTCATTGTTACAGGATCTGGTGATTTAGAGAAATGTATTAGTTAGATCTCGATTTAGATCTTTAATTGTATGGATCTGTCACAGTTCCGCTGAAACATTAGAATCACTAGTCACATTTGTTGTTGTGAAATCTGAATTTTTGTGATACATGAAACAGTTTTTGAGATCCTTTACAGTCACTACTTAGAACCTTAGATTTGTTACTGAACTTAGTTTATGGATAGTTAACCAACAGATCTCTCTATGTTTATATAGAGACATCTAATCCTTTTTATGGATACTGCCAAATGAATTTTATTTTATAAAATTTACAAACAAGTACAGATCTTTGTTTTTAGTGATAAATGAATAAATAAATGATTGTGAGGTGTTAAAAGATATTGATTTTTTGATTGAATTTGATGAAACAGAAAAATGGCTTCACATATTGTTGGATACCCTAGAATGGGGCCAAAGAGAGAGCTCAAGTTTGCTCTTGAATCTTTCTGGGATGGTAAGAGCACTGCTGAGGATTTGCAGAAGGTGGCCGCAGATCTCAGATGTTCCATCTGGAAGCAAATGGCTGATGCTGGTACCAAGTATATCCCCAGTAACACCTTCGCTTACTACGACCAAGTTCTTGACACCACAGCAATGGTTGGAGCTGTTCCTGCTAGATACAACTGGAATGGTGGTGAGATCGGTTTCGATACTTACTTCTCCATGGCTAGGGGTAACGCAACCATTGGTGCCATGGAAATGACCAAGTGGTTCGACACCAACTAGTAAGTCACCTTTCTGCCTTGCCTTTGTTGGTTGTAGAATAAGATCTCAATTGTATAGGGAATATTGACTAACATGTCTCTTGCTAATGCAGCCATTTCATCGTCCCTGAATTGAGTGCTGAGACCAAGTTCTCTTACGCTTCTCACAAGGCAGTGTCAGAATACAAGGAAGCCAAGGCTGTAAGTTCCCATTTAGTTCTGCTATCACAACATTTCCTACTCTGAACACGTGTTTTCGTTTAGTTTTCTCTTCTGAAGGTGTAAAAAACTATTGCCTCTAGATGAGTGCTGCTTTCTTAATTTCTTATCCTATGGCTATTGTCATTCCTTAGCAACTCCTTTTAAAGATCTTTTGCATGAAATATCTTAGATTACAAATCAAAACAAAGTTGTGTTAACCACTAGAGTATTATCTGGTGATCGTGATAGGTATTAAGACTTAGATCAAACAGTCTGATAGTTTTACCCATCACGAGAGCATGTCATACTATTATGCCTAAAGTTGAGCAATTCAAAGCATATGTTTGACCTCTGGTATTGCTTTGATGGGATCCATTGACTATAATGGCTTCTCTATGGTATAGCTACTGGTGTAACATTAATTAGTAACTATTTTCTTGTTATAATGTACAGCTTGGAATTGATACAGTCCCCGTCCTTGTTGGCCCTGTCTCATACTTGTTGCTATCAAAACCTGCCAAGGGTGCTGAGAAATCCTTCTCTTGCCTCTCCCTTCTCGGAAGCCTTCTTCCAGTCTACAAGTAAGGAAAACTTGTTTGCCACACAGCATCATGCATATGTATATTTCCTTGTGCATCTTATCTAATTGGTTATGTCAATTGTGAACCCCACAGGGAAGTTATTGCTGAATTGAAGGCAGCTGGTGCGTCATGGATTCAGTTTGATGAACCCACACTAGTGATGGATCTTGATGCCGAGAAGTTGAGTGCATTCACTGACGCATACTCTCAGCTAGAATCTACTCTATCCGGTCTTAATGTTATTGTTGAGACCTACTTTGCCGATCTTCCTGCCGAGGCATACAAAACCCTCACCTCCTTGAAGTGTGTCACCGGTTTTGGATTTGACTTGGTTCGTGGTGCTAAAACCCTTGACTTGATCAAGAGTGGATTCCCTTCTGGCAAGTACCTCTTTGCTGGTATTGTTGATGGAAGGAACATCTGGGCCAATGATCTTGCTTCATCTCTCGAAACTTTGACCGCTCTTGAAGGCATTGTTGGAAAGGGTATGCATCCTCACATTCTATTTGCTACATGATTATGAATGTTTTTCTTACTGATCAGAAAATCTCATATCCTTAATTTTACCCCTGCAGACAAGCTTGTGGTCTCTACTTCTTGCTCCCTCCTCCACACCGCTGTTGATCTCGTTAATGAGACCAAGTTTGACCAGGAATTGAAGTCGTGGATGGCATTTGCTGCACAGAAGGTTCTTGAGGTTAATGCCTTGGCAAAGGCATTAACTGGACAGAAGGATGAGGTACTCATTTTTTTTCTTCCTCTTAAAATGTACGCGTCTTGTTTGAAGAAACAGATTCAGCACTTTGATTAGTAACCTAACCTCAGGTCAGGGTCAGTTTGTTATCTAATTTAGGCTGCTCACTCTCTGTTGCTGATTTTCAGGCATTTTTCTCTGCCAACGCTGCCGCCCAGGCTTCAAGAAAGAGCTCTCCAAGAGTAACTAACGAGTCTGTTCAGAAGGCTGTAAGTGCTTTGTGGAAATTAAAATCCCACATCCTGTTTTCCCGTAGTCTCCAATAGATTTCCTGTTCTTACCCAATAGTTACTGTTTTAACATTACTCAGGCTACCGCTTTGAGGGGATCTGAGCACCGTAGAGCCACAAACGTGAGCTCTCGATTGGATGCTCAGCAGAAGAAGTTGAACCTTCCCATCCTCCCAACCACCACCATTGGATCTTTCCCTCAGACCATCGAGCTCAGAAGAGTTCGTCGTGAATACAAAGCCAAGAAGTGAGTTTGCCTCAGATACTTATTTTTCTCACTAAATCAATGAAGGTTTATATTCTAGTTTCTGATCTTATGATATCATTTGTTTAGAATCTCCGAGGCTGATTACGTTGAGGCCATCAAGAAGGAAATCGCTAAAGTTGTCAAGCTCCAGGAAGAGCTCGACATTGATGTCCTAGTCCATGGAGAGCCCGAGGTTAGTTAACTCTTATATATCTTGATGTTCGTACCATGTGGCAAGATAATAGGAATGCACAACATGGATATTTGTCGCTCATTAAATAAAATTTATGTAGAGAAACGACATGGTTGAGTACTTCGGAGAGCAATTATCTGGTTTCGCCTTCTCCGTCAACGGGTGGGTGCAATCCTACGGTTCCAGGTGTGTCAAGCCACCAATCATCTACGGTGATGTGAGCCGCCCCAAGGCCATGACTGTATTCTGGTCTTCCATGGCTCAGAGCATGACCGCTCGCCCAATGAAGGGAATGCTTACAGGTCCAGTCACCATCTTGAACTGGTCCTTCGTTAGAAATGACCAACCCAGATTCGAGACTTGCTATCAAATTGCTTTGGCAATCAAGGATGAAGTTGAGGATCTTGAGAAAGCCGGAATTAATGTTATCCAGATCGATGAGGCTGCTTTGAGAGAGGGTGTGCCTCTAAGGAAATCTGAACAAGCTTTCTACTTGGACTGGGCTGTCCACTCCTTCCGTATCACCAACTGTGGCGTCCAAGACACCACCCAGGTACCTGTCTTCACTTGTCTCCAGAAATGGAATTTCTCTTCATATTTGTATTATTGATTCTAGACCAAATGATTCAAGTCCGCCTAGTTTGGAAATGAAAGTTAAACCTTTCGACTGATTTTGTGATAACAGATCCACACCCACATGTGCTACTCTAACTTCAACGACATCATCCACTCCATCATTGACATGGATGCCGATGTCATCACCATTGAGAACTCTCGATCTGATGAGAAGCTTCTCTCTGTGTTCCGTGAAGGAGTTAAGTATGGTGCTGGTATCGGCCCTGGTGTGTACGACATTCACTCCCCAAGAATCCCATCAACAGAGGAAATTGCTGACCGTGTCAACAAGATGCTTGCAGTTCTAGAGACCAACATTTTGTGGGTTAACCCTGACTGTGGTCTTAAGACCCGTAAGTATGCTGAAGTGAAGCCTGCTCTTACTGCCATGGTTTCTGCCGCCAAGCTTCTCCGTAAGGAACTTGCCAGCGCCAAGTGAAGATTGAACTGAAGACGGTTTTCTTTTATAGGTGTTACTATGGGGGGTGTTTTGAGGAAAGAAAGGAAAAAATAATTTTCTTGTTTTCAATAACGTTTTTATTGGGCTTATTTTGATGAGTGATGTAGTAGTAGTGAATGTTTAAATTTGGCCCTTCTCCTGGCCATTTTTATTATTATTTTTTCTCTTTTTTATTGTGGTTCTGTTTATCTGTCTCTATTTCATTGGAGACGCTAAGCAGAGCTCTACCCCCAGTGTACTTTGAATTGAGAGATTCAAACCAACCATTTGTTAGTTTTACTATGTTTGCTGCTTTTTACTTTCCATTCTATTAAGGATCATACCCAAAAGAGAATTTGCAAATGTTGTCAAAAACATCTTCGAGATCAGTAACTGAGTTTTTCTCTGTTTTAGAGAGAATGGAGTTAGTCGGCCAGAAACCTCGGTTGGGACTTGAGAATGGTCTCACATTTTCAGGATTTGCAGATTTGAGGCCAAGTATACTTGCCAAGAAACAGAAATCTCGTTAAACAATGGCAAAGTATACTTGCCATCCATTGACTATTTCGGTTTTCATTTGAACAAGTAGAGCCAACCAGGTAAAACCTTGGTTGCATCTCATTCAGGCAAGATAACTACCACTAAGTCTAAGATTTAAAGTAGCCTCCAAAACTGTATCAGTATGTCAGTATATTGGGTGTCAACTGTCAAATTAGTTTCTAAGTTTCTAAAGCTGTCAGTATATTAGGTGTTAAATTAGTTTTTAAAGCTAAATTCATAAAGTCCATACAAGTTAGATGAGCATCCACTTGGATTATTGTTGCAACCGAGTCTGACAGAGAAGTTACGGAGCAGTGGAATGGCTTAAAATGATTATACCGTCCGTATCTCTACGTAAGATCTGCCTAGGACTGCTTTGTTGTTTTAGGTATTCAGAAACTTACTTAAGTAGAACAATGCCTAAGTTAAATTCTTGACTACTGTATAAGTCTAAGTTGCAAAACTCAAGTATTATTGAATGCAATATCAACACCAAATTCTCCTCAGTTCCCTGTTGTGGCATTTCATAAATAAAATTCACCATCTTCACCATCTTCTGATACCGTCCGCGTCCCATACATAAACCCTCCCCGCTTCACCGCAAACGCCAGTCCAGCGTCTCATTCACATAATGCTGGAAACAATTAGCAGCATCACGATCAAACGAAACCGATTCACAATTCGGCTTTTCTCGTCTTGAAACTCTCATTTGTTTAGCAATCAAATTTTCCATAGTCATCTTTCTACCAAATGAACCAGTTGGACTTACTGTTGGGCCACCTAATGATGAAATTACAGTTTGTGGAGTTTGTGGATTTGAGCTTATCTTGATGATAAATCGTTAAATTGTAGATTATCTTGAGGGGATTTTGCTAATAGTAAGTTTAGATTCAAGGAGATTGTTTGTAGAGAGATTGGGACACGGAGTTGAGATTCAATTAAATTTTCATGTCTCTGAATGAATGCAAAATCACTTGGTATCGGTCTTTGCACTTGTTCCTCCTATCAAGGATGGACCTTAAAAGAAGTCTTTCCTAAGAACTTGAGCAAAAACACCAAATGCAACCTTAATTCGTAAGTTACTGCTGAAGAGTAAACCAGAATCTATTTAATTAACTCAAAATTAAGCAAAAACTTTTATCAAAGACAACATTACATAAGAACTCCAGCAACATTCTTGAGAGCCTTTTTAGCAACTGCGAATTTTCCAGAAAGGTTTTTATTACTACTCGCTACAAACTGCTTGACAAAAAATTCTATACCATTGCGCAAATTTTCAAGCTCAGGCATGATGGCAATACGGGTAAAGATGTTCCAAATAAGTGCTTCTGATTGCTCGAAAATTTCCTCAAAGAAAATCCTAAAATGCATGATCCTTTTCGGAGTTAACTGCTGAGGGTCAGTGAAATCAATCGTCTTCAAGACTGCAAGGGACATGGAAAATGTGGAAAGAATTTCCGCTACAAATTTTGCTAGATTCAACGATCTTGTCAGCTCCATCTCATCAAGAGTTTTGTAATGGTCCCACAAGCAATACTGAAAGTTAATTCCAAATAACAAATTAACAATCACAAAAAAAGAAAAGAAAACTGCAAACCAGTTAAAATACTACATATGCATAGGGCATCAATAATTCAGTTTCAGCTTAGGATCCTGGAGTGGGCTAATTGTTTTTTTAATGATCCAATAAGAAAAATCTAAAATAATCTTTTATTCTGCAAAATAAAGAAGATGGATAAAGAACTAGCATACCTGCAAAGTGAATTTGTGATTCTTTTCATGGCTGCACAATTTGGAAGCTAAAATTGTATAATATTTGTTGAACACCTGTTCTTGCATACAGCACTCTACGACGACTCGCATTATCTCTCTATCCTGCACTTGTGCAGAAAGATCCTTAGTTCATTTTTACATCAATAAGAATATTATTGACGATAGAAGCAAATGAAAAACAAGGGAGGGCAAACCTGTTTCGCTGGAAGATCCAACCTCAAAAGCTTTTCGAAAGCATCTACATAGTCCTCACCGCTCATAATTATACAAAAAATTGCTCTTCTTGCATCTGTGTTCATTCTTTGTGACGCTGCAAGTTGCAGCAATTTCTGAGCTTCTACAACCTCTTTGTCAATGGTACTGGCCAGGTCTTCAACTCTATTAGTCGTGGAGGCCAATTCTCCAGAAACCCACCATTGGCCTTTTTTGTTTGGATCTAGAAGCTTGTCCCACTTCAGCCCGCGGAGTAAAACATCTTCTACTCTCAACTACAAGGAAACAATAAAAAACCAGAAAGAAAATGCTTCAAATCATCGAACAAAAAAACTAAACAACCACGTTCTATAAAGTAAATGAGTATTTTTTTTTTGAAGGATAGAAAAACCTTTTGTAACCATTTCTTGATCCGGGTGTGCTGAACAGGATCCTGTTTAGTCCTTTTTTTGTTGTTCTTGATATCACATATTGTTTCAAGCATAAATTCCATCTGTGAAACAGGGAAAGAAAAGAGACAAATGGAATAAACAGCTAGATAAAGCTAGATGATCAATAGGTAGTTCACGAGTACAAAAGAGCAATACCCGTTTGTTACTTATTGGCTGTTCACCAGTTACGGACTTCAGCTCGCTTACTCGGTTTTGAATACTGACTACAAAATCTTTCATGGCCGTCGGATCATCAGCTCTTAATTTCATTCCACAACCTATTAATGCCATCAACACAATGTACACAGTACTGACTTTAGATTTTCAATAGCGAACATGTTGATCAACTACTGATTTAAGCAAAATACTTAAATACATAATAAAAGCTAAGAACAAAATCATTTGCACTAAGGCATCACATATGGTGTATTAATAAAGAGCAAAGTGCGCACAAACTACATACATTGCTTTCATATAAAGGTGGGTGGTTCTTAAACATTATTCATAGTCTTATATTTATTAAAACATTCACACAAAGAAGACATTCGAGGGAAGAAGGCTTACATTGTAGTATTGTCAAGATAATAGACACGTCTATCTCCCTTAACCGCTTGCTTAGAATGCTCAGGAAGTCGTATATCAAATCACTGGATAATATGATAAAAGAGCTATTAGATATAATACTGAGAGAGGGAGAAAACAACATTTAGTGAACAAAAGTCGAAAACATCCTTTTATTCTAGAGAAGAAATATAACCAGAAACATAGTTTTCGGAAAAAACTAAGAATCTTTACGGTGAAATAGCAATGATAAAACAGTATACATGAAAAGAACCTAACGATATAGAAACCACTACACTTTCACTCAGAAACTTGCTCCCACACAAAATTAGTGGCTTATATGTGGTGTAGAAATGATAAAAACACAAAATTTGCTCCAACCGAATTCAAGAGATTGGGCAACCTAATAGAGTGAATATACCAGAGCACCGTACTTTTCTTTCCTATTTTGGGTAAAAAGATCAACTATTTTCCTTCAAAAGCATTTGAATTTTGTCAAACCCACCTTGCACAAACCCCAAAGATGCACAGATAAGAAAGTAGAAGTGTCAGATTTCGCAATGAAAGATTGTCTTCGTTCAAAAATTCATCCTGAAACAAAATAAAATTAAGTATAAATGGCTACCAATGGATGCTGTTTGCAAAATATAATAGTAAAATAGCTAGCTTGATTAGTTGCATAAGCTAAAATTATAAGGTTATTTCTCTGTGAAGTATCAAAACTGATGTTACAACTTAAGCAGATACACCTATTAGCTAAAATTAAAGTCCTACACGTAAGGAACGCTTGTCAAATTTTGAACATACCTCAAAAGCTTTAGCAACAGAAGCAATAAGTTTTGCGCCGAGGTCAATGCCTACCAAACATGCCATCCCAGCAACAAAAGATGCAAAAATAGCAGCATACCTTCACAAGCAAAGGCACAAGCTCTTCACAGACTATTCAATTGCAACAACTAAGTGACGGAAAAAAATTCAGCAGAGATAACATTCAAGTCCGTAAACATTCCTTTCTAATCAAAGGTTGCTTTTCAGCTTTGAAGGCAAGGTTATAAACATTAGTAGTGGCTTCTGAGGTATTTAATTTCACGATATGTGTAAGGTATTTTTCACTATTATATATTGCTTTCCATGCATGACAGAGGATCTTCTCACCCCTTCTCAATTAGAACAAAACCCTCTTTTATAAGTAGGAGCAAAAAAAAAGAGTTTATCTGCTAAAACCAAATAAGGCTACAGATGTATAGATTCGGAATTCAAACATGTTTCCGTATGTATTTAGTAGAGCAAGACGAGGAACAACCAACTAAAAATACAACAGAGACAAGTGAAGCCTGCACCAAAAGGAGGTAGCAGAAAGGATAAAGTTGACAAGAAAGGAAGTAAGAAATAGATGCAGCTCTTAACTGTTCGTTTCCACGAGGTCCTCGGGAACAGGAAGCCAAAACCTCCTCAGTAATAATTTGGGCACCAAAACTGCGACTAACAGTCTGCAAATGGGTAAGTTAAATTGTCAAGATTCCGAAGGAGGCATCGTCACGAGCTGTTTACTAAGAAAGATTGCAAATTAGAAGAATAAGAACTATTGACTGAAATTGAGAGCGGGTTGTACCCTGAGGATAGTCGATATCTCTCCTGTAATTGATTCAACATTTGATTCAGAAAGCCTATTTAAAAGCCCTGCACCAAGTAGAATATCAAGAAGAAGTCAACTCCACAATGCAACACAAAGTACAATCTGATATTAAACAATAAGGAGGATTTGTGTACCTCGCACTTGACGTCGAGCTCGAGTGATGTCTTCAGATTCATTTGCTGCAGCTCTAAGATGAGGAGCTACATATTTAGCATTAGGATCAACAGCTGTAGGCTTACGATAAGATTCCCCACTGGGCACATCAGCAGTATCACTCGGAACCATCAGAGTTTCTCCAATCGTCTCATCCTCCAGTACTTGCTTTGATACCTTCCTCTTTTTACGTTTTTTCGTATCTGTGAGTTTAGATTTATTTTCATCATCTTCAAAGTCCTGACCTTCATTTTCCGAGGAATCCAGTACTTGCTTAGACACTTTCTTCTTTTTACGTTTTTTAGCATCTGTGAGTTTGGATTTGTTTTCATCGTCTTCAACATTTTGACTTTCATTTGCTGGGGAATCCACAAGGGAAGGAATCCCTTCAAACAACAAATCCATCCCCTCATCCAGGCCCTGTAATTTTCGACCTTTCACCTTGAGCCTCTTTGCTAGCTTCCTCTCCAGTTTTAAATCCTCTTCGGCTGTAACCCTTCCTTTTGTCAATTCCATGTCTAGATACTCCTCGAATTTGCTCTTCGATTTTCGCTTAACCCCATTTGTCTCTTTCCTTTTCTTTGGCACTTTTGAGACCACAACTTCTGATTCCGATATCCTTGGCAAAGAAGGTTCATCGTCACTTCCATCTGTCTCAGATATCTCATTTTCTCTGGGCTTTGACGTTTTCTGGGTCGGTCGCTTGTTCAAATCTTTCTTGGCTTTTTTAAGCTTCTGTATTAATTTTCCAGTAGAATTTCATTAGCAAATTCTTACTTAACGGTACAGCACAAAACCAAAACAAATTAAATTAAATAAAAGAAGAGAAAAAGCAGATTACTTGATGTTCCATCCATGATGTAAACCGATGCTTCTGCTTTTCTAACCTAAGTTCTTTTCTCTCCTCTTTTCGAGACTTCTTAACAGATTTTCCATCTGAATCAATTACAGCAAAAAAGAAACCTTAAAAACATTCAATGATGAACAAGAAATCAAATAAAAACTCCAAAATGGAGATAAGACGTAAGCAATTACCCATTCCTTAATGTCTGAATTGCATCACCAGAGACAATTTGCTACGAAATCAAAACCCTCCGTTCAACTTTTCCCCCCTATCAGGTACAACTTGTTAGATGTTGAATTCATACCTAAGAAAACAAGACGATTCTAATCCTTTGGAGTGCTTGGCCAATAAAAAGAGCATTTGTGGTTTCTAGATATGTATAGATACAATTAGAGTTCTAAATAGTGAGTATAAGAAAACCTAAGTGGGTGCAACAGAATATTATAACTGAAAAGTGAACCCTAAACCCAAAATAGTTAACGAACCAGTGGTGATATGTTACTGTTGTTGTTGTGTATAAGAGAGAGATGCGTGATTACCTGTTTGACGGTGCAGTGGTGGCGATGATGCAGCTGCTATGAAGTTTATTGAGAGAGGAGAAAACGAGATACTAGAGCGTTAGAAGAAGAGGCAAGGGTTTAAGAAATTAAGGCGACTATGGGCCGTTGGATCTGGTGTATTAAACTGAAGATGGGTCACCGTGTGAACGGATCAGTGGGTTGACTCGATTTTATTGCATCAGCCTGAGATTGTACTTGTCTTGTCAGGGCAACCACAGTGCTGGTTGATAACTAGACGAAGCTGCTACAATTCCGCCACTCCCTTCCCCCATTAGGTGGCAGTGATCTTAGCCCTTGATCCTTTGGATTGGAGTTAACAGGGGCCCTTTTGTGTGGCATCACACCACTGTCTGCATGACACCTCAAGGTGGAAATGGTTGGTAGACATGATTGGGGAAGACTAGCATTTTCGCTCGACAACGTTTCTTGAGCCAAAACTAATAACTTGAGCCTGCTCGTGAGCGGCATCATTTTCAAAAGGATTCGCTGCATAAATCGATTACACATAATGCTATAATTTGGTTCGTAGTTTCGGGTTTTTTTGTTTGAATCTTTTTATAAAATAGTAATTCCTCAAAAAACAGTATTTTTTTGAACAATTAGAATTAGCATTTCCCGCAATAACAATTTTCTTCAAAAAAAAAAAGAGAAAGAATTGACAATTGTTTTATTTATTTTATTTTTCAAATAAGATACGAACTTCATATATTAGATAACCAAGTCAAAACAATTCAAAATCGAATTTGTTGCAAGTTTATAGAGTGTTCTCAACACTATATAACTATATTTCGACGAGGACAAGTAGCTAAACTAAGTTTTTTTTACTCAAAAAAGGGCTACATATTGATAAAGAAAAAAAAAACAAAGAT
Source organism: Papaver armeniacum (assembly GCA_023531295.1). Lineage (NCBI taxonomy): Eukaryota > Viridiplantae > Streptophyta > Magnoliopsida > Ranunculales > Papaveraceae > Papaver > Papaver armeniacum. The sequence continues at coordinate 181,925 of JAJJWW010007773.1, read as the reverse complement.
TCCACAAAGAGGTGGTATCTCTGAAATAAGATCAGAAGCTCAAATGAGGTTACCAGAAGAACTGTGAAACCAAATGACTCCAGAGCAAAAACTAATTAGTACCCATTACTCCATCCCAGTTACGAAGCAATATAGTAAAAGATACATTTTCAAAAATATTAGTATTCATAGCCATTGAAAACCGAACATTGTACTTCATCCAGAAGCTGATTATAATTTTTGTATTTCCCCTGAAATAATCTTATATTACGCTCATTTCAAACTGTCCACCAAATTGCAAATGGTATCATACTCCAAATACGGTTTTTCATAGAACAACCTCTTTTTTTACTCCACTCCGACAAAGTAGCTCTTACATCTTCTCCGAAGACACATGCTAACTTGAAAGTGTTGAAAAAGAAATTTCATAACTTCGTGGTTTCAGAACAATGCAAAAACAGATGGCAGTTTGACTTTAGGCCTTCCTTGCATCAGATACACCTATTTAGAATAATTGTATTTCTTAAAGTATCTAGAGTAGGTGCAGCTGAGTAGCATAATGTCCACGTGAAAAAAGATAACTTTTGAGGGATTCTAGGATTCCATAAGCTTATGTGTGGGAATCCAAGTAGACCATTAATTTCAATGACATTATAGCAAGATTTTACTGAAAAGGTATTACCTTGCATTCATGAAATGTAATCATCACCAATATAAGAGAGAGCATGAATGTTGACTAACTGTAATAGCTGGCCAATCACGTTGACTTCATATCCTCTTAAAGGTCTGGAAAAGTTAAATTCCGAAGCAGAATTACCATTTGAGGAAATAATCATGTCCTCAATACTGATATGCTTGCTTCTTGAGACTTTGTAGAGAACAAGACACAAGGACTCCAAGCATTACACACACCTATCTTTCTAGAATAGAACCCTATTTCCACTTAATATATGAACTTCATAATTTTATTTGATGATATCTTTTGATTTTAGAACACCAGCCCAAAGACTTTTACCAACAGATTGTGAAGTCTTATCAGGTAATAGAGCAAGTTTATTACCACCAAATTTCAAATGTATTATAAACCTCCATAAAGCTTTCCTCTTTTTGACATTATCTCCAGCACCATGTATAGCTTTGTTGATTAATCTCAACTTCGTTATGCCTACACCACCACCTTCTTTTGGTAAATTCATTTTCCTCCGAGCAACAACTTTTCTTCTTTACATTATGCTTAACACCCCAAAGAAACTAGAACTAAGTTAAATAACCATGTTTGAATTGTTAAAGAAAACCATAATTTAACGGAACTATATATATAGTAATAGGATCACCAAATGATCCGCACATTTCAAGTTTTCCATATAAGTAACCAAAGTAACTAGATTAATTAAATTTTGTTAAAAAAAAAAAAACTAGATTAATTAACTGGCTCTGAATTAGTACGATGAATTATTTAGAATAAGAAATATATATTCCTCGTTATACTCAATTAGAATTAAAACTAGATACGAATCAAAGTGTACCTTTCTTTCCACCCAAATGTTGTGCACTCCCAAATATCTAAAGTAGTATATATTATGGAAGAATATAAGACAATTCATTTTACGCATCAAGAGCTGTTGAGTTATCAAATATTTGGTTTTACCTTCAAACTATCATGAATAATATTCACTCTTAGAGGCTCGCTTTAGAGTGAGCTTGGGGGAAAGATATGGTCAATCATTCCAACAACAATATGCCGGACTCTGTGAAAATCTAGAAACTCAATAATTTTCGAACATGAAACTGTAATTGTTCCATCTATTATCGAGAAAGTGAAGATTTAATCTTACTTTTGGGTTAGAAATATTCTGTGGAACTTAGGGGAATGTTTATAGATTTAATTGTAGCTAATCGGGACTCTTTCTTTGTAACGTAGTCATGTATGTGTTTTTATCTTCTAGGTTATTTTTTAATGGTTGTAACTTGTAATATCTTTAGAGTTTTTCTTTTCTTTTGGGTTCGTAAGTTGTTACAAGTTTTGTTCGTTTATTTCTGGTATACTTTTTTTTTAAAAACTTTTTTTATATTTATCGATCAAAAAATAAAAAAAGTTTCTCATGAACGCGTATTTTATTTGATCAGACAACATGAGACTCGAACCTCTACTCGAACCTATATCCTGGGAGTTAGACCCGTTGCCAACTGGGCTAATCCCCATTGGTTTAACACGTAATTTCAGATTATGCCTACATCTAACGTTTGCAATAAAATGAACTAATTTAATTTAATGTCCACCGGATTAAATTATTGACACCCAAAACTAGTTTTAGCAATGCCTCCATGTCTGGCTAATATTTTAGTTTACCGGCCATGTAATCCATTAGGGATTCTCGATTCTTTGCAGTATCCTTTTCTTAATCTATTTGAAAACTTTTCCCTTTTATTTGCTGGTTATTTCGTGGTTAATGCTTGAGATATTAGTTATTATCCCCATTAAGAGAATATGTCGGTCATTGAAGAGAGTTGGCATTTATGGTTGATTTTCCTCGGACAAGCTCTTCCAAGATGTAATCTCAACCCCTATTTAATGAATCTCAGTTATAAAAAGCTTTGAACTGCCAATTTGTATTAAATTTTATCGCACAATTTGGGTATTCCGCTTACTCTTCTCTTGTTGGAATTAATGGCCTTTGTTTCGTTGATTCTCTTATCAAATTATGTCTTCATCTGTTTATTCTTCTCTATTTACTTCTTTTTTTGATGCCGAGTTGTTTGATTAAAAGTCTTTGAGAATTTGTCCAGCATATGAGTCCTCGGGTTTGTTCTTTTTTTTGTTGCTCCTCAAATGTTTAGTTTATTGCCTACCAGCCTTATGTGTTTCAGCTATTCTTTACCTCCTTCGTGTTTTTGCCACTGCGTCGGAACTATTTGGATATCCTTTGTCAGCCTTTGGTCTGGTATTTCACTGCTCCCATTCTCCTATCTCATTGTTGTTCCATGTCAAATAGTCCAACCAGTAAATTAACTATTTGGGTTTCCTTTGTCAGCCTTTGGTCTGGTATTCCAATTTTCCTTTGTCTTTGTCTAATAATATCTCTTGTCATCATCCAGTGAGATGTTTTCTATCCACCAAATTTCTAAAAGAAAAGAAAAAAATAAATAATAAAAATTCATAGCTCTGCAACCCCATGAAGAACAGTGCATTTGTATATGTTGTTTTGACAATTTTTTGAGACTTTTTTATTCAAGTTTCCCCCATCTTATCTCCATCTTCTCTTGGTACTCACTGGTGGTATTCTGGTTTCCTTGTAATTTCCTCCTCCTTAACAGACAATGAATAGAGTATTCGTTATTTAGTGGAGTGCGAAGGCATTAATTATTTTCTTATTTTTTTATTTTGGGGCTTTTTCACCCTGGCCTTTTAGTAGCCAACATCTATTTCTAGTTCTTATCTTATCACAACCAACAATATTCTTCATTCTCGCCAACCTCTTTTATGATACTGCAAGAATCATTTAGTTCCCTAAATGGCGTTACAGGTTCGGTAAGCTGTCCTCTCTTGTTCTTTTATTTCATATGGTATTTGACCTTTGGTTTGCATTATTCTTGTTTAGTCTGTAATTCATGATTCTGTATAGTTTAATAGTCCATACGATTATTAAGTCCTTGACTTTTGCCTTCAGTTTCTTGTATTATTTCTTAACTCAGTGCTTACTTGCATATCACATGGAGTTTGAGTATTAACTAGCGTTTCCTAATTCTATATTCAAAATTTTTATTCCTTAGTGTGCATCCCTTTTATTCTCATTGCAAAATAGAATTTGTTCTCATATGCTTAAGCTCTTGTTCATTTTAAACCTTATTATTTTCACCTTCATTCTTTCAATCATCTGGCTTTCGTGCTCTTTAACTGGGGTTATTGATTTAGCCTTGTGGAATATCTTTATCTCAAAGTTCTTGAATTCTAGCAAAAATCTTAAGGGTTTTTATCGGTCTTCTAGTGTTTTAATCCTATGTAGCCTATTCATAAAGCTAGTATACCCCCGTCTCAGTTTTAGTTCTTTTCCTTTCAACATGAAACTGCTCTCATGAAACGTCCAAGGAATTGGGACGCCTATCACTAGGGATCATCTTAATCATCTTTGCAGATCTTTCAAGCCGGATATTATTTTTTTTTATCAGAGACAAAGGCCCCATTTGACAGAATGGACCTTGTATTGAAAAAAACCTGAATTTCATGATTGGTTTATAGTTCCGTCTGTTGGAATCGCTAAGGGTCTAGCAATTTCCCAACATAAAAACGTAGAATTAAAACTAATTTCAACTCATTTAAATGTATGCCATTATGAAACGCTACTTGGTGAAAAATAAATAGAAATTACTTGTGTTTATGGTGCAGTTGAAGCAGACAAAAAAAAAAAAAGCCCAATGGTCACATATTTCAGATTTATCTAAACAAGTTCAAAAACCATGGGTTTTAATCGGAGACTTGAATATCATCCTGGACCCGGGAGAAAAACAAGGTGGTAACAATTCAAGCTCAAGTAGCAAAGCCTTTGCCACTCATATTATAGACTCTTTGGGACTCCAAGATGCGGGATATGAAGGAGCTCTGTTCACTTGGTCAAACAACAGATTTGGAGATGTTAATATATGCGAAAGGATCGATAGAGCTTTAACATCTTACTAGTAGATTCAGTTATTCCCAAATACAAAGGTAAGTCATCTAACCATAATAGGTTCAGCACATACTCCTCTCCTTTTTGATTCCAACCCGGAAACAAAAAGGCTTCAAAAACCTTTTAGATGCCTAAGGTCGTGGCTTTCCCACCCTATATTATCTTCAGTAGTGGCGGCATTTTGGAACCTTCATTCCTCAAATTCCTCTGTTAGAAATTTTGCTTCCAACGTAAAATCTCCCACATCCGATCTAGCTCATTGGAATACTGATGTATTTGGTAATATTCACAAAAACATCAAAAATATTAACAATAGAATATATAACATCCACAAATCCGGTAACTTTACGTCCAAGATAGATACCATCAAAAATCTTCAAGCCGAACTTGGAAAATGGTACGAAATTAGAAATGACTATTATCATCAACTATCTAGGGACAAGTTCTTTAAATAATATGATCAAAATACAGAATGCTTCCATGCCTCTGCCTCTAATAGGAAGAAAATAAATACAATTCATTCCCTCGGAGAACCATCAAGCCTTTGGATTTCAGATATAGATCAAATTAATTCTCCTCTAATCACCCACTTCACCAAAATAGGAGCTTCTCAAATTAGTAACTACAATTTCGACTTGTCAGAAATAATCAAACCTTGTATCTCTGATTTGGAAAACTCAGTCTTAACCCAAATTCCATCCAAAGAAAAAATTTGGTCTACGCTATCTAATATGAACCCTTGGGGAGCTCCTGGGCCGGACAGTTTCCAACCGGGTTTTTTCAAAGCCAATTGGGAAACCTTAGGTTCGGATATAACATATATAGTACCAGAATTTTCTTAGAACAGGGGTCATGGCACAAGAGTTCAACCATTCTTTTATCACTCTTATTCCGAAAATATCAACTCTGCAAACGCCGACAGATTTTAGACCAATCTGTCTCAGCAACACAATTTATAAACTCATTTTTAAAATTTTAGCTAATAGATTGAAACCCAATTTAAATAGGATCATTTCTACAACCAATCTGCCTTTCTGCCAGGGAGACAAATTACAAATAATATTATCATCGCTCACGAACTTCTTCATTCTATGAAAACCTCCAAAACGAAAAAATTTCCTTAGCTCTCAAGATTGATTTTTCCAGGGCGTTTGATAGAGTGGAGTGGCGATTTATCGAGAAATCTTTATCCTCTTTTGGGTTTAGTGATACCTGGTTAATCTCACCTTCCAATGCATTTCCACCACAAGTTTCTCTATTCTTTTAAACGGGTCACCGAGTCCAATTTTCTCTAATTCTAGGACAAGGAGATTCGCTATCCCCATACCTATTCCTAATTTGCATGGAGATTCTTTCAAGACTCCTTGAAAAGGCTACAGAAGAAAATAAACTATCAGGGATCAAAATAAATAAACACGCATCGACTATATCTCACTTGTTCTTCGCTGATGATTGTTTTTGTTCACCAAAGCGGACCCGGGGAAAGCAAAATTTTTATTGAATATTCTATCTAAATTCGAGGAAATAACATGTCAAATGGTAAACCTTCAAAAATCGAGTATCTAATTTAGCCCTAGAATCCATCCCAAACATGGGAAAATAATAGCAAAAATCCTAAAAGTTCCGCTGATGACTAAAAAAGACAGATACCTCGGAACTCCTATGTTCTTTGATAAAAACAGGTAAGAAATTTCGAACCGCTTCTACAAAGATATTATAATTCGCTACAAGGTTGGAAAGCAAAGTTGTTATCTCAAGCGGGGAGGACAATATTAATTCAATCCATTCTACAAGCTTATCCAACTTATCATATGGAAATGCTAGCTTTTCCCAAGGACACATTAGACAAATTAGATAAAATTCAAAGAGATTTCTGGTGGATTAGAGAAAAATTGGGGGTTATATAAAGGTGTGGATAGGCATGTGCAAACCAAAATCGCAAGGGGCCTTGGGAATTAAGAATCCTCATAATTTCAATATAGCGCTGCTTACGAAAGTGGCTAGCAAAGTAATAACAGAAAAAGAGCAACTTTGGGTGAAACTTCTTGAAGCGAAATATTTTAAAAACTCTAATCCTTTCGAACCTACAAGAAATTACGAGCTATCATGAATTTGGACAAGTATACAAAAAGGTCTAAATATTATAAAAGGAAATTTTATTTGTCAAGTGAAAAATTGAGCTACTGCAAAGATTTGGGAAGATGTCCGGATTCCTAATACGGAAAAATTAAATATACAAAGGGATAAAGAAGAACTTTTACAGGAAAAAGTTCAAGATCTTTTGAATAATGAAGGATCCTGGGACACTGGGAAACTAGATAAATTTTTCTCTTCGAAAACAGAAGAAAAAATCCTAGCCATTACTTCAAATATAGAAGAAAGAGATAGAATTAGATGTGAAACACCATCATTCGGGAGATTTCACGATAAAAAATGTTTATAATTATCTCATCAATCAAGACGCGGATAATGAGGATAATATAGATTTCCCCCAGAAAAACTTTGGAAAATGCAGGCAATTACGAGAATTATACTTTTCATATGGAAGCTAGTTCAAAATGCTTTGCCGACCACTAGAAGACTGGCAGCACATAACTCGGAGATCTCTCATAAGTGTCCAATGTGCAACAACCAAGCTATGGAAACGGAAAACCATCTTTTCAGAACTTGTCCTTTTGCTAGATCAATTTGGTTGGTTTCTCTCTGGGCGCAATTAATTCACAGATAATTACAGATTTTATAAACAAGTGGGTTAAAATTTGGATTTCAGATCCAAAATTAGCGCAATTTTGGGGTCAGATTGCTACTATACTTTGGTTCATTTGGAATCTTCGGCATTGCATGCAGAAGCAAAGGCGCTTTTGAAGGCTTTGAAATGGCTGAAAGATAACATACTTTTAAGTGTCTTTATTATGACAGATTGTAAGCTCCTGGCGGACTCAATAGACAAAAAAGGTATAAAGGAGAATATTTCCATGTTAGAAAGACTTCCGCAAGCTAAGGTAAAATTTATCAGCAGAGATCACAATGCAGTGGCGGACTCAGTGGCGAAAGAAGCAAGGATCAGAAGACTACGACACATTCCAAAACACTTGAACCAGCAAGCGACAAAAGAAAGCATTATTACTAATGTCTTTGATAAAAATGAAATTGTAGATCTTTTGTATTATATTTTTTAGTTAATATATTTCGTCTTTTCATCAAAAAAAAAAAAAGAAATTTAATGTCCACCTATATACCAAATAATAAAAGGTTTACAAATGTATATTTCGCACAAAATTCGTAGCTAAAGCCAATTATAATGGTAATCTCTCAAAAGATTTTACTTTTAGATTTTCGTATGGGAAATGTTTTCAAGGTAAACAGTCTAGTTTTCAATTTATGATTAGCCCAACTGCACATCCCAATGGAAACGGGACCGAAGTAATTCACTTGAACCGGGGCGAAAATTATCACTCCTTATTAAGAATTGAAGAGATTACAAAGAGTCTCAGGGCCTATTACATACTTGAATATGCATTAATGTAAAGTTGAAGTGGTGAACAACAAATAAGAATAACACAACAAATAGTCTTTTGTCCGTATTAGGTTTACTCATATGTGTTTCGAGTACGTCCAGAAAGAACCCAAAGACCTTCAGCCAACACAGTTGTGGGAATCGGGTAGCAAATCTTTTAGCGTCTGTAATCAGAAATGCAGTGTCATTGCCTACCCATGCCATAATATTTGAATGTGCATCATTAGTTCCCACATCGTAGAAGATCTCAAAAAAACTCAGCGGTGGTAGCCCCATTGGTGGTATTCGATGGGCCAGCTTGGGCAGGGACCTGGGACATCATTTGTCCCTCAATCTTGTCTCTCTCTAACAACAGGTAATCCATGAGCTTCTGTAAACCACAAAATTTCCATATTAGAAAAATTTCCGCAAGCTAAGGTAAAATTTATTAGCAGCGATCACAATGCAGCAGCGGACTCAGTGGCGAAAGAAGCAAGGATCAAAAGATTACAACACATTTCAAAACACTAGAACCAGCAAGCGACAAAAGTGATACAGGTGTATCCGTACTCCTTTAGGGAACTTAGTTAACCCCAAGCTAAGTTGAGGGAAGAAACCTATTCTAGGCATGAATCCTTGTTTAGGCAGAATTCCTAGTTAGGGAAGAGTTTTGTTTTAGGCAATACTCTTAGTTTAGGAAATAGATTCCTAATAGAAGTCCTTGGTCGGCTGAGTACGATGAAGGCTATAAATAGAGGGCTTTGGCTAATAGCTAAGGATAGATACTAGGCACAGAAAACCTAGAGAAAGCTTACGACAATACTTGTGCAAGCTTAGCAAACGGTTTAAGGTTAATCCACTGTTTAGAGAAGATTGTGAGCGTAACAAAGAGAGAATTGTAATCGTTTTCTTGTTCATAATCTAAGAGAAGATATTTTCTTCGAATTACTACTTGTGTTCTGTTTTCTAAGTTTCTCGTCTATTATTATTCTGAATTCTGCCTTTATAGTAATAGTTACCAAGGTACAGAGATCAATACGTATCAAGTTCGCATCACGAGCAAGGTTAGTTTTTAGGGTAAATCCTTGTGGTTTATGGTTTTCACTAGATCTCTCTACATAAATCTTGGTGAGGTACTCGAGAAGTTGGAAGACGTTAAGAAAACAAGGGGATCAAGGATGACAAATTCAGATGGTGATCCTAAGGAAGGCGAACCACAAATTATGGAAGAAAAGGTGGCTACGTTGCAAACATACATGAAGTCAATTCAAGTTACCCTTCAGGAGTTGAGTGAATGTATTCGTTCTCATACAACTAAGCTGAAGACGAAGAAAAATATTATACCTTCACCCGAACCTTCGGAAAAAGATGATTCAGAAGAAGACGATTCGGAAGAAGAAGAAGAAGAAGAAGAGGAAGAAGATGAGGAGGAAGAAAAGAAGAAAGAGTTTCTTAAAAGTCCTACATCAACTAAACCTCATGGTAAGAATCTAAAAATTGATTTCCGTGTTGATATTCCACTTTACGATGGGAGTGTCGATGTAGAAAAATTGGATGATTGGATTGAACGTCTAGAGACGTATTTTTCTTTCTTTGAATATGGTTCAAAGGAAAAGATTGCTTTCGCGGCATTGAAGCTACAAAAGCATGCTCTAACCTAGTGGAAATCTTATCAAAGACAAAACCTAGGTAAAGGAGTATTGTCTTGGAAAAGATTCAAGGCAGTTGTAAGGAAACAGTTTTATCCGGTTGGCTACCTTGAGGAGAGATGGTTCAAGTGGTACAACTTGAAGCATACTTACAACCAAACCGTACAAGAATATACTTCGAAATTTCAGAATCAAGCTATGATTTTGGACTTAGACTTGGGGGATTATGTTATCTACATGAAATATATTTCCGGGTTCCATGAGTATATACGGAAGGAGTTGAAGATGTTTTCGGTGGATACTATCTCCGAAGCAAGTATAAAAGCTAATGCCATTGAGGGCAGGCTTAAGAAATCTGATTCAAAGGGAAATACTAAGGTGAAATCTGGAGGTACCACTGTGAAAGGAGGTGAAAGGAGCAAAGAAGAAGGGAAATCTAGTGACAAGGAAGGTTTGTCTTGCACCCATTGCAAGCAAACAGGTCACATTGTCGACAAGTGTTGGGTTAAGAACCCTCATCTAAAGCCTAAAGGGTTGCAGAGGAAAGAATCCAAGAAGGCAGCACTAGTCGCTCAAACTCCAAAAGAAGTCCACGGACTAACGGAACCCAATTCAAAGCTTTCTCTTATGACAGGGGCAAAAGAAAGACCTTCAAAAGATGATCTTAGGGAGCAACTCTTCACAGTGAACATGCAAGTCAAAACTTCACTAGTTGATGTTGTTATTGACCCGGGAAGTCAGAAGAATTTACTTTCAAATTCTTTGGTGCAGAAGTTAGGTTTGAATACTTTCAAACATCTAAAACCATACCCATTAGGATGGCTTCAAAAGGAAGGGGACTTACAAGTTTCACAACAGTACACGTTCAAATTTGCTCTAGATGAGTCATATATTGACGAAGTTACATGCGACGTAGTTCCTTTGGATGTTTGTCAGGTGGTACTAGGTAGTCCTTACCTATGGGATAGAGATGCAACTCTACACAGGAGGGAACAAAAGTACACCTTTACCAAAGATGGAGAAAGTTTTGTGATTCGGGCTATTGATTCTCCTCTTGAGGGAGCAATTCTGATCACAACCACTCATGCTAAGCAGTTGGTGAATGCTAGCACGAAGTTCATTCTCCTTGTGATCCGTTCTCTTGAGGAGAAGCCGAGTGGAGTTTGTTTGACAGCCTTGACTGCACAACAAGAAGATGACCTAGAAAGGTTGAAGTTTAAGTACAAGGATTTATTTTCAGATGTCACGGGATTACCGCCAAAGAGGAGTGTGGAGCATGAGATCATGTTGACAGGGGAGAGTTCTCTTCCTAATGTAGGTCTTTATCGCACGACCATAGAGGAATCTAATGAGATCAAGAAACAAGTCCAGGAACTTCTATAATTAGGAATGATAGTGCCAAGTGCTTCACCTTGTGGATCAGTAGTGTTGTTGGTTCCAAAGAAAGATGGACGCTGGCGCATGTGTATTGATTATAAAGCATTGAACAAGATCACAATCAAGAATTGTTATCCTTTACCTAGGATAGACGACATGATGGATCAGTTGGAAAAAGCTTGAGTCTTTACAAAGTTAGATTTCAAATTCGGATATCACCAGATGAGAGTTCGAGAAGATGATACATGGAAAACTGCTTTCAAAACCAAACAAGGCTTGTTCGAATGGTTGGTGATGCCTTTTGGTTTGTGTAATGCTCCAGCAACGTTTATGCGTTTGATGAATGATTTGTTATGACCTTTTATAGAAGATTTTGTGATTGTTTACTTGGATGATATCCTAATATACAACAGAACTTGGGAAGAGCATCTCGTTCACGTTGAGAAGGTGTTTAAAGTGTTACATGAAGGCCAACCAAGTTGAACGTAAAGAAGTGTGAGTTTGGGAAGGAGGAGTTAGTGTATCTCGGATTTATTGTTGGTGGTGGACAACGGAAGATTGATCCAAGGAAGGTTGAAGTGATCACTAAGTGGCCTAGACCTAGTACTCTGAATCAAATCGGGAGTTTCTTAGGGGCTTGCACCTACTTGCGTAAGTTTATCCGGCATTTTTCAAATATTGCAGGACCATTACATGGTTTGACGGGAGCTAAGGCAAAGTTTGAATGGAAGCAAACCCATGAAGACGCTTTTCAGTTACTAAAAAGAAAGATTTCAGAAGCACCAGTGTTGACATTGCCTAACCTACAACGTACTTTTGAAGTTGAGACCGACGCTTCTAACTATGCATTGGGAGGAGTGTTGTTACATGATGGTAAACCAGTGGAGTACCATTCAGAATTATTCTCAGGTGCTATTAAGAATTACGCACCTTATGACAAAGAATTTTATGCTTTATATCAATGTATCAAACATTGGCGAGTGTATCTCTTAGGTAAAGAAGTAGTGGTACATTCAGATCACAAACCGTTGGAGTATCTACATGCACAGACAAAACTACAACAAGACCGACACATGAAGTGGATGTCTTACTTGATGACTTTCAATATTCTCATTACGTACAAGAAGGGAGTAGCAAACAAGTTGGCAGATATGTTATCTCGGCCTCTAGTTCGAGCATTAATGGTGGCCATGAGAATTCAGCCAATTGTCCCTCAAGAGTATGCGGAGTCATACGCATCCAGCAAAGACTTCAAGAAGGTGCTAGAAGGTGTAAAGAGTGGTTTGAAAAGCGAGTATGAACTCCGAGATGGATTGTTATACAAAGGTCAGTTACTTTGCATACCAGAAGATGGAGATCGTTTACAATGGTTGAGAGAGGCACACACTTCCCGAGTTGCTGGACACTTTGGGATGAATAAAACTATACTTAACCTCCGGCGTTATGTCTTTTGGCCGAAGATGCAAGATGATGTGGCTAAGTTAGTTAGAGGGTGTAAGTTGTGCAAAGACATCCAAACCTTCCAACAGAAAACGTGGGTTATATCTACCATTACCAAGTACCATCAAGGCCTTGGGAGAGTATTGCTATGGATTTTCTTGGTGGGTTACCGAAGACCAAGTCTCGGTCATGATTACTTGTTCGTTGTGGTCGACCGATTCAGCAAGATGATTGCATTAATTCCATGTACAAAGACGGTAACGGAGCCGATGCAAAGAAAGCTCTTCTTTGAGCACGTGTGGAAGCATTTTGGTTTACCTACTTCGATTATTTCTGATAGGGATAGTCGATTCCTTAGTCACTTTTGGGATTCTTTATGGAAGATGATGGACACTAGGTTGAATAAGAGTACAACTTTTCATCCATAAACAGACGGACAAACAGAAGTGGTCAATAGGACTATGGTTCACATGTTAAGGGGATATAATTCTAAGCATCCTAAAACTTGGGATGAGAGCTTACCGTATCTACAGTTTGCTTTCAATAGAGCAGTTCACGCTCTTCTTCGGAAATCTCCTTTCGAGACGTGCTATGGTTACTTACCACCTAGTCCTTTCGATCTAGTATTTTCTAGTGACACCTCAATGGGGGGGAAAGGAAGGAAGTGAATGGCAAAAGGAACAAAAGTTCTTGGAGAAGATATCTCAGAGTCATGCGACTGTTGAAGCGCAACTAAAGAAGTCACAAGCCAAATACAAAGCAAAGCATGACAAGCATCTTGTACCTTTTAATTTCGGTGTTGGTGACTTGGTATGGTTAAAATTAGGTAAGGAACGACTGAAGGGGGAAGGTAAGAAGTTGAAACCATTGAGGTATGGACCATTTCGTATTCTCGATCAGATTGGTGACAATGCCTTTCGTCTAGATCTGCCACCTTATCTAGGGATGTACTCGGTAATAAATGCCGAATACTTGAAGTTGTTTGAACCACCATTACTTGATGATGACGGCGACGACACTATGATCTTACCACGAGTAGAAGACTTATGGTTTGATAGAGAGGAACCACTCAAGGAAGACTGCATATTGGAGCGAAGAGTGACTAAAACATGACAAGGAGAGAAAGAAGCTTTTCTAATTGGATGTAAAGGTCAAGTTCCTAGCAAGGCTAAGTGGTTTAACAAGGAAAAAGGGACTCTCGAGTTCCCTAACCTTCATTTTTAACTCTAACAGGAGTTCAAGTTCTTTAAAGGGGGACCCATGATACAGGTGTATCCGTACTCCTTTAGGGAACTTAGTTAACCTCAAGCTAAGTTGAGGGAAGAAACCTATTCTAGGCATGAATCCTTGTTTAGGTAGAATTCCTAGTTAGGGAAGAGTTTTGTTTTAGGCAATACTCTTAGTTTAGGAAATAGATTCCTAATAGAAGTCCTTGGTCGGCTGAGTACGATGAAGGATATAAATAGAGGGCTTTGGCTAATAGCTAAGGATAGATACTAGGCACAGAAAACCTAGAGAAAGCTTACGACAATACTTGTGCAAGCTTAGCAAACAGTTTAAGGTTAATCCACTGTTTAGAGAAGATTGTGAGCGTAACAAAGAGAGAATTGTAATCGTTTTCTTGTTCATAATCTAAGAGAAGATATTTTCTTCGAATTACTACTTGTGTTCTGTTTTCTAAGTTTCTCGTCTATTATTATTCTAAATTCCGCCTTTATAGTAATAGTTACCAAGGTACAGAGATCAATACGTATCAAAAAGAAAACATTATTACTAATGTCTTTGATAAAAATGAAATTGCAGATCTTTTGTATTATATTTCTTAGTTAATATATTTCGTCTTTTCATCATTTTTTTTAATGTCCACCTATATACCAAATAATAAAAGGTTTACAGATGTATATTTTGCACAAAAATCGTAGTTAAAGCCAATTATAACGGTACTCTCTCAAAAGATTTTACTTTTAGATTTTCGTATGGGAGATGTTTTTAAGCTAAACGGTCTAGTTTCCAATTTATGATTAGCCCAACTGCACATCCCAATGGAAACAGGACCGAAGTAATTCACTTAACGGGGCGAAAATTATCATTCCCCACAAACCTCCATCTATTGTTGTTTGAGGGTGAAAACGGTTTCTGCTGATTTTGGTAATTTCGGGTGTGTGGGTGAGAAACGAATTTAAACCCTAAACAATGTACTGCAAGGGAGTACTTTAGATTCGAGAGATCAATCTGTACAAATCCGGCCTAAACCAAGAATTGGTCGTTCCAGACTTGCTTCGGTCACAAAGTGAAGGAGAAGGGTTGGTTTTGGGGAGGGAAGCGAAGAAAGTGTTGAGACCAGAATAGTTGATTCTGGAAGAGTAGTTGTTTTACGACTTGTATCAGAAAGTGGGAAGCTCACAGATGGAGATCTAGCAAATGTTTTCTGAATGTTGCATGCTCCTGACCTGAACTTGTTGTTCGGTGGAAATAGGTAATGCCTATTTATACAAGTCGAAGTGAAACGTACTCTGGTCTCATTAAGAAATGGAAAACGGGTGAGTAAATGGGAGGAGGTGGTAACCGATAACGCCTGGAATTGATGTTCCATAAAAGAAAGTGTTTCACCATTACTCCCTGTATTTACTAACCGCCTCATCCTTATGACACTTTCCTATAACGGGCGTAGTGTACTCCGCACGCTGTAAACCGCCAAACCAATACCCAATGAGCATCCCCCAGTTTGTGACATGCGTTGATATCTCGAGTATTTTCGTGGAAAACATGTAGCACCTTGTTGTTGTCCGGCGAGTTGAGCTTGGGAGACTTGCCGTCTCGGTGGTGACCTTCGACGGTCGAGATTTTGCATCTTAAGAGGAAACATAGCCGTTGATTATTGAAACCCTTCGTTTGGTAGCCAGTGTCATGAAAGCATGATCAGTATGGCTTTAATATGGCTTAGTTTAGGCGCGGCCAAAAGTTAGGGTTTTGGATTTGTTTAGGCGCGACTAAACTAGGGCCAAAGGTTTCCATGTGTTGGGTGGTAACCTTGGACGGCTAAGATCTGCACCTTAGATGAAAAAGCGGCCGTTGATTGTTGCAGGCTTTCGTTTTGGTAGCCGCATAGGGAAGGCCGGTATGGTGTGGTGTGGCAAGGTGGTTGGCATGCCATTGGCAAATGTGGTATGGTATGCCTTGGCGCGGTTTGGCGTGGCCAAAACTAGGGTTTTGGGCCAAAGGTTACCATGCGTTGTTTGGCGAGCTTGGACGGCTAGGATTTGCATCTAGGATGGAAGGGTGGCCGTTGATCGTCGCACGTCTTCCTTTTGTTAGCCGCAATAGGGAAGGCCGGTATGGTATGGCGCGGCAAGGCGGTTGGCATGCCATTGGCACATGTGGCATGGCATGCCTTGGCGTGGTTTGGCGTGGCCAAAATAGGGTTTTGAGCCAAAGGTTACCATGCGTTGTTTGGCGACCTTGGACGGCTAGGATTTGCATCTAGGATGGAAGGGTGGTCGTTGATCGTCGCACGCCTTCGTTTTGGTAGCCGCAATAAGGAAGGCCGGCATGGCATGGCATGGCGCGGCAAGGCGGTTGGCATGCCATTGGCACATGTGGCATGGCATGCCTTGGCGCGGTTTGGCGTGGCCAAAACTAGGGTTTTGGGCCAAAGGTTACCATGCGTTGTTTGGTGACCTTGGACGACTATGATTTGCATATAGGATGGAAGGGTGGCCGTTGATCGTCGCACGCCTTCGTTTTGGTAGCCGCAATAGGGAAGGCTGGCATGGCATGGCGCGGCAAGGCGGTTGGCATGCCATTGGCACATGTGTCATGGCATGCCTTGGCGCGGTTTGGCGTGGCCAAAACTAGGGTTTTGGGCCAAAGGTTACCATGCGTTGTTTGGCGACCTTGGACGGATAGGATTTGCATCTAGGATGGAAGGGTGGACGTTGATCGTCGCACGCCTTCGTTTTGGTAGCCGCATGGGAAAGGCCGGCATGGTGGGGCCAAGACAAAATGGAGCGGATGGCTTGGCATAGTGGGGCCAAGGGTTTGGAACGGACGGCTTGGCATGGTGGGGCCAATGCAAGGTGCGGTTGGCTTGGCATGGTGGGGCCAAGGGGTTGGCACGGACGGCTTGGCATGGTGGGGCCAAGGCAAGGTGCGGTTGGCATGGTGGGGCCAAGGGTTTGGCATGCCATTGGCGCATGGTGCGGCTACCATGGTTGGGGCCAAGGGTTTGGCACGGACGGCTTGGCATGGTGGGGCCAAGGCAAGGTGCGGTTGGCATGATGGGGCCAAGGGTTTGGCATGCCATTGGCGCATGGTGCGGCTAGCATGGTTGGGGCCAATGGTTTGGAACGGACGGCTTGGCATGGTAGGGCCAAGGCAAGGTGCGGTTGGCTTGGTGGGGCCAAGGGTTTGGCATGCCATCGACGCATGGTGCGGCTAACATGGTTGGCATGCCTTGGCGCGGTAGACGCGGCTGGCATGGTTGGCATGCCTTGGCGCATGGTGCGGCTAGCATGGTTGGCATGCCTTAGCGTGGGGATGTGGCTGGCATGGTTTGCCATTGGCACGATGGTGCTACCGGCATGGTTGGCATGCCTTGGCGCGGTAGCATGAGAATTAGGGTTTGGCATAGATGATGTTGGTCAATGTTAAGGGTTCTTCCGTGGAACATGACCCATGTAAAAAAAAAAAAAGGTACCCCGGTAATTCTTGCGTAGGCATGCTGATCGATTCAATAAATGTGCTAATGGTCATAGTGATGTCATGTCAGTTATACAATTTTACGATTTTAACCCTAAGCTATAAACCACCATCAACATTAAGTCCCCTGCTTAGCTCGGAACGGGAGCATCGTTGCGAGGTAAGCATAAGATGATGACAGGCCAGGACAAAAATCGAAATAACAAGTCGTGAAAAGATGGTCAGGAAGGTCCGACTAACCTTTTTCGAGAGGTAAGGAGAGTTCATGATCCCCATGTTTGGCAGCCTTGCATAGATTCTATTTGTGGTGTAGACCGTGAAGCGGTGAGATGAAGATCGTCGTCTTAGTCTGGCTATGCATCATCTTGGCTGGGTTATGGAACATCATGACGCCGGCTCGGCGAGTTGTTGGTGTTGGCGCGGCAAGTCATGGAGCGGCACGATTGTGCAAGGCATGACGCGGTTTGGCGAGGCAAGCATGGCGCGGACGGTTTGGCATGGTGCGGCCATGGCAAGGCGCGGTTTGGTGAGGCAAGGGATGCGCGGATGGCTTGGCGTGGTGGGGCCAAGGCATGGTGCAGACGACTTGGCATGGTGATTTGTCTTCGCGGGCCCGGTTGCCTCTTTTCCTTACTTGACTCAAATAGGAAGTCATTTCCTTATTCAAACTCCCAAGTATCACGCCTATAAAAGGGGCCAGCCTCTCCTTTTATTTCACACCTTTATTATTATTTTTTTTTTTTACTCTGGCCGTGTGGTAACAAGTAGTTTTTAACGAGCGAATCCTGTATGTCTTCCAAAGACTTCCTCTTTAACTTGTTTTTTCTTGTTTTCTTGTGTTAGTGCAAACCCTAGCTGCAGGCGTACCTTTTCATGATCTTGTAGAAAATATTGTCCTTCTATGTTGGCATGAATCCTAGATGTAGGTATGCTTTGCACGAACCTGTAGTAGCATTTAGGCGTGAATACCGTAGCAATGTTGACCGCCTCAATTTATTGTGCAAAGTAGGCATGCATGAGCTGGTAACTGTCATTCTCTTCTCATGAAAACCTAATTTCTAGGTTTTACTCCTTTTCCTGGTGTGGCCGTGTGTATGGTTCCCATGGTGGTGCGCGCCTCCTTGGCCGGGCGCAAATTTCCCGCTGCAGGGTACGGCCTTGGCAGGAGGTGGTGATGCAGGGTCTGTCAGTCCCCATTTCTTTGCCTATACGTATTGTGACTTTGAAACAAATTGGCCTGCGTCCAGGATAGATCTCCCGTGTCTGATAAAATAATTTCCATGCAATTTCCGTAATAATTTCTCTTCGTATTGTTCCATTGTAGTTGTTTCGGAAGTGGAAGTAGCGTGAGAGAATTTTCGCTAGGATGTCATTTGAGAAAAGTTCTTCAGTACCGAAAGACGTTGGCAATTCCAAGAGAAACATAAATGATGAGTTCTTTACAACATCCGCCACGATTAGGAGAAACCATCCCAAGTATGTGTCGATTCTTCTGACTGGTCCGGAAACTGAAGGAGAGGCCCGGTCGGTTCGGCCAGGAGGTGTAATAAGGTTTTGTCTTCAGAGGAAAGAGTATCATGCTTCTCCTATCGACTTTAAAATCTCTGTGAGTCCGTTGCGTCCCTTTGAGAAATGGATGCGATTCATGATGAGCCAGGAATGTGTAAAAGCCAGTTTGACCAAGGCGCAGATCATTGATGCCGTCGCGGCTTCCGCAGTGCTTCAAATTAGGAAATATATTCCAGGCTTGGTTGCTTTTATTTCCAGATGGTGTCCGGACACCCACACGGCCATATGCAGGTGGGGTGAAATGACTATCTCCTTAGAGAGCGTGGCCGTATTTCTCAATCTTCCCGTAATAGGAAACCTCGATGTCAAATTGTCTGCAGATGAAGAAGAAATGCGCGCCGCTCTGGTCGTGAAATCAAAAGGATTCGTTCGGAAAGAAAACGAGACGAGGTGCTTCTATGGATGGTGGGTGTCTCAGTGGTTTCCTGATGAGTTGGAGACGAATCAGAAGAATAATAAGCTTCATGTTGCGGCGTTCTTGGCTCTTTGGTTATCCAGAGATATTTTTGATGACGGCTCGGGTAAGAAGGAGATAAGACAGGAACTTATCAAGTTTGCCATAAAATTGGCAAAAGGTGTCGTTCTCCCTATTGGCGGCTTGTTTCTTGGTTATCTGTACACACACTTGTGTTGATGGTGGATTTTCATTTAAGGTTAAAATTGTAAAAACCAGAAAATCATGCGCTGACATCTTGTAAAAGATAAAGCCATTAATAAGTGTTGGATACTCCTTCACTTTACTAATTCACCTAGAATGGAGCATGTGGCAACAATCCCATTCTGTGAATACATGAAATTCATCCAGGTTGGAGCATGTAGCAACAATCCCATATACCCTGTGAATTTATAGCATTATTAATTAATGCGTGAGCAGCCTTGTATTTTCTGTACTCATTATCAGTGCGGCATGACGACTGAGTGTTGCTCTCAGCAGAGCAACACGAACCTCCAAGCATTATAATGAAAGCATGTACGAAATACCCGTACAGGTTGCAACTCTCGGTGCTAGCCCGATTGAGAACTCTCGGTGTGTTATACTAGCCCGATTGAGCATCCGTGACCGACCGTATCGGTCGGATATGATCTCGTTCATCCAACTTCACCAAAGATGATTGGATGGCCCAGATCAATTCCATAACCCCCAAGCAGGTATGAAATATTCACTGCCGAACCAACGCGGACCCCGCATGGTCGGCCTCCCTCCAGAATTGGCCTAGCTTGCCAAAACGTCCAAACCAGAGCAGTATGGGCGGAAAACCCTAAATTAGGGTTTGCGGCACATTACATGTGTCGCTAAACAATCTCAACCATCCATCTTCGCAGGTATAGATGGAGGGTGTAGATGTAGATTCAAAGGGCCCAAAGCATGTCAACACAATCACCGTGGGCCCGCCTACATGCCTGACCAATCGGTCAGGACCAACCATGGTTGGTCATCCCAATTCGTGCGCCCAAACAGAGCATGGTTACACGGCCGTGAAAGCCAAAATTAGGGTTTCAAGCATCACGAACGTCCATCTTCTCCGGCACGAATGGAGGGTCCCAGATTAGATTAAGCAGGTCCGGTCATACCAATATGACCACCGTGGGCCTATCCCTCCCCTCACCTAATCGTCCAAGGCATATCATGCCTGGCTATCCCAAAACGCGCATCCAAACCAGCGTGGTCACACTTCCCAAACTGCAAACTGATCTCGACCACTCAACTTCACCGGACGATTTGAGTGGCTTAGATCACATTTTCATGGGATAGTCAGGTATAGGCGTGAACACCATCCTACCAACTACACGCCATACTGATCGACCAAGACCGACCAAGATTGGTCGTCTTGGAACGCGCGTCCAAACTAGGCATGTCACGCGGTTTCCAATTCCTTTGCGGCAATGGATTTTTGCCGCAAACCGATCTCAACCACCCCTCTTTGCCGGTCAAATCGAGTGGCCTAGATCGCTCCTTTATGGGACAGAGATGTACAGACGTGTACACTGGCATGCTGTTTACACGCATGCCCTGGGTCGGTCCTTTCCAAAACCCTTCCCATGCTTGGTTTCGACCAAGTCAAGAGTGATGCCTGCGCACCTCTTCAAAACCCCCGATTCCATCAACGGTCGCAGATGAGTGTCTCAAAGATCATCTCGTCCGTCCGACTTCACCGCTTGGTTATACAACCCCGGTCGGAGTTAATTGGTCGAGAAGGCGTCTTGGTAATCACCACCCGTCACTTTACCACACCATGATGCAAAGACTCTACATAAAATACACACGATACTTCACAAGTATCGACCTCCCGAATAACACAATTATTCAATTTAGCATTACATGCTACTTTCGTGGGTCCCACGATCCACACACTCGAGACATCAATCATGTCACAAACCGGGGGATACATACTCGGGGTATTGGTCCAGCGGTTTACGGCGTGCATCGTGCAACGCGCCATCACAAGAACGTGTCAGGAAGTCATGGACGGTTAGAGATGACAGGAGAAGTGGGCAAGACTGGTCATGTAACACTAACACACACCTCCACTACTCCATCACTCCACTTCCTCCACTTCCCACGAGAGACGTGAATAAGGCTCAAATGACTTGTATAAATAGGTTCTCCTCCCTATTTTCAACACAGGAGAAAAAACAACACAAGTACGCATTTGACGAGACAAACCAAGTGTTAATACAAAAACGTATTCAAACACCCGAGCACCTTGCATCAATCGTAAGCCTTCTCACCTTTCTCATTACAAGTCATAAGCAAGCCAACACCTTCACAATCTCAACACCTTCTTCGCTTCCCTCCCTAAGATCAACCCCATCTCCTTCACTTTGTGACCGAAACAAGTCCGGAACGGCCATTTCTTGGTTTAGGCCGACTTGCACAGATTGATTTCCGAATCTACAAGCACTCACCGCGCAGTGCATTTGTTTAGGGTTTAGATTCATTCCTCATCCACACACCCCAAATTACCAAATCCGGCAGGAATAGTTTTCACCCATAAACAACTTGGATCAGCTGGTTGCGGACATGTACGCTTCAAATGGCTACATGAAAGTGGATTCATATATTCATGCCGCCTTTCTCCAAGCGTGGCTGTGGGAGCACTCCAAAACCGTTGGCCGTATTTCCCGAGTCTTGGAGTGGATCTAGGATACTTCGCTGGTCGAATAGGCGCCCAAAGATTGGTTCGAACCTGGTTGGATTTTTTGACAACTCGCACATGGTTAATTTTTGTCCATGGGCTCCGGTGCATGCGTCCATAACTCAGATCAGTACCTTTGCTTCTGCTCCGAGCATGTCTTTGTCTTCTGATAAAGAGGATATAAGTGTTGGAGAGATGGTGTTCATGCGAAGCTGCACGCCCGGTCATGTGTCGTCTTTCTTTCGAGGATCTTGCAAAGCAGTCTCTTACAATATCGATAGGGCGGCTCGGCATATGGGTTTTGACCAAGGGGTCCCACTCGTTCGTCAGCTGGTTTTTCCTGAAGTCCCGTTGCAAACTATTCTCGATGCTAGTGTTCTTGTGCCGGGTAAAAGTCTGCCTTTTCTGCTTGCGGAACGAAATCCATCAACAACCTCCAAATATAACATGTTTTGGCAGGATGAGTTTCTCATTATCCATGGATTCGTGAATGATGTGATAGAAAACCGTCGCGGTAAGCCTTCTCATGCGGTTTTAGCGGAGCATCCACTGCCGAGGGATCCTTCTTCGCCCAAGCGAAAGTCCGCTAGCCCGGATGCGGACAGTCCCCAAGCAAGGAGCGAAGGTCTAAAAGCCGTGCTGGTGGTTTTTAGTCGGGTTCGACGGCTCTTCCGACTTTTAGTTCTTCCAATATGCGAGTACGTATAATTTTCTTCCTGATTTAGCCGGATTACGTATATCTTCGTCTCATTCTGAGCGTCTGTCCTTGCGTCTTGCCCAGGGTCTCAGCAGTGTGAATGCCTTTACCAAACTTGCATGTAGTCAGAAGACAGCGTCTCTTGAGACGGAAGGCGGCGATGCTGAACCTACCCATGGTGAAGGGGGATCCGAGAAGGAAGAAAGTTCGGAGTCCAGCGATGGGGAGGATAGTTTTTCTGGTAGCAGCGTTGAATCTTCCTCCAGCGAGTCTGAAAGTGAATCGGCGAGCCTTCTATTTTCTTTCTTTCATCTTCCTCTCTCCCCTTCCTCTTTTTTTTTTTTTGGAGTAAAACCAAATCTTGATATACCAGGAGGAAACCGTTCCCGGGGATGCCCTTGAAGTAGAAACCCACCACAGTGAAGACGTAGCCATATCTCCAATTACGGAAACCGTGCCGGCTAGTGACTTGGACATTAAAGTTCATCATCCTGAAGATGTTGCCACGACTCAAGTTGTGGAGAGTACTCCAGGGGCTGCTGGCGCAATTGTAGTTAGGGGTCCCTTGCCGGTTGCTGATTCAGTTGCGGGAGCCACCTTCGCTCCTCCATACCTGGTTCCTTATCCGGATCACGTGCTGATCGGGGGCTTTAGTGTGCCGGCCAAGTATGCGGCACTATACACTAAGATATGGGAAAGATACGGACATATCACCACGACCAAGAAAATTACTAGTCGATTTGCGTTGGTTAAGCGAGTGGAGGAAGCTTTGTCTTCGATTGACGACATGTGCAACGTGACCGGTCATACTATTTCTGAGGATGTAATCTCGAGCTGGAGGTTCCATTGTGACATGTGTGTAAACTTCGAATTCAATGTTCCTTGGTTCGTTGAAGGTTTCTTTGAGGTTGAAAAGTTTATGGTCGAAACAGTCGAAGCTCCTTCTGCGGATATGGTGAAGAAGCAGGAAGCGGAAGTCGAGAAATTGTCCAGGAAGCTGAAGTTGAAAAGGGCGGCTCTCCAAAGCACGAAGGAGGCTCTTGCTAAGAAGAGCAAGCCATTGTTGAAAAACTTTCCTTGAATGCATTTCTGTCTTCTGAACTTCTTATTTTTAGGTTTTTTTTTTTTTGAAAGGCAAATGAAACGCCTAGTTTATGGTTTTGATTTCTTGGATTTCTTGGGTTGATAGACAAATGTTACCTTGAGGGTTTAGGATTATTCTTTTGAAATGAATTGTTTTGGAATGGATTGTTTTGGGAATGATGTTGTCTTGGTTACGATTGCTAGTGACGCACACATTCAGGAAAACCATGGAAACGTGTGTTGGTAGATGACATGGGGTGAAACATAACATGTCTATCGGTTTTATCATTCCCGTGAAAACTTGAAATAGAAAACCATGTATCTTGTCTAGGTAAGACTTACTCGGTTTTTCAGGTCTCCTGATGAAAAGGGAACCTTCCGGGTGTAAGACCGAGTTTTACGGGAGGCACCGCCGTGATTGTGGAAAGTCCCCAGTCGTCTCATCTGATAATCGAGTCGTTGATCCCTGGTTGGATCATTCGCTTTTAATCTCTAGGCAGTCCCCAGTCATACCTCGCCGTGTCAATACTGATAATAGGGTCGTCTGGTAACTGAGTCATCGATCCCTGAGCGGGTCGCCTGCTTCTACCATCTTGATGTTTAGGTCGAAGCATGAGATCGATGGTCGAAAATTGACATTGTAACCGAAAGATCAATCTCCCACTGTGGTTGCCAATTGTTTGAAGGTGAAAACGGTTTCTGCTGATTTTGATGATTTCGGGTGTGTGGGTGAGAAACTAATTTGAACCCTAAACAATATACTGCAAGGGAGTACTTTAGATTCGAGAGATCAATCTGTACAAATCCGGCCTAAACCAAGAAATGGCCGTTCCAGACTTGCTTCGGTCACAAAGTGAAGGAGAAGGGTTGGTTTTGGGGAGGGAAGCGAAGAAAGTGTTGAGACCAGAATAGTTGATTCTGGATGAGTAGTTGTTTTACGAATTGTATCATAAAGTGGAAAGCTCACAGATGGAGAGCTAGCAAATGTTTTCTGAATGTTGTATGCTCCTGACCTGAACTTGTTGTTCGGTGGAAATAGGTAATGCCTATTTATACAAGTCGAAGTGAAACGTACTCTGGTCTCATTAAGAAATGGAAAACGGGTGATTAAATGGGAGGAGGTGGTAACTTCTAACGCCTGGAATTGATGTTCCATAAAAGAAAGCGTTTCACCATTACTCCCTGTATTTACTAACCGCCTCATCCTTATGACACTTTCCTATAACGGGCGTAGTGTACGCCGCACGCTGTAAACCGCCAAACCAATACCCAAATGAGCATCCCCCAGTTTGTGACATGCGTTGATGTCTCGAGTGTTTTCGTGGAAAACATGTAGCACGTTGTTGTTGTCCGGCGAGTTGAGCTTGGGAGACTTGCAGGCTCGGTGGTGACCTTCTACGGTCGAGATTTTTCATCTTAAGAGGAAAGATAGCCGTTGATTATTGCAACCCTTCGTTTGGTAGCCAGTGGCATGAAAGCATGATAAGTATGGCTTTAATATGTCTTAGTTTAGGCGCGGCCAAAAGTTAGGGTTTGGCTTTGTTTAGGCGCGACTAAACTAGGGCCAAAGGTTGCCATGCGTTGGCTGGTAACCTTGGACGGCTAAGATCTGCACCTTAGATGAAAAAGTGGCCGTTGATTGTTGCAGGCCTTCGTTTTGGTAGCCACATAGGGAAGGCCGGTATGGTGTGGCGCGACAAGGTGGTTGGCATGCCATTGGCACATGTGGTATGGTATGCCTTGGCGCGGTTTGGCGTGGCCAAAACTAGGGTTTTGGGCCAAAGGTTACCATGCGTTGTTTGGCGACCTTGGACGGCTAGGATTTACATCTAGGATGGAAGGGTGGCCGTTGATCGTCGCACGTCTTTGTTTTGGTAGCCGCAATAGGGAAGGCCGGCATGGTATGGCGCGGCAAGGCGGTTGGCATGCCATTGGCACATGTGGCATGGCATGCCTTGGCGCGGTTTGGCGTGGCCAAAACTAGGGTTTTGAGCCAAAGGTTACCATGCGTTGTTTGGCGACCATGGACGGCTAGGATTTGCATCTAGGATGGAAGGGTGACTGTTGATCGTCGCACGCCTTTGTTTTGGTAGCCGCAATAGGGAAGCCCGGCATGGCATGGCGCGACAAGGTGGTTGGCATGCCATTGGCACATGTGGCATGGCATGCCTTGGCGCGGTTTGGCGTGGCCAAAACTAGGGTTTTGGGCCAAAGGTTACCATGCGTTGTTTGGCGACCTTGGACGGCTAGGTTTTGTATCTAGGATGGAAGGGTGGTCGTTGATCGTCGTACGCCTTCGTTTTGGTAGCCGCAATAGGGAAGGCCGGCATGGCATGGCGCTGCAAGGCGGTTGGCATGCCATTTGCACATGTGGCATGGCATGCCTTGGCGCGATTTGGCGTGGCGAAAACTAGGGTTTTGGGCCAAAGGTTACCATGCGTTGTTTGGCGACCTTGGACGGCTAGGATTTGCATCTAGGATGGAAGAGTGGCCGTTGATCGTCGCACGCCTTCGTTTTGGTAGACGCATGGGGAAGGCCGGCATGGTGGGGCCAAGACAAAATGGCGCGAATGGCTTGGCATAGTGGGGCCAAGGGTTTGGCACGGACGACTTGGCATGGTGGGGCCAAGGCAAGGTGAGGTTGGCTTGGCATGGTGGGGCCAAGGGTTTGGCACGGACGGCTTTGCATGGTGGGGCCAAGGCAATGTGCGGTTGGCATGGTGGGGCCAAGGGTTTGGCATGCCATTGGCGCATGGTGCGGATAGCATGGTTGGGGCCAAGGGTTTGGCACGGACGGCTTGGCATGGTGGGGCCAAGGAAAGGTGCGGTTGGCATTGTGGGGCCAAGGGTTTGGCATGCCATTGGCGCATGGTGCGGCTAGCATGGTTGGGGACAAGGGTTTGGCACGGACGACTTGGCATGGTGGGGCCAAGGCAAGGTGTGGTTGGCTTGGTGGGGCCAAGGGTTTGACATGCCATCGGCGCATGGTGCGGCTAACATGGTTGGCATGCCTTGGCGCGGTAGACGCGGCTGGCATGGTTTGCCATTGGTGCGGCTGGCATGGTTGGCATGCCTTGGCGCATGGTGCAGCTAGCATGGTTAGCATGCCTTGGCGCGGGGATGTGGCTGGCATGGTTGGCATGCCTTGGCGCGGTAGCATGAGAATTAGGGTTTGTCATAGATGATGTCGGTCAATGTTAAGGGTTCTGTCGTGGAACACGACCCATGTAAAAAAAAAGGTACCTGTAGCGCCCCATAAGCTAGCAGCTGATTAATCCAAGTGATTAACTAAATAAGAGGCACTGAAAATCTAAAGCATTTACTTAAGCATTTAATTAAGAAATCTGCTACAAAACTTAACCCAAAAACTAGCCCCGCTCTGAAATATATATATACAAGAATTTCTCTCAAATGATACATATACAATAGTCATTTAGATTACAAATAGAATATACAACAAAATAAACATAACAGAAGTTAACCAACTACGGACTCGACTCCTCGAAGCTTTCACTGCGCAACTCTGATCTATCTCTGAAACTGAAAGTGGGAATGGGTGAGCACATCATCCCTAAAAGGGGTGCCCAGTAGGAATAACATTTAACTTTCATGTAATCATTGGAAATGATTTGAAAACAATTCATGTTTTCCCTAACACTAAACACACCAATTCACAGAGTAAACATTCATGTATATGGAACTAACTCCTTCCAAATAATGTATAATATGGTTATTCAGCCTCAACCTAGATAGCTAATATGGTGATTCAGCCTCCACCTAGTTATTGCATAAAAGCTCGAATTCATGTAGCTATAAATGAAGGAGCAGTGTCCTATATACCACGGATGGAAATTCTCATTTCCAAGCAATAAAATGGAAATTCTTATTTCCCAACCAATTCATACAGACAAACAAAGCATTGAAATTCCTTTTCAATCAATGGAAATATTAAAAGAGATAACAAAACTTTCGGAACTTAAAGTTAAACAATGCAGGGAAAGCACAACCAGATAATGCATGAATTTGTTAAACATAAACTCTTGTAAAAGAAAACAAAAATAATCACAAAAGAGCTAAATATAAATTCCCACCTCTTTTGATGACAAGCCTCGCCTACCTCGAGATCCACGATCCACTGGTTCATCCTTTGAATCGATCGTTGTTAATAAAGACTAACTGTTAATCACACAAGAACTCTAAGAATCTAGTTGTTGATGGTGGTTTTTAAACGAAGGGTAAAGTCGTAAAACCCCAAATAACCTAATGTCACCAGTGACACATTTATTAGGACATTTAATGCATGTAGTCAGTAATTAATAGGGGGTATTTTTTTTTCAAATTAGGGTTACAACGAACGAAAACCTAACTCCCCTCCGTGCCAATGGCAAATCATGCCAGCCACACCTAGCCCAAGCTAGCCGCGCCATGCCAAATGCACTCTGCCTTGGCCCTAGCTACGCTAATCACACCAAATGCGCCGAAGCATGCCAACCATGCTAGCCGCACCTCCGTGCCGATGGCAAATCATGCCAGCCACACCTAGCCCAAGCTAGCCGCACCTCTATGCCAATGGCAAATCATGCCGTTACCATACCAAACGCGCCGAAGCATGCCAACCATGCTAGCCGCACCTCTATGCCAATGACAAATCATGCCAGCCATACCAAACGCGCCGAAGCATGCCAACCGTGCTAGCCGCACCTCCGTGCCAATGGCAAATCATGCCAGCCACACCTAGCCCAAGCTAGCCGCACCTCTATGCCAATGGCAAATCATGCCAGCCATACCAAACGCGCCTAAGCATGCCAACCATGCTAGCCGCACCTCCTTGCCGATGGCAAATCATGCCAGCCACACTTAGCCCGAGCTAGCCGCGCCATGCCAAACACACTCTGCCTTGGCCCTAGCTACGCTGGCCACGCCACGCCAAGCCAAACACCCTTACCTTGGCCCTAGCCGCGCCATGCCAAAGTAGCGCCCGCACCTAGGCTTGCAAACCATGCAACCTAGGCCAAATTGGCCACGCATGCCAGTGGCACATGCCAACACGCTCGCTGGTAGTTTTTTCTACCAGGGCGCTACCCGAATTGGCCACGCATGCCATTGGCACATGCCAACACGCTCGCCGGTAGCTTTTTCTACCAAGGCGCGACCCAAATTGGCCACGCATGCCATTGGCACATGCCAACACGCTCGCCGGTAGCTTTTTCTACCAAGGCGCGGCCCAAATTGGCCACGCATGCCATTGGCACATGCCAACACGCTCGTTGGTAGCTTTTTCTACGCGACCCAAATTAGCCACGCATGCCATTTGACCCAAATTGGCCACGCATGCCATTGGCACATGCCAACACGCACGCAGGTAGCTTTTTCTACCAAGGCGCGACCCAAATTGGCCACGCATGCCATTGGCACTTGCCAACACGCTCGGCGGTAGCTTTTTCTACCCCAATTGGCGCGACCCAAATTGGCCACGCATGCCATTGGCACATGCCAACACGCACGCGCCGGGTAGCTTTTTCTACCAAGGCGCGACCCAAATTGGCCACGCATGCCATTGGCACATGCCAACACGCTCGCTGGGAGCTTTTTCTACCAAGGCGCGACCCAAATTGGCCACGCATGCCATTGGCACATGCCAACACGCTCGCTGGTAGCTTTTTCTACCAAGGCGCGACCCAAATTGGCCACGCATGCCATTGGCACATGCCAACACGCACCGCTGGTAGCTTTTTCTACCAGGGCGCGACCCAAGTTGGCCACGCATGCCATGGGCACATGCCAACACGCTCGCTGGTAGCTTTTTCTACCAAGGCGCGACCCAAATTGGCCACGCATGCCATTGGCACATGCCAACACGCTCGCTGGTAGCTTTTTCTACCATGGCGCGCCCCAAATTGGCCACGCATGCCATTGACACATGCCAACACGCTCGCTGGTAGCTTTTTCTACCAGGGCGCAACCCAAGTTGGCCACGCATGCCATTGGCACATGCCAACACGCACCGCTGGTAGCTTTTCCTACCAGGCGCAACCTAAGTTGGCCACGCATGCCATTGGCACATGCCAACACGCATCGCCGGTAGCTTTTCTTACTGTGCCACGGCCCTAATGGCCGAACACGCCATTGGCACTTGCCACACACGTCACTAGCGGCATTGCCACTTACACTCTACGTACAACCTACCACCAAGGCATTCCGCACATGCCATTGGCACATGCCGCACACGCCACTAGCAGCTCTGGCTTTGCCACTTGCACTCAAGATGCAACCCGCAACAAAGGCATTCCGCACATGTCAATGGCACATGCCACACGCGCCACTAGCAGCGCCACTTGCACTCAAGGTGCAACCAACACTCGAGATATCAACACAAACTGGGGGATGCTTTCCAGGGTTTTGGTTTGGCGGTCACAGACTTGCAGCGTACACACTACGCTCACATTAAGAAAGCGTGAAAAGGAATAAAGCGGTCAAATAAATGAGGAAATAATGGTGAAAACGTTTTCACCCATAAACACCATGCGGTTACCACCTCCTCTCATTATTTCACCCTTTACTCTCTTCCTTCATGAGGCCAGGGTACGTTTCAATCTCGACTTGTATAAATAGGTCTTACCTATTTCCACCGGAAACAAGTCTCGGTCGGAGAAAAATACAACACTCTCGGAAAAGGCAACTTTGCAAGCTATCCAAAAAGCTTTCATCTCTTGCAAGCTTCCTAAGCTTTCACTTTCTCGATACAAGTCGAGACACTACTCTCCTGCACTTATTCGCCTCAACACCTTTCTTTGCTTCCCTCCCCAAATCAACCCTTCTCCTCCACTTTGTGACCGAAGCAAGTCTGGAACGGCCATTTCTTGGTTTAGGCCTGACTTGTACAGATTGATCTCTCGAATCTATAAAGTGCTCACGTGCAACACATTTGTTTAGGGTTTAAACCAGTTTCTCACTCACCTACCGAATTTACCGAAATCGGCAGAAACGATTTTCACTTATAAACACTAGCCAAAATGGCTCATACAAGAATCATACAAGTCTATCTAATAGTTATAAGCCCATTTATGATTCTACACCTTTTAATTATCTATCTTTAGCATAACCAAGAGTTTACTAATCCAATTAGGTTGGTTCTACAGTCCATTAGACAAGTCTAAAGAATATCTACAACTTTGTAGAAGGAACCAAAGTCTAATTCGGACCATAAGGGTCCAATTCATCAAGATAAGAAGAATAACTCTAAGCCCAAGTCCACCCAACCGGACCATTAATCCAAGGCTTGGTCACCCTGGTCAACTAACAGTCACTAACGGTCAATGAGATTCAACTAACGGTCAACGTCCAAAGTTAGGTCGAAGTCCAAGGTCAATGGTCAAACTTAGTCAAAGGATTCAACTCAGTCAAGATTCACTGAGTCAGGTTTGGTCAGGACTGGTCACTGAGCTAACTCAGTCAGATACACTAAGTCAGATGAGAAGTAAATCAGTCAGACATCCAACTGACAGAAAGGATACTGGCCTGAGCCATTACACAGGCCAACACTCTATTACAGACATTCTTCTAACTCTTTTCTAAACAACAACAACAATATAATTCTCAAATTAAACTTCATAATCAAATTACAAATACAACTACAACCTACCTGGAATTTCAGTTCCAAGCTTTACAGCAAACACTAACATCAATCAGCACCAAACTCAACTACAGTCACCTTCAATCCATCTCTCTCTCTCACATACCCTTAATCCATTCATCTAAGTCTGCGACTCATTTAGAATCACAACAACATTTGCATTCACCGACCTCAGCTCAGTAAATACCTTCATCCATTCATTGTACTGATCCATTACTTGCATCTCCATATTCTTTGTAACTACAACACCAAACATATTCCACTTGCACCTGCAGTTACTCTTACAATCTAAACTACACAGACAACACCACCATCCTTAGATACCACTTCAAATACATTATCTTGCCCCTGCAATCATTCTCATAGCCAGACACTCATCACATCTTCTTAAGTAATAACCTAACATTCATCCATACACATCACTTCAGTCCAATTAGTTTAACTCAGAAAACCACCACCAGGCACATCTTCACAGGGAAATACTCATATCATCTCCAACACAGACTAAACTACAACCACAGCTCAATTACACCCTCTCCATGATCATTTCAAAACTCAAAACAACCTGAACTCATTTATAGTCTCAATTCTGTTATCAACATGCATTCATTTCAGCTCAAATTATACAACCAGATTAAAACTAATTTCATCTTCAACATATACTAGCCCCTGTAGATCAAAATAAACCTAAATCACTATCATATACGTTTCCACTCCATATCAACTCAATTTTAAGCTTCATAAGCATTCATAAATACTCTACAAAGAATATGAATAATTCTTTCAAATCAACTAAGTAAAACAATTACCTCAGAGCTTCTCTGGACTTGAATCAATCTTCGAATCAACACTTCTCTAATTCGAACCCAAATCAACAATCAAAACCTTCAATTAAACAAACCCATCTTTTAACTCAATCCCCTAACCAACAACTTCATCTTCTAGTTCTTCTTTGAACTTCTTATAAAACCCTAACTCTTCAATTCTGCATGAACAGCTCCATAAACATCCAGTTAGCTTCACCATATTCATCAATCGACAAATCCACTCATTAATTCTTGTTATTCATCTCTAATCGAAATTCCAGTGAAACCCTAATTATCTTCAATCTCGAATTCAAACTCAAGACATCATTACAACTCCAATTAAACAACAACCCATTTGTTCTTTATCCTTCAACAACACTATTTCACCATCTTCTCTTGATTTCCCCATCTCCATAACAAAACCCTACTCTCGATTTATAACAGCAACTGAATCTTCTTCTTCATAATTAGCAGAATCATCACCTCCTCCTTCCTTCATACACCCTCATGAATTGATTCGCTCAACCACACCTCAATTTCGTCTCTCGATCTTTAACAGAAGAATAACAGAGAAGGAGCAGAAGAAAAAGAAGGAAGAAGAAGAAATAAGAAGAAGAATAAGAGAAAAATGGTTTCTCTTCGATCGGTTTTGTTGATAAGACCAACAAAATGATAAAAGCACCCATCACCTGGATATGGGATACCAAGCCGGCTAACTGTGGAAATAACTATTTATCGCTTCAAACAAATCAGATGATATCTTCTTCGTCCGGTATCCGACTGACACGTACGAGTAGTCCATTCCGCGTAACTTTTCGAGATCTATCCAACGGTAGTAGTTTCGTATCTAAATCGTTGTTAGATTAATTTCTATTAATTAACGTTCGTGTTAAAATAATCGAGTTATTATCGGCTAATACGTCTCTTGACTATCACTAGATCAGAGTCAAACACCATCAAATAACCATACCATAGCTACATCTCCGCAAAACCCATTTGTCCTCAATAACGTTGACGAACACGAAAAGCTCCATTAGGTCTTTAATCATACCAAGTTTCGCATGATTTCCGTTAAACACAACTTCACTCTTAACATAATCTACAAGCCGCATTAATTCTTGCGTATGCATGCTGATCGATTCAATAAATGTGCTAATGGTCATAGTGACGTCATGTCAGTTGTACAATTTTACGATTTTAACCCTAAGCTAAAAACCACCATCAACAACTGCAGAGAAGTATAACCAAATAAAAGAGTGAGCAATCTCCTAGATACCCGTCAATCACACAGATAAGTGCTTATTCTCTTTAACTTTTGTCGAAGACTTGATGTCTTAATTTCGATGCTTAGTTTCAATTGTTTCATTTCTTTGGTTTCTGTATATCTGTTTCTCTTTTGTTTCTCAATTCTTGTTAGTTTGCCTTAACTCCCTGTGTTAACTAGTTCTGTGAAATTTGTTCGTTTCTTTTGCACTTTCTGTTCTAATTTTCTGTTTGGGTTTACTTATACTTTCTTCTATGTAATTCATTTGTTGTATTTGGATGTGTTTATAACTCATCTGCACCTAGTTTTATCATTTCTTGTGTGTTCTTTTTGTTTGTATCATGAAGAATTATATCTTGGAACGTACAAGGGATAGGGAACCCTCTTACTAGAAATCACCTGAAAAGTGAAATCAATGATCAATCTCCAGATCTTATTTTCCTATCTAAAACTAAACATGCTTATCATAAAATGAAAGTGATTCAAATGGAATTTAATTATCCTAATTTTTGGATACAAAGCTCAGTAGGTTTAGCTGGAGGATTGTGTATCTTATGGAAAGATGGTTTTCATATTGAGGTCATTCAGGAAGCAAAAAATTTAGTTTCCTTCTTATTGCACACTGATGCTTCAGTAGGGAATTGGCTTTTAACTTGTATTTATGGAGCTATTAAAAATAATGAAAAACTTAATCAATGGAATGTACAGGATTTAGTAGTTTCTTATCGATTGCCTTGGCTTCTAATGAGGGATTTAAATATCATATTTTCAGTTTCTGAAAAAGTTGGAGGTTCAGGGGATGTTTTTAGTAAACATTGTTTTATCACTCAAACCATTAGAAATTTTGGATTAACTGAGCTTGTTTGGTCTGGTGACCCATTTACGTGGTCTAACCATAGGAAAAGAGAGATGATCTTATACGAGTTAGATTAGACCGAGCACTAGGCAATTCTGATTAGCATCAACAATTTCCTGAAGCAAAACTTTTTAATTTGTTGCAAGTAGGATCAGATCATGCTCCTATTTTAATTGCTACTAATCCTGTTTGTCATAAGCCTAGCAAATCGTTTCGACTCTCCGAATATTGGCTAGGTCATATTGAATGTAAATTTGTTATTGAAAATGCTTGGCAATCTCTGTTGTCGACAAACGATAAAGATAATGTTCAAAATAAGCTGTTACAAACTCAACAAGATTCAACTAACTGGAGTAGTATTACTTTTGGTAATGGTAGTATCCAAAAAGATATCAAACACCTTAAATCTCAGCTCCAGTATTTGGTTCAAAATAACTCTCAAGCTGAATTGATTCCTCATTATAAGCAGATTAAATTGCAACTTTCTAAATGCTATGATATATATGACCAACATGTTAGGCTGATTTCTGGAGAGAATTTTTTCGCTTATAGGGATAGGAATACTAAATATTTTCATGCGAGAGCTAACTTTCATCGACGTAGAAATTACATTGCTTCTTTGCAGAATTCATTAGGAATATGGTGTAAGCAAAGAGAGGAGATCGAGGAGCTTTTAAATAAACATTTTCAGCATATTACAACAACTACTCATCCATGTAAGGATGCTGAACTTTTAAGTTTAATTCCTCCTTGTATCCTTGAAGAAGATAATGTTAATCTTCTTAGACTTCCCACTGCTGAAGAAATTAGAAGTGTTATAGCTCAAATGCCTTCTTGGTAAGCACAAGGACCTGATGGGTTTCAAATAGGGTTCTATAAATTTAATTGGGACATTTTAGAGAAAGATATTGTGAACCTAGTTCAGGATTTCTTCAGAACACAAACTTTTGATACTAGTTTAAATTTCACTTATTAGAGTCTTGTACCGAAAATAGAGTGCCCGTCTAATCCTAGTGACTTTCGACCAGTTAGTCTTTGTAATGCTACATATAAGGTTATATCTAAGTTGTTAGTCACTAGAATGAAGCCTATTATTTCTAAGATTATATCTCCGTACCAGACGACATTTGTGCCGGGAAGATGCATTCAGGACAACATAGTAATTGCACATGAGTTGCTTGACACTATGAAAAGGAAAAAAAAGATAGAGTAGGAGACGTAGCTATTAAATTAGACATGTCTAAAGTATTTGATCGTATTAAATGGTCGTTTGTTTGTGATATACTTAATAGGTTCTGCGGAACAATGGTGTAACATGATATATTTCTGTATTTATACTTCTTCAATTTCCTTGTTGTTAAATGGTTCCCCATGTCGTCAATTTCAGCCTTCTAGAGGCTTGCGACAAGGGGATAGCTTATCTCCATATCTTTTTATAATGTGCATGGATGCTTGGTCTCGTCTTTTAATTCAAACCGAGTCTCAAAAATGTATTCATGGTGTTAAGTCAACTAGAAATGCTCCTGCTGTTTCGCATCTGTTCTTTGCCGATGATGTGATTCTCGTTCTTAAATCCAAAACTTATGAATTGAAGTATGTTCATGAAGTATTGCTTAGGTTTAGTTGTGCTTCGGGACATGTCATTAATCGTATCAAAAGTGGTATTGCTTTTAGTAGGAAAATCTCTAAGCATAGACAAACTGAAATACCAAATTTGTTGCAAATTAAACTAATGAAACTTTCGGATAAATATTTAGGAGTTCCTTTATTTCTTAATCGATCTAAAGCTTTGAGTTTTCAACCCTTAATAGATCAAATGCAAAGAAAACTTGATGGCTGGAAAGAAAAAATAATTCCTCAACCAGGTCGAGCTTTTCAGATTCCAGTTGTTTTAAACTCTGTTGCGATTTATCAGATGACTTGTTTTCCTCGTCCTGTTTCGATAATTAAAAAGTTGGAGACTATTCAAATGCGATATTGGTGGGGTCATCAACCTAAAAAGAAAGGATTAAATCTCAAAGCTTGGAAGAGTTTTTGCCTTCCTAAGAGATACAAAGGGTTGGGTTTTAAAAATCTTAGGAAATTTAACTTAGCACTCCTAGCTAAAATGGCTTGGAGAATGATTAATAACCCTAATGACCTTTGGGTTAAGGTTTTGAAACCCAAATACTTCCGAAAATATCATCCTTTACATTGTCGGCCTAGGAAACAAAGTACTTGGATTTGGAAAGGACTTACCAAAGGACTAGAATTGGTTAAAAAATATCATGTTTGGGAAGTGGGAACAGGTGAACAAATAAGCATATGACAGGATAACTGGGTTCATTTGAAGGACAAACTTTTAGAGAGACAAATTGAATTTCATTTGCAGAAGTTTCTCAGCTCATTGATCCATATTCTCACCAATGGGAGGAATCGGCCTTGGCTGAGCTTTTCTCTGCAGATCAGATAGAGAAAATTATGAAGATTAGAATTCCTGAATATGGTACGGATCATCTAAGATGGGCACTGAAAATCACAGGTAATTCTACAACAAAATCTACTTACAATAAATTGCTAAGTGCCTCATGTTCAGCTACTCCTCAGGAATAAAAGATTTGGCTTCGTCTTTGGCACATGGACATTTTGCCTAAATTTAAGTTTTTTGTTTGGAAATGTTTGCATAATATCTTTCCATTAAAAACTTACTTGTCCAGGTTTGCTATTACTTCCGATTATCTGTGA
This sequence comes from Papaver armeniacum, assembly GCA_023531295.1. Taxonomy (NCBI): domain Eukaryota; kingdom Viridiplantae; phylum Streptophyta; class Magnoliopsida; order Ranunculales; family Papaveraceae; genus Papaver; species Papaver armeniacum. The sequence goes on along the minus strand of JAJJWW010007773.1, from coordinate 144,853 downwards.
TCTTTTTGTGGTACTTTTGACGAAACAATTGATCACTTGTTTTTGCATTGTTCTTTCACTAGAGCTGGCTGGTTTGGATTATTTCCTCAAGTTTTTTCACTCATATCCAATTATCATTCATTGAGAGAATGGGTGATTAGCTGGTTAGAGTCTAAGCAAACACCTGGCGTGTTAAAAGATCAAAAAAAATTATGTTATTGTTATTTGGCAGGTGTGGAAAGCTCGTTGTAAGGCAAGTATAGAGAACGTGAAACAGAATCCTATTTCTGTCATTCAAAATATCAAAATTCAATTAGATGCAATCTCTCAAACTCAGTCTCTTTTCCGGACGTTAAAGAAAACTTCCGTAGTTGCATCCTATCCTATGACAACTTTTCATTTGACTCAATCTACACTAGAAGATAATGCAGATTGTGAATTGATATATGTTGATGCTTCCATGTCCAAAAATTATTCTCTTGCAGGGTGTGGAATCATATGGTGTACGAAAAGCATGGAATTCAAAGCTGCAAGATGTTGGACAGTACAAGCAGACTCCATAATAGAAGAAGAAATCCAGGCGTTACATTCAGCTATTACTTGGGATTCTCACTCACATCTGCAAGGATTTATCTTTGCTTCAGATAATCTATCTCTAGTTCGTGCCATCAATGGAGTGTCTTCAAATATGCATTGGCCTAATTTTTCCCATGTAAATGATTATAAAGTAGTGGGATCATAATGAAATTCTCATGGAGATACTTCATGACTAATATAGAACATATCAACTTTGTTTAGATGCAATCATATAGTCGAAACTAAATGCATTCATCAAGGAGTTTATAAAGATACAAGAAAACTCGTACAATATTCCACGGCCGCACTCCCTATAAAGATTTGGAAATTAAGCACAAGTTCAATTAAGAACTCTCCCCCATAAAATGTCATTCCCGTAAGAACAACAGGAGCGACCTTACTTTTACAAGAAAAGAAGGATTTCTTTGGACATTAACAAATCACATGAAACATGAATTTGTATCCAGAAAGCTCAATTAAATTAACCATAAGAGAACCCATGATTAATTTAATCGGAAATGCTCAACATAAAAGAACTTACAGAGCCACACAGTACTTTCACATAGAAGTGGATCAGGGAAAGACCAATACTGCAGAATATTCAAAGATTCATTCTATTTTTCATCAATATTTGGATAAATACATATAATAGACTTAATCTTTGCAATCAAAAGTTCATCCCATCTTCCATCAATATTTGCATAATGACATAATAGGCTTAACTTTCGACATATATGGGACAATCATAGTTCATGGACGCAAACACACATATCCCGTAATAATTTTTTGCAATATATGAAACCAATAAAGATTAATACTGCAAAATCATCTTCCAAATAAACTTTAGAATTTAAATAAATAAATCTAAAAACATTGGAAGATGAAAAACGTTGGCAATAGCTATGTGTACTCACAATAATTGCTAATTCAAACCCTAGTTATCCTTCTTGAAACACAATAATAAATTCTCATAAGAAGTATCCTAGATAGAATCAAGTTTCTTTGATAACATCATACCTTTGAAAGGGTCCATCATAAAAGGTATCACTTATATCCTTGATTCATTTGACCGTAGAGACTCCATGTTCATGAGTTGGAATATTAACTTTCCGATCAACAATGCGGCCAAGATGCCTAGCTTTGACACAATCCATGATGAGTTTCTTCTGATTCCTGATCAAGATCGTTTGATTATCAAGGATTTTGGTCTGACTATCGATAAGATGATTTATTTGCAGTTGAAGATTTGCAAATTCGACCCCAGAGTCATTCTGAAAAAGAATTAAATCCTTGACATATTCTCCAATCCAGGAGTTGTACTCTTTCCTTTCAATCATCTTTTTCAAGACAAGTTCTTGAACAGAATCGCATCATTTAATGTCTTCTTCCATCTCAAGATTCACCACTTCTTGAGGTCTTGAGGAGTTCTTCTTTTTTTATTAGGGAAGGAAAAAACATATATGTATATGTTTACGAACAAGAGACAGACACCCTTGTTATGGAAACCCTAAAACTCCCAAGAACACGAACGTTCATGGACTAGATGTGAAGGTTAGGATCAGAAAAGATCTAAGAGAAAAGAAAATACTCTCTGTTTTCAGATATCTCTTACTCCCATGGCTCAATAATTAAATGATTTAATCATAGCATAAGGAAGAGATACACTAGCTACAAGGAGTCAAGAGATGACTCAACCTTCACAAAAGAAGAAAACAACTAAATCAATCACAAGACAGGTGGTAACAAATACAGTAGACTTGAGCATCTCTCCAAAATCATCCTTGGAACTCTCAAGTTAGATACAAGGATGAAGTTACCTAGAGTTAGGTGACAGAGTGAGATGTAATCCCACCATGAAAATTGAGAGATGAATTGTAAATACCATCTGAAGGTTTGATCCTTGTATTCCCTGCCTTCCTTCGGTTATTTCTTTTTCCAGAGGAAATGGACATAACCCTTTTAGCAAATCCATCAGAGAGATTTTTCTGAGGATTAAGTCTAGGACCTCTAGAGATTGGTTCCAGAGGATCAAAATTGTGAGATCTTCATCTCCTAGACTTATACTTACCAGTTTATTCTCATAGATACTGGAAATGTGTATATTTGTGGTGTAAGAATTTGCACCATGAGGATGAACACGATTCCAAAAAATATTTCGAGATGAGTGACCATTGAAATCCTTATAATGAGAGTTCTGATTTTCTGCAGGAATGAAATCCATTGTAGATGTCGTCAGATAATTTACTCTGTCGACTGTAAAAAGAAGTAGATTTTGAAGATTAGAAATTTGTTTCTTTCTAGCAAAACAATGTAGAACATGGTGATTCTTTTTCCCACAGAAGGAACAGGTTCGTGGAAGAGAAACATCGTAAGGAACCTGTTTTAAGTTCATAGCCCTATTGGAAGACTGCAAGTAATGAAAACGTTTCTTAGCATGAACTTCTTTTGGAGTACTTTTCTTCATGTACGGTAATTCCAATTGAGAATTAGTGATTGTCACAAAAGATTTTCTCATTAAAACATAGTTTTCCTTTTTCAAGGATTTGCACTGTTCCTAGGCTAGAAGAAGGGATGCATCTAGTTTCTCTTTCTCAACACGAAGGTTGTTTAGATCTGATGAATGAGTCTCGATCAAAAGTTTTTCTCTAATTGAATTTTCTTTAAAAATATCCTCAAGAGAACCAATCTTTTCACGTTGTAGAGTAGTTTCTTGAACAAGTTTTTCGATATTGTTAGAGAAGGACTCAACGATGCTATATAGTTCCCGTTCTCAACCAAGAGACTTCTCAAGTTTCATCAATGAGCTGATCATATTTTTCTTCAAGAGACTTTATCCCAGCTCCTTGAAAATCAATAACATCAGCATATTTTTTTTGATTTCTGGTGAGTTCCATTTCATCTTCAGACATAGTATTAAATGTCACATCAGAGGGAATGTTATCAAAATATGATAGAAAAAAATTCTTACCTCGGGATTCGAAAGAATCAGCAAAAGAGTTATCCTTGGAGGTAAGCCCAAGACATTTAATATAATAAATTTTTTTGGAACTCATTTCTATGTGTGCGAGTTTGAGATAAACAACTATCCACACAAATCAGATTGCTACAAACACAGACTTATGAGGTCTTAAACACGTTTGCCTGCTCTGATACCAATTAAAAAAGCGGTGGTTTAACAACCATACCCAATATTTCGCTTAACAATCTGTATGGACTAACTCCAATATACTTTCAAGAGAATAAACTAGACAGTCAGACTCAATCTTAAGAAAAGTATATTAAAGAGTTATATCTCAATTTCTCAATTCAATCTGCAATCAAACAAATAGGAGTTTGCGAGCCCGATTGAATATAAGAAATAACTTGGACGGTATCAAAAACCAATATCCAAGTGTCAATCAATTTAATCAACAACCAAAGGTTGGATGCACAATTGATTAAACTTACGCACAACCTGTGATATTTCAATTATATAAATAAATATAATGCGGAAAAGAAATAACACAGATACCAGAAATTTTGTTAACGAGGAAATCACAAATGCAGAAAAAACCCGGGACCTACTCTAGATTTGAACACCACAATGTATTAAACCGCTACATACACTAGCCTACTCCAAGTTAATTTCTGACTGGAATGTAGTTGAGCCCTAACCAATCTCACACTGATCAAGGTACAGTCGCGTTCCTTACGCCTCTAGAACCACACCGGATTCTGCGCACTTGATTCCCTTAGCTGATCTCACCCACAACTAAGAGTTGTTACGACCCAAAGTCGAAGACTTGATAAACCAATCTGTCTCACACAGAAAAGTCTATTGAAAAGATAAATCTGTCTCCCACGGATATACCTATGAGTTTTGTTCCGTCTTTTGATAAATCAAGGTGAACAAGAACTAATTGATATACCAGACTTATATTCCCGAAGAACAACCTAGTAATATCAATCACCTCACAATAATCTTAATCGTATGGTAGCGAAACAAGATATTATGGAATCACAAACGATGACACGAAGATGTTTGTGACTAATTTTTATCTTGCTTATCGGAGATTAAATCTCGAGCAAATCATAGAGAAGATAGTACTCAATCACGATAAAAAAACAACAAGATCAGAACACGCAACTACAGAGAAATAGTTGGGTCTGGCTTCACAATCACAATGAAGTCTTCAAGTCGTTAACCTACAGGGTTTTGGAAAAAAACTAAGGTTAAAGGATAATCGACTCTAGTTGCAACTAGCATCACACATGAGGTGTGGGAATTAGGTTTCCCAGTTGCTAGAGTTCTCCTTTATATAGTCTTCAAATCAGGGTTTGCAATCAATGCTACATTGGTAACAAAGCATTCAATATTCACCGTTAGATGAAAGCCTGATTAGACTCAAGCTAATATCTTTCAACCGTTAGATCGAACTTAGCTTGTTACACACAAATGAAAAGTGACTTCATGTAGATATGGGTAACCGTACCTAAAAGTGTACACCTTGTTGGCTCAACAATAGTTAACCGAAGTTAGCCATATGAACACTTTCATATCAACCTTGTTCATCTCAATCACAACTAGTTCAAATGACTCAAATGAAACTAGTTCTAGAGTTGTTCAATTGTTTATATTCTCATAGAAGTATACAAGACACAATTGAAGCAAAATCGATTTTGATTCACTCGAATCAATTCGTGAACATTATAGCCACGGTTTGCAAAAGATTGCATTCCTTATTATATAAATGTATTAGTTCATGAACAAACCGATTTTAGAACATAACCTACACAAGTATGAGAACGGGAACGCATACCTAAGTGGCCGGACTAAGTTTGGGTTCGCCAGTATGCGAATGTGTACGCATACCTTCCAATATCAGTTGAATTTCCGGAACTTGAAACTCACGCCAGTACACGTACGGGTATGCGTATTAAGTTCCCGGATTTTCACTAAACCAACCATTACGCGTACGTGTATGCATACCATGGTTCACGGACGTTGAATATCTTGTAACAATTAGCATACAAGTACGCATACTATGCTATATCCAATCATGGTTATTTGTTCTAAACTCCCATTTCAATCATTGAAACATTCTCGGAAGACGACAATAGCTGTCTCACACAAACTATTAGCTTCAAAGTAATTTTCAAGTGATCGATGATCAATACGAAACATTCCGAGTCTACATCAAATGACTATCTCACACAAATCATGTAAGATGTTACACGGTGATTTTCACATGATCATCTTTTGACTTTCGTCAAGAATATAAGATGAACTTGTTTAAAGCGAAAGCTTACCAACATATATTTCGAGAAATATGTAAGCGAGTTAACTCAGCTCGAAATATCAAATGTGTATAATCGAAGTCTATATAGCTATACGACTTTTGTCTCAAATAGGAAATATAGTAGATAGAATTTTGAGAGATAGATGAGTTCAAGTCTCCACATACCTTTTGTTGATGAAGTTCCATAAGCTCCCCTTAGTAGTTCTTTGTCTTTAATCGATGAACGCCGTGAAGTCTAATGCTCAACTACATTTACTATCCTAATCCGAGAATTAGCTATAAGTAGACTAGAAATCAAGAATTATAGTTTTGGTAACTAAACTTGACAAACAAGCTTGAGATAACAACGCTTGCGAGTTCGACCGAGTAGTGCTCTAAAAGGGTCACAAATTGAAACTATCAAGCCAACAAGAGGTTTAAGACAAGGAGATAGTCTATCCCATTACCTGTTCATCATATGTATGGAAGGATTCAGCAGAATGATCCAAGCTTCAGTTATTAACACAAACATACATCCTATATACCCAACAAAGGAATGCCCACCAATTTCCCATTTGTTCTTTGCAGATGAATGCATTATGTTCTCCTCAGCTAATGTAAACTCCATCAACAATCTAAAATGTATCATTAACAAATTTTGTAAAGTCTCAGGCCAAATGGTGAATTTGAATAATTCAAGTCTTCACTTCAACAAAAAGTTAAAGGATGAGGCTAAGCAACAGATCTGCAATATCCTGGACATGAATATTATGCCACTGGAAGAAAAATATCTGGGAATCAATCTCTTCATTGGTAGACAGAAAACCAAATGCTTCAGTAATATTCAAGAAAAAATGTAGAAAAGACTGATACAATGGAAAGCTGGGATAACTAATCAAGATGGAAGGAGCATTCAAATCCAATCAGTCACCAACTCAATGACTCAGTTTCAAATGAGTTGTTTCATCATGCCTCAACAAAATATAAATAATCTAGAAGCTATACAGAGAAGATATTGGTGGAACAAGAAACAAGGAAAGGGAGGTTATTTCAAGTCTTGGGAAAGTGTAAGCATTCCAAAAAGATGGGGAGGATTAGGCTTCAAAAATTTGAAAGTTTTTAATGAAGCCATGGTCACCAAATTGTCCTGGAGATTAGTTCAAGAAAAAGACAAGAAATGGGCAGAAGTTCTGAAGGCTAAACATTTCAAAAAAGAAGACATTCTGCAGGATGATATTTCAAGCAAAGTAAATGACATCTGGAAAAGCATATGCACTGGTATTAATTGGGTGAAGCAATACCACATATGGAAGATTGAAAATGGGAAGAATGTTTATGTTTTCAGGGACTATTGGATAGAGGGATTCACTGCTCAACAAGTTCAACAAAATTTCTCCACTTATGATGAATATCCTTACTACATGAAAGTGAATGAGCTCATTGAACCTCATACACAAAGTTGGAGTATAAATTTGCTCAAAAAATACTTCACTCAGGAACAAATGGAGAAAATTTTAAACATCGGGCCTTCTCTTCAGCAAGAAGATAGAATTCTATGGTCCCTAACAAGAAGTGGTCATTTCACAGTTAACTCCACCTACAAAGCCATTCTTCGTCAAAAGAACCAAAACCTAGCCAGCAAGGAGGAAGAAGCAAAATTTTGGCTCAACATATGGCATCTTCAGATTCCTCATAAATGCCAATTATTATTGTGTAAAGTTGCTCATGATATAGTCCCTGTGAATAAAAGATGTGCTAGATATACTCAAACCAGGATGTGCAATGCCAAAGATGCAACACAGAAGAAGAAACTATCACACATTTTTTGATTCAATGCAACTATGGTAGAAATGTTTGGAATGCTATCTTTCCAGAGATTTTTCAAGACCTCAGCAGTGTCACAGATATTCAACATTGGTTAAGAAGCTGGTATAACTCTGACAACAAAATCTCTTTCCAAAAAAAAAGCCAAAATAAACCTTATAGTCATTACTATGTGGTTTATATGGAAATCCAGATGTGAGCTGATCTTCAACAATAGCAGATGCACAAGCTCAAGTTTAAAGCACATGATTATAACATTCTGCAATGAAAATAACATTCTTATAAACCTTAGTGCTAATATGGCTCAAGTTGCTAGAAACTTGAATCATAGAAATGGAGCTAGCCGCAGTTACAACAATAATTGGATTCCACCTCCTAAAGGAAAACTAAAAATTAACATTGATGCCTCTGTTTTACCTGATCATTTTATTGCTGGTATTACTCTAACCATAGGAGATTTTACAGGGAGGATGGTGGAAGCCTGGACTATGGTAGAAAGGGTTAGAGATGTTGCTTAGGCTAAAGCAATGGCTGCTCTAAAAGCTCTCCGGTGGATCATCCAGTTGCAGCTGCAGAATGTCATTGTGGAAGGAGACAACAAAGAAGTCATGAAAAGTATAAGTGGAGGGAATATTACTACAAGATGAGAGGATTCTTATATTATCATGGAGTGTCAACATTTAGTTAAGTGTTTAGGTAATGTTCAACTGTGTTTTACGGGTATAAAATATAACCAAGTAGCTAATCTACTTGCTAAGAGCAATTCCTATGGGATGAACAAACTCAGAGTTTGTTCATTTTGCTCCCACTATGGGATGAACAAACCAAGAAAATGGATGTTCAAATGAACAGATCTGTTCATTTGAACACTGAGACATTCCAGTAGGCGCGTGTCTGGTGCAAGAACGCGCACCATGACCAATAACTCGGGCGACAGCATAGGTGACGCCCGCTTTTTCAACCAAAACGCGCGTTTTCACCCAAAGCGCCAGCGTTATTTTGCAAAACTCCAGCGTCTTGGTTAATGTCGCCAACGGCTCTGTTTGAACGGCTGAAAAAATTTGTGATCCAACGGCTATATTTTGTTTAATTCTATAAATACTCCTCATTTCAACTCTAAATTCACACATTCTTCTCTTCATTCTCAATTCTTGATTGAACATGTCTCGACCCCGATCAGTTTGGCAAATTCCATTTACTAAAGAAGAAGATGAATCTATTTACAGAAACTATGTTTTTTTATTTACTCATCTTGCTTCGGCAAACTATCCATGGATGAATTTCTGGGCGGTTATTCACGATGGGTTCTGCAGTGACACTCGTAATCCTAGTCGTCGTTCTATATCAGACATAGAGCATCGTTTTGGTACAATTAAGAAAGAAGTAAAAGAGTTTGTAGCTTTAACATACACGTAAATCGATATCGACTGAGAGGTGAAACTAATGCTGAGATGGTGACAAGATCGTTGTCTGAATGGCGAAGATGGAAAAATATGGCTTTCTCTTTCGACAAATGTTTTGAAATCGTTAAGGTGTTGAACAGTTTCAACCCCTTCCTTGGTGTTGTTGTTTCCACTTAGTACTTCTTCTCATTAGTTAAGCTACCTAGTAATTCTTCTCATTAGTGAAGCTAATGTAATGTGTAGTCTGTCGTAATTGAGTTCAGCCAATGTAAAACAGTTACTTTTAAACATATGTAATTTTATTTAATTAATCGTACTTTTAAAACGAAAACTACAAATGTAGCAGAATTAAAAATTACAAAAACTACAAATGTAAAACGCTATTTCTAATGTCGCTCATCTCTATCTCTATCTCGCTCATCTCTATCTCTAGCTACCCCATTGTTATTTTTAGCAGCCAAAAATTCATAGAGTCATGGGGATAGACCTCCAGATATACCTGCCGACAAGATAGTTTGTAAATTTCCAAATGGTGATAGACCTGATAGACCTGGCTGACCTGGTTGAACAAAATAAGGCGATTGGTAAACACTTTGTGTACTCGGTCCAACACTCTGTGTACACGGTCCTCCAAGCATATAAGAGATTTGTGGTTGTGGTGGTCCTGGTGTGTAGCATTCACTTTGGTCGTATGGCACATTTAGATTGTATGCCACATTTGGTTTATAGGGCGAGAATGAAGATGAAATTCGCCTAGGTTCAATCCGATATGCCTGAGGTTGAGATACATGCACAATTTGTGGTGAAGAATGAGGGATGTGTTGTGTCTCTCGCACCATTGTTTCTTCACTTTCGTGGAATGCTGATCTGTTGTTTTCTGGGCTTTCGTGCATTGATGTGTTGGAATCGGAAGAATGTGACTGCCGCACATAATCATATGCAGTTGGCGGTGGAGTTGGAGTCATTTTATACATTGTGTTTGTATGCCATTTCCAGACTGTTTCCAAGTGCGTCGCCTGTAATTGTCTTGTAAGCCAGTGCAGATCGTTGAGTTGTTTTCGCATTTCATCCTCACTTGCATTGACATTGTAGTAAGGATAATCACGTTCTATACCTTGGGAAACAATGGGGATCGTGGTTAGCTCACCTTCTGAAGTAATACTTTGCATCTCCCAACTAATTTCAGGCATATTTGGATTATGGGACATATTTGATAACCCTGAAAAATCAACCCCATAGACGTGCATACTATGTGTCCCAATCACAGGCTTCACAATTGAGTTGTACCAGTTTTGGTACTCCGCGTCACTGAAAACCTCCCTTGTGTTTAGTTCATAACTCTCCCAATCGGTTACTCTCAACCTAAAGAAATCTGATGCAGAGGTTTCCATCTGTGGTGGCGGGTTAATTGTAATTACAAGTATACCTCGTAGTTGGTACTGCAGTCTTTCTCCCAGATACCAAACCCCTATTCTTGATTCTGGACTATAAAAAACAACTCTACGAGAAGAATAATCAAGAATACGTACTCCAATCGCTTCATTATACTGAGGATAACGAACGTAAGGGCGAACAACTACGTTGTTATGGTTCCGAGTCATCTGTTGTACTCTGCTGAAACCGCAACCATAGACGTCCGACCTAGTTTTCTTCTGCATGTTACTCCTCGTATACATGTCAAACATTGGAAATCTATATGTCTCGTCTTTTAGGATTGGTTTACCAAGACGGAAGTTGATATACCACCAATACTGCAAATTACTCCATAATTTTAGTAAATAATCCACATTTGTTCATAAATTTAAAAATAATAATTTTGATATTTACCTCAATGATGCTCCAAAAACCATTGATGTTTTATCGCCCGTGGACGCTTTATCCAGCGCAAAGTACAGTTCTCCTAAAATTGCATACCCCCAGTCATAATCTGGTGCTTTGTTGAGATCTTCTAATGCTTCAAACCAACCGACATGAGCAACAGAAGTTGAGTTTGGAAAGAAGACCTAACCCAGTACCCATAAGATAAACAATCTTTCGAGTTCATCATAGTCGTCTACATCTCCTAGGTTTTTGGGTTTCATTAGGAAACTCTTCAAGGCCGAACATCTAACCCCATTTCCTTTTAGACTTCTATTAATAGAGATATCTGATTCCATAAACGAGGAACAACGCGACTCCCATTTACTATTTAAGATCCATTCGCTTTCGTTGAATGGTGGCGGGTTTCCACTTCCACTTGGGATCCCACAAATAAAATACAAATCAAGGGGAGTAATTCCTATGACAAGTATAATATCAACTATGATTAATTCTTTATATTATTTAATTATTTAAAAATTTTAAGTTAAGTTAACTTAAAGAAACTTACCAATTTCGAAATCCATAAAATGAAATGTGTGCGTCGTCTTCCACCACCTTTCTACCACTGTTTTTGGATTTTTTTTGTTATATAATCTAGGCTCTATTCTATAAAGCGCATGCCAAGGATATCTGTCAACCCTTGCTCGGATGGCTTGCGGTAAACATTGATAAACAACATTTAGTTCTGAAAATCCACATCTCGTGGTATGATATTCCTCAGATCGTTCATTATGCCCCGACACATGACCATGAACTAATAATGGAGCAGCAACTGCGATTGGATTATTAAACTCTTCTTCTAGATTTTGAGAAAAATCTATATTTATGTGAGGTAACGGTAACGATTCACCTTTTCGATCCCTTTTATTCTTTAAACTGTTTATCGCTCTTCTCGCAAAATCCATATCGCAATCGAAATATTTGAATTTAGAAGAGTTTACAGGTAATATTTGAATCAAAATATTTGAATTTAGAAGAAGGAAATGGAAGTGGTGTGAAATGGTGTGACTGAAAATAAAATGAGGACAATTCATACACAAAAAAAAAAACTCCTCTCTTCTTCCCCATGAACGGCGCCTAAACCTTGTGATTACCGGAGCGATGCAGGCCTTAGGGCCGCCATTTCTTCTTAGTTGCCGGGATTTAACTTCGATTTGGGTATTGATTTATTTGATTTGCCGATGAAGTTGCCTCGTATTTTGCTAGTGCTTGGTCAATTCTCTCTTTCAAGTTCTCATCCATTTGCATCTGCATGTTGGTTAATTTGAAACCCTCGGTATCAATCCTTCCTCTCCTTGTTTAATTGTTAAAACCTAGTCTGATTTCCTTCTTCTGTTCTCTAATTACCAAAAAAAAAAAAAAAAAAAAAAAAAATCAAATCACGGTAGTCAGTTTGTTTATTTTTTCACCATGTCTTCAATTTTATTTGGTGAGGTGTATTTGTTGACTTCCGATTAGGCTTCTTGATGTTTCAGACTACTCCTATTGTTTATCATGACTCAAATCCATCTTTTGACTTACTTTCTTATGTTTAAGAGAACCTGTTTGTTAGAAAGTCAGTAGGTAGTTTTTGTATCACCATAATTTGTGTTCTTCGGTGATGGTTCGTTGTTGGCTTTTGCTCACCCACTCTTCTCAATTCTCAACTCTATCAATCACTGTTTATTCCATCTCTTGTCTTTTTCTTTCTAGTATTATGTTTTTATTAATTCAGTAAAATTTAGTGTATTTTTGTCCAAGGGGGTTGATTGTATTTGAGGTGCTCTGGATTTTAGTGCTGTTATTAGGACCCAATAGTTGTTCAAACTATTTTTGTGAGATTCTTATCTAGTAATTTCTTCAAGCACTGGCCTTTTAATCGTCCTTTATCTTTGAACTTTCATCGGCATAATATACCCATGTCAGATTTTCATTTTTCTATCCGGTTAACTACTATGATGTGGTGGATTCTAATGGTTCTGCACCGTTTCGGTAAGCTCTTTCCCTGCATTTTATTGGTTGTTAGTTAAATTCAAAGCCTCTACTCTGTTTCCTACTTTGTTTCCTTCTTTTATTTTAGTCTTGTTAAGACTCTTAGAAATAGCTTTAATATTGTCTTTATATTTTCTGTAAAATCTGTAGATTTTTCCTTTTAGAACTTCATTCTTACCCTTTAAAGCCTGTTAACTTTTCCCCCTGTATAACTTATTTTCTTGGCCGTCTCCTTTGGCTCTCATCTTTGAACTTCCTTCTTACCCTTTGAAGCCTGTTAACTTTTTCCGTTGTATAACTTGTTTTCTTGGCCGTCTCCTTTGGCTCTCATTTTTTTTTTCCTGGGTTCATAAGTACTACATATAGGAATCTTTTGATCCCAATCTTTTTCCTTAGTTACAAACTTTTTAAACTTTGTCTCCTTTGGTGTGATATTAGTTTTACTTTTACTAAGCTTCACTTAAAGTTTGGTATCCCCTTTTACACCATGAAACTGCTCTCGTGGAACGTCCAAGGAATTGGAACACCACTCACTAGGGATCATCTAAACCATCTCTGCCATTTCTACAAGCCAGATGTTATATTTTTATCGGAGACAAAGGCCCCATTCGACAGAATGGACCTTTTTTTGAAAAAAATATAACTTTCATGATTGGTTTATAGTTCCTTCGGTGGGTATCGCTAAGGGGTTAGCAATAGCCTGGCACAATAATGTATACTTGAAATTGATCTCATCTCATCTAAATGTCTGTCACTTTGAAATGTTGATTGGTGAAAAAGACATAGAAATTACTTGCGTTTATGGTGCAGTGGAATCAGATGTGAAAATAGCACAATGGTCATACATTTCAGATCTTGCAAAACAAGTTCAAAAGCCTTGGGTTCTAATTGGAGATCTAAATATCATCCTAGATCCGGGAAAAAAACAAGGCGGCAATAATTCGAGCTCTAGCAGCAAAGCTTTTGTTACTCAAATTATCGATTCTTTGGGTCTCCAAGATGCGGGGTACGAAGGAGCACCATTTACTTGGTCAAATAACAGAAGCGGAGATGCTAATATCTACGAAAGGATTGATAGAGCTTTAATTTCTTACCAGTGGATTTAGATCTTCCATAACACAAAGGTAAGTCACCTAACAAGAGTTGGTTCTGACCATACCCCTATACTTTTTGATTCCAACCCGCAAAAACAAAAAAACTCATCAAACCATTTAGATGTCTCAGATCCTGGCTTACGCACCCTACGTTATCAACAGTAGTGACAGCGTCTTGGAACCTCCATTCCTCAAAATACCCTGATAGGAACTTTGCATCTACCCTAAAATCTTTCTCCTCAGACCTAGTTCAATGGAATGCCGATGTTTTCGGCAATATTCATAAAAATATTAAAGCTCTTAATAACAAAATAGAGAACATACACAAGTCAGGGAATTTCGCCTCTAAAATTGATACTCTCAAGAACCTCCAAGAGGAACTGGGAAACTGGTACAAGATTAAAAATGACTATTACCATCAATTATCTAGGGATAAATTCTTTAAAGAATATGATCAAAATACTGAGTATTTCCATGCTTCTGCTTCCAATAGAAAAAGGGTCAATGCAATTCACTCCCTTAGAGAACCTTCTGGTCTTTGGATCTCAGACCGAGACCAAATCAATGCTTTACTGGTCAATCATTTCACCCAATTTGGAACCTCTCAAATGGGTAGCTCCAATATCGATCTCTCAGAAATAATCCAACCTTGTATTTCTGATTCGGAAAATTCTTCTTTAACCCAAATTCCATCCAAAGAATAAATTTGGTCCACCCTCTCGAAAATGAACCCTTGGGGTGCTCCCGGACCAGACGGTTTTCAACCGGGATTTTTTAAATCCAATTGGGAGATCCTGGGGTCTGATATTACAAACACCATACAAGAATTTTTTAGAACATGTATTCTGACTCAAGAATTTAACCATTCTTTTATTACTCTTATCCCAAAAATATCAACACCTCAAACCCCAGCGGATTTCAGACCGATTAGTCTCAGCAACACGATTTACAAACTTATTTCCAAGATCTTAGCCAATAGATTAAAGCCCTTATTAAATAGGATCATTTCACCCAATCAATCGGCCTTTCTTCCTGGGAGACAAATTACAGACAATATTATTATAGCACATGAGCTGATTCATTCAATGAAAACTTCCAAAAAAAAGAAGGGATTTTTTGCTCTTAAGATCGATCTTTCAAAAGCCTTTGATAGAGTCGAGCGGCCTTTTATTAGAAAAGCTTTATCCTCTTTTGGATTCATTGATGACTGGGTGAATCTCATATTCCAATGCATCTCCACTACCTCCTTTGCTATCCTTCTAAACGGTTCCCCAGGCCCAAATTTTTCCAATTCAAGGGGTCTAAGGCAAGGTGATCCCTTATCCCCTTATCTTTTCTTAATTTGCATGGAGATCCTCTAAAGACTCCTTGAAAAGGCAACAAGAGAAAATAAAATATCAGGGATTCAAATAAATAAGCACGCCCCTACCATTTCCCATCTATTCTTCGCCGATGATTGTTTTCTTTTCACCAAGGCGGACCTGGGAGAAGCGAAGAACTTGTTGGATATTTTATCTAAATGTGGGGAAATTACAGGCCAAATGGTAAATCTTCAAAAATTGGGAATCTACTTTAGCCCCAAAATCCATCCCAAACACGGGAAAATAGTAGCAAAAATCCTAAAAGTTCAGCTGTTGACTAAAAAAGATAGATATCTAGGAACTCCCCTATTCTTTGATAAAAACAGGAAGGAGAATTTTGAGCCGCTTCTTCAAAAATACTATAACACTTTACAAGGTTGGAAGTCCAAGTTGCTTTCTCAAGCGGGAAGAACAGTCTTGATACAATCCATTCTTCAAGCGTACCCGACATACCAGATGCAGATGCTAGCTCTTCCTAAAGAAACCTTGGATAGATTAGATAAAATCCAGAGAGATTTTTGGTGGAAGAAAGATAGATCAAAAGGTAAAGGTGGTTATATAAAGGCGTGGAAAGGCATGTGCAGGCCAAAAGCAAAAGGGGGTTTGGGAATAAAAAATCCTCATAATTTCAATATAGCCCTTTTAACTAAATTAGCTAGCAGACTAATAATGGAAAAAGAACAACTATGGGTTAAACTCCTAGAAGCGAAATACTTCTATAATTCTAACCCTTTCGAGCCTACAAGAAATTATGAGCTATCATGGATTTGGACAAGCATTCAGAAAGGTCTAAATATCATTAAAGGAAATTATACTTGGCAAGTAAAAGATGGAGCTACTGCTAAGATTTGGGAGGAAAATTGGATCCCAAACTCGGACAGACTAAATATACCAAGGGATAGAGATGATAATTTGCCGCAAAAAGTTCAAGAATTAATAAATAATGAAGGATATTGGGATACGGAAAAGCTAGATGATTTATTCTCTGAGGACATAAAAGAAAAAATTCTAGCTATTACCCCAAATAAAGAAGATTGTGACAGGATAAGATGGGCTCACCACCAGTCTGGAGATTTCTCGGCAAAAAATATTTATAACTTTCTCATTACTCGTAATCCCGATAATGAGAATGATATCGATTTCCCGTGGAAAAAACTCTGGAAGTTACAGACACTGCCTCGGATCATGTTGTTTATCTGGAAATTAATTCAAAAAGCTTTACCAATATCGAGTAGGCTAGCGGCTCATAACCCAAAGGTTTCCCCTGAGTGTGAAATGTGCAATAACCAAGAGATGGAAACGGAAAATCATCTGTTTAGAACTTGTCCTTTTGCCAGAGCAGTTTGGTTTGGTTGTTCCTTGGAAATGGTCAATTCGCAAATTAACACTGATGTGATTAGCAAATGGGTTGAACTTTGGATCGATGATCAAAACTTCTCGCCATTCAGGGAACAAATTTCAATCATCACTTGGTTCATATGGAAATATAGATGTGAGGTCGTTTTCAGGAAAACGGTTCCGGATCCCTCCTATTTAATTCACCAGATAAAAACCTTCATCCAGTCTTCAATTATCAAGGAAGAGACGAAATCTCAAGGCATCCGAAAAATGAAGATTAGCAAGAAATGGTGGAACAACTTAAGGTCGGATTGGATAATATTCATTGATGCGTCCTTTAAAAAAGAAAATCTATCCATGGGATATGCCTTCATTCTATACTCGGCAGACCAAGAAGCTTTCTTTCATATTTCAGCAGGCTCCGAGTGGGCGTCTTCGGCGTTACATGCGGAAGCTAAAGTCCTGGTAAATGCTTTAAAGTGGCTAAAAAATAATATCCTTTCTAGCGTCTGTATAGTCACAGACTGTAAACTCCTTTGGGAATCTATATCCAAAAAGGATACAGGAGCTTCATGGGTTGCGGAGAATACTATCAAAGAAGCAATTCACTTCTTAGACAACCTTCCTCAAGCTCAGGTTAAATTTATAATCAGGGATTACAATGCTGCTGCGGACTCCGTTGCAAAAGAAGCAAGGATCAGAAGACTTCACCACATGTCAACACATTTGTGCCAACGTGTGCGAAAAGAGAATATTAATTCTAATATTTTTGATGAAAATGAAATTGTAGATCTTCTGTATTACATTGCTTAAGTTAATATATTAACCTCTTCCATCAAAAAATAAAATAAAATGAGGAGAGGGAATTTATAGGTAAAGGCAGCTGACCGTTGGAGATATGGGCGTTAGGGATCCGAACGTTGGAGACTTCGTTCCCAACGCCAGCGACATCACTCCAATCTTTGGCGTCAGCGTCCCTGTCGCCTAAGACATTATACCGAACGCCCGAGTCCGTGTTGTTTTCGCGCGTCTGTTCACCAAGCGCCCAGTGCTTTCCCATAGTGGAAAACCAAGTTTGGCCATCCACCTGGCTGAACAAAATTTTGTTTTTGGCCATTGCCATAGGAATTGCTCCAAGTATGCTGGAAATAATAATTGTGTTAGGAAATGGAGTCCTGGACTTCCTTTGTGCGTTTGGTCTAAATTAGAAATTGAAATAGGATGCTGTAATGTTTGACTTTGCTGTCTTTGAGTCTTAATGAAATTCATTCGGGAAAAAAAAAAAAAGTTTGGAGCTCATAGAGTAACATTTACACGTTCTAATCAACCTTTTCTTAATTATCTTAAAGGTAACGACAATTTCAAGACACGCGTATAGTTACGGAGTAGCCTAAGAACACTTGGTTATCTGCCGACTAAGGCCAGTTCTTTATGGTTATGTCGAGTTTTAATTAATATGAGTTTCACAGGTTAACTATAAATACATCAAAGTTACTGCAACTTAAAACACAAGCATCTACTAGTTCTCCATCCTCATCTTTTGAACTCAAAAAGCTACTCATTTTACCGTAATCTTTGAGATTTTACCTAAGCATATCCTCACTGTAAGTTTGTTGTCATGGCTGCTAACAAGCAAATTTTCATTATCCTCGCTATCGTTGCGATTATCCTTCCTTCCATTGCGTCCGCTACTGATCACGTTGTCGGTGATGAGAGTGGCTGGAACAACAAATTCGATTATGCAGCATGGGCTAAAGATAAACAATTCTATGTTGGAGATACTTTATGTAATTTAATTAAAAATGATATTGATTTTTCACATTAAACCCCTAATTTATTTATTTATCACATTACATTATATTTTAACCAGAAAAACTAATACTACCAACTTCGTTTTTTTTGTTGCAGCGTTTATGTACACACCTGGATCTCACAATGTTTTCAAAGTGAATGGAACTGAATTCGACCAGTGTATTAAACCAGAACCAAAATTAGCTCTCGCCACTGGAAATGATGTAATTACCCTTGCCACCTCAGGAAAGAAATGGTATATTTGTGGTGTAGCACAACATTGCGCCGGCGGACAAAAGCTATTCATCACTGTCCAAGATGCATCCAGTGCAGCCAATGGGATTTTTGCATCCGGGTATCAAATTGTTATGATAGCCACGGTTGCTATTGGCGCCATGTTTTCGATGATTTGATTGATCCAACACCTGACCGTACCTCGTTCTCGTCCATCAGTTCACTATTAATTATGGTGTGATTCTTTGTCATTTTAATAAGTCATAGTGTTCTATTTTTTTTTCTTTTTCTGAAGCATAATAATGTTCTATTTTGAGGGTGTATTAGAGAAACATTATGACCAGTGCAAATTTTTATGCCAATTAGTGGTACAAATTTACCGCCTAGTTTGGTAATGATGCGGCTTTTGTAAAAGCACTTTTTTACTGTGTTGTGTTGCGCTATGCTGTGTAGAAAAAAAGTATTTGGTAAACTATATCCTAAAAGCTAAAGCTGATTAAAAAAATGATCAAATTATGTTTGGTAAAATATAGGTTCACTCATTGTAGTTGTATCAAATGACAAAACCGGAAGATTTGAACATAATTATATACTTATATATATTTTGAATAACTATTTTTTATTATAGATATAATTTGGGATAAAAAAAAACTAAAATCAAATATTTATTTAATATTGGCTCTTATTTATTTTTTATTTTAATGAAATGATATATGAAATATAATTTGTAAGTGAAACTAATTATATTTAAAGAATGCGGCATAGATTTAAAAGTACAATCTTCAAAGAATAAGAAATTGATTAACAAAAATTTAAGGGCAATGTTGGTCATTTATATAATATAGTTGGGATATAAAAGAGAAATCATGCATTAAAATAAGGTGGGATCAAAGCTTATGCTTTTAGAGTTTTTTAAAGAATCCTCTACTCAGCTTTTAAAAATGTGGAAATTAAATAAATAGCCCTCTTTCTCATGGGCTTTAAAAATACACTTATCCATTAATAATAATACCCTTCCGATTTTAAAATGAAATATTTATTTTTTATAAATCCTTTTTTGCCCTTATAGGCTTATATGTATCTTCAACTTCTACTTCATCTCTATTCTCAATAAAAACGAAAAATTAACCAAACCCCATCACCACCATCTTCATCGTCGCCACCTCAACTCTAGCGCCACCTCCATTAATCCCCCCACCAGTTCAATCATCACCTCCTATACTTCTACCAAATCCACCACCACCACATCCTAAACAATCTATGTAGATCGATGAATCAACTAGAAATTAAATTATCGTATTACCGAATCAGAAATATCAGATTCATTTTGTTATAAATGGATTTGGCTTGAAGAACCTAGCTATAATCAACGATAATAGATAGTTCCTAAAGATTTGTCCCCATCGGTTTAGGAAGAGAGGATGAAAATCTTCATCAATTATTAGATCTGAAATTTCACTGTCAGAAACCAACAAAATTGATTATCTTCTTTCTCTATTTTAAGTTTCTGCCGCTGGTGGTGGTATTGTAACTAGCAGTAATGTAGAAAAGATGTAAGAACGATGAAATTTATGGTGGTTCTGGTTGGAATGATGTAATTGGTGAAGAGGTTGAAATGTTGTTTGTGGTGAGGTTAATTAAAATATTAAAATTGGCGATGAAGATAGTGGTGGTTCTGGATATTGCGGTGATGATACTGGTGGAGGTTCTATGTGATTGTTGATGGTGGGGCTGGAACTATAAATTGGTGTGTACTAGTTCGTCAACTGTTGAAGGTAATGACTGCATTTGCATGATCTGAATGGTGTACCATTAAATTTAAACATTATCACTAGTTTTTGTGCTTTATCATTCATTATTTATTTTTGAGAAACTATAATTTTATAGGTTAGACATATTTTTATTTCAACAGTGGTGGTGGATGTAGAGCACTAGTGTTGGTGTCTGTTTTTGTTGGGTGGTGGTGGTGGTGGATGTTGTTGCACGGGAGGTGACGGTTGTGGATTTTGTTGTAGTGGTGAGAGTGGTGGTGGTAACATAATTTGGTGGTGTTGGTGTAGAAGCATTAGTGGAGTGGTAACGGAGATGGTGGCAGCAACATTGCATAGTAGTCTAGCTTGTTTTAGTCATGAGATAATTGTATGCACTTGTTGTTTGTAGGATGTTCGTATTGTTTTTGTGGTATGACGATCGTTACTATGTCTAGTGGCACATACTTTGAAAGCTACCAAGGCAGTGCAGCTACTATCTTGAAATGTTAGAGATGATTTGAACGAGTTTTTTTTCTGCTTATTATTCTTTTTGAGAAATCATAATTTGATAGGTTAGGAATATTTTTATTTTAGGCCGGATGAGATGGTTGCTCTTCGTCGGAAGTTATATATTGGTCACACACGAAACTTGGCGCCAGTATTATCTTCATGGTAGCATGCAGGGAAGTTCAGGATGATTATAAACCTTTCAAGTGTTATCTTCAACGACAGAGGAAGATAATTAATTCTGGTATAGAAAGTTGTCGATGGCGGAGACACTCGTGGTGCAGGTATGTAAAATATTGTTAGCGTATTATTTTCTTACTTTTTGTTTGTGTCGGTGATGCTCCTTTTGTTTGCATATGCCTAAGCCTAATTCATTGATTTCGCTAAGATTTGATTGTACTGTTGATTATGTGTAAAGTAAGGAAAGTTGGTGTATGCATAAAGAGCTCCTGATGCTTTTGAAGCCCAATTGTAACTTGATGTGTAGTGGTTAAAGCACTGAAGCAATGAGATTGCAGTTGCAATTTATGGTTCTACTTCTTAAGTTCAGGTGCAAAGGAGGCTTTGGCTCTTATTAATTTACTTTGCGTTGGATTTACTCTCTGTTCTAGGTCAACAACAAATATTTGTGTATCAACAATAGAAATTGACCTTAGTTTAGGAAGTCAACAACCAATGTTTTTGTATCAACAATGGAAAAATGGAATCAACAACCAATATTTGTGTATCAACAATAGAAATTGATCTTAGTGTAAGGAGTCAACAACAAATATTTGTGTATCAACAATAGAAATTGACCTTAGTTTAGGGAGTCAACAACCAATGTTTGTGTATCAACAATAGAAAAATGGAATCAACAACCAAATTTGTGTATCAACAATAGAAATTGATCTTAGTGTAAGGAGTCAACAACAAATATTTGTGTATCAACAACCAATATTTGTGTATCAACAATAGAAATTGACCTTAGTTTAGGAAGTCAACAACCAATGTTTGTGTATCAACAATAGAAAAATGGAATCAACAACCAAATTTGACAAATATTCTTGAACTTTTGATTTTTTGGATCAACTTCAGTTGTTGACACCTAATATTGACGGCGGCGGTGGCGGCGGCAGTGTGTGGCTGCGGCGGCGGTGGTGGTTGTATTTAGTAAGTGGTGGTGGTGGTGGAGTGGTAGTGGCGGTGGTGGAATGTTATTGGTGGTTGTATTTAGTAAGTGTTGGTGGTGGTGGTGGTGGTGGTGGTGGTGGTGGTGGTGGTGGTGGTGGTGGTGGAGTGGTGGTGGTGGCGGATTGGTGGCGGCGGTGCTGTTGGTGGTGGTTAAATGAAATAATAGAAAAATTTATTTTTTAATGGATAAAATTTTTAAATGGAAAATAATATTGTAAGTGAGGGTATTAAGGTAATCTATTTTTTAATGGATAAAGTATTTAAATGATAGGGGTATTTATATTGTTGTATAAGGGTATATTTATTGGGGGGCAAAACTAAGGGTATTTAATAAATTTACCCTTTAAAAATTGAGGAATTTTAGAAGCGCTTTAGGTTAAAAGCACTTTGAAAATATTTTACCAAACACTAATATGAAAAATAATTACTATATATATATTTTTTAAAAGTGCTTTTTGAAAAATAAAAGCATTACCAAACCCAGCCTACGTGTGTCATTCAGTATTGACCGACGACATTTTTCGTATTGAGCCGAATATTTCTTAAAAAGTGTTTTTCTTTCCAATTTAGTGAGCGAATTGTTGTTCTGCAATAGTTTGGAATATGTATTTTGTAACGAGCAAGGGATGGAGTGAGAATTTACATGTTATGGGGTCAAATAAGTTGTTTGTTTTTTATTTATTCAGATTTTTTATTTATTTTTTGGATCAATAAGCGTATAAATTTATCATATGAATTTACACCCACAAATCACTAAAATTATAGAAAAACTGGTACCCAGCTCAACTGGTCATCCCCGTTCCACAGAGGTTTCATGCGCTCCAGGAGGTCTCAAGTTCGAGTCCTGATGGCGCAATATTGCAGAGGTCTTCGACTCCCTTGGCTTGGTTCCTCATGAGGCTCGCTGGTAGGCTAGCACGACAACCTGTTCAAATAAAGTAGTAGTACATTGTTGGAGCTTAGCTTGTTATGCTTCCAACTAGTTTCTTGTCATAATACTCTTTTGAAAAACTAACCGTATCTTCGGTAAAATCCAAATTAGGTGGGGCTTATAATCCCCACATGCACCCACTAGCAATCATGTATTGTTTCATTGTTGCCTATGCAACTAAATTGTGGAGTCGAAGGGAAACTAAATTGGTTTTTGTTAGCAAAGAGTCTGTGTTGACGCCAATATCATCGGGAAAATCTTATGAGAGAAACTAGGTCTTAACCCGTGCCGTTACGGCACGGACATAATTTTTATTTAGTTATGCATTTTCCGACATATGAAATATCAAGTTTATCCTTCTTATTATTATAAAAGTAAATAAAAACCCGATAGATATTTTTATTCTTCACTCCACAAATCCTTTCTATCATTTTTCGCCTTGACATTCTCTCATACCATGCCTATCGTTTCTCGAGTTGCATGCTCAGGCCAACTCTGAAATTATATCAGAATTAATTTTTACATATTTTATTCCCCAAAAAAAAAACATTATTTGATATGTCTTTTAGTTTACAAAGATGTCTTTAGTGAAGGATGTTAGGATATTCATGGACCATAGGAACCTACTATATATGGGCCTAACCACATAGCACTGATGTTATCCCTACTTGACCACTTTGGGATAAGCGGTGTGCGGTTTTAATCTAAAAGGCCTCGGTGTTACGTAAGGAGATGCCCAAGCTTATAAGATCCACATGTACTCATATTTCTTCCATGTGGGACTATTCCTAGCTATACATATGTGGTTTATCGCGCCACATACTCCAACAATCTCCACCTTGGCAAGATTAAACCACTTCACCAGTCCAATCAGACTCTATCATATGATTATCATCTGTATATGCTACTCATCGATCATGATTATTGTCACTATGCGCCCTGGAATCCTACTCCACCTTGAGTTAATGAGAAGGCAAGTACTAACTCCACTTTGAGCATTTCCTTGCCCACCTAGAACCCTGCTCCACTTGAGAGTTAATGTGTGAGAAATTAACTCCACCTTGAGCGTCGTCTTTCCGGTCTAGAACCCTGATCCACCTGAGTTGATGGGTGAGACACTAACTCCACCTTGAGTGCCAGTTCAACTTTGGACCTTGCTTGCTTCACCTTGAGTCTGACTCCACTTTCGCCTTAAACCGGGTAACATCCACAACCACTTCTACATTCGGAAAGTAGCCCCAACAATGGGCTCTGACCTGATACCAATTGTTAGGATCTTCATGGACCATCGGACACTACTCAGGGCCCGACCACATAACCCCGAACCTCACTTGACCACCTTGGGATAAGAGGTGTGGGGTTGTAAAAAAGCCTCGGTGTTATGTATGGAGATGTCCAAGCTTATTAAGCTCCACATGTATTCCTCTTTATTCCATGAGGGACTATCCCTAGCTATACATATGTGGTTATCGCGCCACATACTCCAACAACCGAGCGGAACCAAAACATTAAACTATGTAAGTTGTAACTAAATTGTAGCACCTGAACTCATTCGTCTCAAGAATAATTGTGTAGATATTAACAGTGTTCGGATCCTTGTTGCTCTTTTTCCCTTTAAGAATAGTTTGAAAAGAGTAAAACTAAGAATTGACTCAACAATACATAACGTATTGTATGTTCTTACTATTTCAATAACATAATGAAATGCTAATTCATTCACTTAAGCTATTATATTTTAAAATGTTAAGTCATTTCCGATGGAAACCATTTTAATCACCCACGATGTAGTTCTAGTTTTTCAAATTTCACAGATATGTTATGTACGTAATTCAATTCGGCAGGAGGAGTTCACCGAATTGAATATAGGTAATGACTTGTATTTCCTTAACATTGTGGACTTTTCAGCATAGTTGGATCCATATTTGGTAAAAAACATTGTATTTATGCGTTCTCGGGTGAGAGTAATCTTGGTATGGTTACCTCCCAGAAAACTGCTAATGGATTACCACATCAATGTCAGTTGAAAATACCACACTGTCGGATAACTGCTGACTATGTGGGGACAGTATTCACGGAGGATCATGTCATTACAAATGGTATTATAGTCGACGACGGGTTACCTGTCGAGGGTGAAAGAGTATGCTTGAAGGATTGTGTCGGTAAAGGGTCTCATGAGTGAGAAAAAATGCCAGAGTCAAGGATTGAACATATTCTGGAGCCGAGGACGGCTCCAAATTAAGTTGGTGGTATTATAGTACTCCGACTCGGCAGGTAGGATTCGTCAAATGAAATATAGGTAATTTTTTGTCCTTTCCTAACACCGACACCTTTTCAACATAATTGGCTTCATAGTTGGCGAAAAATATCTATAGTTAAGCATGCTCGTTATTGAGTAATCCTGGGATGGGTGACCTCCTGAGAAGCTGCTGCTGGATGGTCGCAACAGTGACCATTGAAAACCTCATACTGTCAGATGATCGCAGGGGCCAAGTGAGGACATTATCGGTAGAGGGTCAGGCCATTACATTCTACGATATTATCCAAATGTGAGGTTATTCATTGCATAAAAATAATAAAACCATGATTAGTTAGTAAGTCAAATCGTGAAGTACTTAACCTACTCTACTAAAAATAAACTCTATTATCTATCATCATTGAATAAAAATAACGTCAAACCATTATCAAGAAATACGTGAGAGGATGCGAAATTACTCATTCGGCACCAATACTTGCCGCTGTCACTATGGTCCACTTGTATAATTGTTAGCCAATCTAACTAAGTTTGGTACTGCTTTTTTTCTTTAAAAAAAAAAATACTTTGAAAATATGTCTATAGCAATATTTTTTCATCCTAGTGTTTAGTAAAGATTTCATAAAGTGTTTTTTATGCAAATCACTTCCAAAATCTATAATTTTAAAAGTGGGTAAGAAGGATCTTTTAAAAGCTTCAAAAGCAAATACTATTGTTCACCCTAATTTCATATTTTATTTTCCAATTCTATCCAATCTTTTTTTATACTTGAAAAAAATTATCCTTGAATCTATATATTTTTATTCGTTATATTTTATTCTTTATAGATAATTATTTTTTATTTTCAAAATACATTTTATGTTATACCGTACCAATGATATATACTTTAATTTATCAACAATAAATATTAAGCAATTATTGATTTTTAAAAAGTGGTTAAGAAAAATAATACTTTTTAGTAATAATACTAATTAGTAAATTTAATAGTATTACATATATGTTTGCTTTTGTCATTTTCTCACTAACTATACTTGAACCTGATATTTTCCCATTAAAATAAGTTTTAGCTATTAGTTTATAATTTGCGACCACTCAATTGCTTTTTTCTGCAGAGATCGGCACAGTAACGTACATCAACAACCATGCAATTGGTTTTTTTACATAGCTCGGCACAATAACGTACATCGGAAAAACACTTTTTTAAATCTCGCAGCAATACCAAACTAATCATGAGTATAAAAAATATACTAATTATCAACATTAGTAAAATAATTTATATATTATCATTCTTAATTTGACATTTAATACAATATTGTCATGGAAAATTAAATTATCATTTTTGATTTGATATATAATAAAATATTATCATGGCAAATTAATAGAGTATTTATTATGAAGAATTATGGAACCTTAATGACATGATAAATTTTGTCCGTTAGATGCGTTTTAAATCCCAATCACAACCATCACTTATGAGAAACGATTACATCCATAGATTTATCTTTTGTGAGGACAAATCTGAACCGCCACTTACACAGGCTAAGTTAGCCAAACTGTGTTTTATACTCTTGATGAACAACCATATTCTAATAATGACTCGAGCATTTGGATAGGGAATGCATATAGTGGGTCCTAATCCCCGTCTCACATGGTATTTCTCTCGAGATTTAATTATTTTTCGATTTGTTAAACCCTCCGAACGTCATAGCTGCAATGCAACCATGACAGTCAGTTCAATCACCTAAGGTGAAGACTATATTTTGGAATCTATCAAAGCTATGGAAGGACACAAGCATAGCAAAGTGCCAAATTTGATCAGGCACACCATAAATCTATGCCTGGCACCGCCGCAAATATAGGGTGTTAGAGCATAGCTCGGTTGAACCCACCAAGCGTTGGTATGTCAAGTTTGGTTGTCATATTTTAGTGACCAAAACGCATTTTAAAAGTCGCTTGATTATGTACTAGAGTCAACTTCGTATAGGTTATCTTGCGAAGACTTGAAGAAGTGAAGAAGTAAGGAGCTACAATGACAACATCATCCTTCCACTTGAGGTTAGTGATATTTGACTTGAATTGTTTCATTCCCTAACGTATCTTTCAAGTCGTGCATATTGAAAACGAAACTGCGAAGCATGAATGACACTCTAGTTAGACATAGTATTAAGGAATACAATACAAGGTTTATTGCTTAACCATTAAACTTTGTAGATAAGACATCGACATAATCATTTAAATGCTATTGTGATTATGTATGGGTATAACTATAAGGTGAAGATTTCATCCTAGGACAATGTTTTACATTTGTTTTAAGGAAGTAAATTCATAAACTTGTTTTGTGAATCGAAAAGGAAATCGCCAGGCATTATTGGTATTGTTATTCATTGCATATCTTGTGAACAACCAATATGTGTGATTAGTATAACCGCTCATGACTTGTTTATGTTCTTGGTAAAACTATTCACAAAGTTCTGACTTTTGTATTGGTATGACTTTTATTAGTGAAACCGATCTTAAGTAATCACCTGAGATGGTATGATCGAGTTTGTGATTTTGTGTATGACCGACTCTGGGTAAAGGGGAAACGATCCTAGTAAGAGGTGCAACACATCACAAAGTGGAATCGATCCTTGTATGAGGTGCAACACATCACAAAGTGGAATCGATCCTTGTATGAGGTGCAACAAGTTTTAGCAGAAAGGGGAACCGATCCTATGGACATGTGCAACAAGTACAAGTTAGATACCATATATATGTGGGGAACCGATCCTAGTATCCAGTCAACCGAATTTTTGGAAAGCTAGTGTGACTATGCACAATACTCACATGGAGGTAGAACCGAAACTTGTTTTGGTAGAACCGTGAAACCCATGATTTGTGATTGAGTGTTCTTGATCAATCACATAGTTCTTGAAAGATAGATAAACCAATTCTAAACTTGTTTGGAAGTGTGGCAATTCGGTTTCAAGGTTGTAAGTATGAAAGAGGACTTACAAAGTAAGGATGTCGACATACTTCGAACATGTGCAGTAACGCTAATATTTAATTGTTCAGAGTTATTCCTTAATAGCTAAAGGAATAAAATCCCGGATCGAATAAAATAAATTGAGAATCTTTTATTTAAGGTTTTTAATTTTATTTTAGGAAAATGAAAATTAGTAATGTGCATTTACTAGTTGGATATTTTCCAAGAGATTTTCGATCATTATTTGGACAAAGCATTTCCAGGAATTATGGAAACCAAATTTGGAATATATTGCATATCTTGAGAATATTTTCGGTGTCCAAACTTCCTTGGTCTATAAATATGAAAGTTTGCATTTCAAGCAAACTAATCCTTCGTACATCAAGAACTATCTCAGTTGTGCTGTTACTGGTGAAGACGCCTATTCGGAGAGGAGAGTAACCTAATTAGGCAAAATCTCTTACGGACGCTCAGTTTAAAGTCTTCTTTGGGATTGAAAAGCTCTATTAGTACCGTTGGTGGGAAACTAGATACTTGCGGTTTATCTTTATTTTTGATTGATTTGATTGACTAACGGTGGTTGAACTTTGATTGCACCTAGTTTGTTTATGCTTGATAATATTCTCTTCTGATATAAGATTCACTAAAACTAGATCGAAGTTTCGACGGGATCTTTAGACTGTTTGTAGATCTAAAGACGTCTTGTGATAATCCATTGTTAACAGACTCCGTTCTGTGCGTGATTGATCACAAGAGATTCAAGTTGATTGTGTGCAGGTGTTTATTGAAGATCTAAGAAGATTTGAAGACAAAGAAGATTTTGAATATTTCTGATTTGGGGTTCATAATCTTTGGTGTGCACAATACTTGTTTCGGTATAAGAGGATCCAACTATAATCGGTTTATCCTTGTGGTAGATTAGATTGATTAGTTGTGTAGATCGGCATCAATACAATTCTTAGTAATTAAAAGTATTGATTGAAAAATCTTAACAATTACTTCGGTAGTTGATTATAAGATAGATCTAAGAACCTGACGAACGATTTTATTGAGATAAACAGAAGAGCCTTTGTCGAACTCACATCACTTGGTTGAAAAGAGTTGCTACCAAACAGATTTGTTGTTCCTTTACTGTTTGGAATACGAACCAAAGGAATTGTTCCAAGTACGTGACTTATTCATAAGTTGGAGGCGTGGGAATACAGACGGAACTAGGTGAACTATAGGTTTAGTTGCTTGGTCTCAACTATACGAAGTTGGTTTGATTTTGTATAGCGGCTTAATCCTGAGAGTATTCAATTCTGGACAAGGTCCCGGGGTTTTTCTGCATTTGCGGTTTCCTCGTTAACAAAAACTTTTTTGTGTCTTTTACTTTTATATTTCCGCAATTATAATTGTTTTTATTATAATTAGAAGTAAAATACACAAACGTTAATTCCTATTTACTTGATAAGTAATCCTATTGTGTTTGGTTAAGTCCGAAACTTTTTATCAAGTAAACATACTTCGTTGTTGTATTGTCTCGATCTCGTATCCATAGACAATCACACGAAGTGTGAACCGATTTGTTGTATTGTCTTGACTCAGTCCATAGACAATCACTTTCGGAGAAAGGACGTATAGGTAGGAAAAGTTTCATATTGAGGTATATTTGGGTACCCTCGTCTTTTCACTTATTTTCTTGTAACTCAATCATTTAAACACTACCTTCTAACATACTTCAGCTACCATCCACCGGAATGTTAATCACATAGAACAGATACATGATGAAAACACAACTGGATTGATAACCCAGTTGACATCGTATCTATGTTTTTCAAACACTGTGAAGACCAGTACAGTGCTCCACCAACTGATATTGACATGGATCTATCCCACCATATCGTCCCACAGATAACGGAGACCCAATGCGACAAACTGCTTCAAAGGCCGACAATTGAAGAAATCAAAAAGGCACTACACAACATTGGATCGGAGAAAGCTCCTGGACCGGATGGATTCACAAGTAAATTTTTCAAGTGCTTCTTGGAAACTACATGGGAGCAAATAATAGATATGATATAATTTTTTTCTCCAGAATTTAAATCTACCATCACATATAAACCACACCAATATCACCTTAATACCCAAAGTAGACAATCCGTCGAATGAGCTAGACTTCCATGCAGTAGGTTCATGTTCGAATCTCCCCTCTAACATTATTTTAAGGAGTTAGAGCCTAGCTTGTTGCTAGGCTTCCGACTAGTTTCTTGTCTAATGAGAATTCTTTCGAATTTGATTGATTATCTTTATTTTGTTTATAAATTAAAAAAAAATCCAACTAATTCAGACCCATCAGATTATGCAACTTGGTATACAGAGTTATCTCAAAAATTCTGGTAGATAAGCTGCGACCAACCGTTCAGTTCATAGTAAGTCCATTCCAAAGTGCATTTGTTCCTAATCAAGCAATACGTGATAACAACCCAAAGAAGGGAGACTTGGGCTAGAGCTACCCATGACCCGATCCGAGCCCGTTTTTCCGAGACGTTGAGATTTCTTTCTCCCTCATCCAACGGTCGCCGCTTCCACGTGCATCGAAGATCGCTGCTCCCGTGCTACACCGATCACATCAAAACCGGCTACCTTCCTCAACCGTTCGTATCAACACAACCTTCCCCTACGCTCGGTGAGGCCTTCTCATCGAGTTTTGTGTCCCGCTTCTGTGAAATGACCCTACCCCTATACCCTAATCGAACCAAACCATTCTCTCCTTTTTCTTTCTCTTTCTTCTCCTCTCCCGTCGCTCTCACCTCTCGCAAACCCAGTCCACCACCATCTCCACCCCCGACGACAGCCGCCCTCACCGCCTCCATCATCACCAACCGACAACCGCAACAATGCACATTCCTCGTTACCCTTCTCTACCTCGAGTTATCTATTTCTTAGCTTCTACCAACTCTAGAAGTTAATTTAGAGATAACTAGAAGTTAGGTTTCCACCAACATCACAAGCAAAGTTATCGGGACGACGTGACAAGAAGGGAACACGATTCTAGAGTATGGGTTCGATTTACTTTTCAATTAATTTCAATTTTTAATGAATTAGGGTTTGGGAATTTTGGGGGAACTGCATGTATAAATAGAAGAGGGATGAGATGATTTTAGACACGCCTGGATTAGCCAGTGCTGTCAATTAGATTTATTTTTTGTTTAATTTTGTTCCCTGTTAATTTTATCATGTTTTAATTACATTCGGCTAGGGTTGAGATGAAACCCAAAAATCTGTTGCTATGAGTTGTTCATAATTTGGAATCGTTCTTGATTGTGCATTAATGCTTAGGATACATTTAATCTTAACACCTCAAAGATGTTACTTTCCAAAGTGTATGTCATGCATCCACCGTAGTCAGATTATTTCCATGTTATGTGTGTTGCAATTCATACTTCATTGCTCGTGATTGATCTTCGACTAGTTGTGCCCCCGAGAAGACAGCTAGTGCTTGGGAGAGATACTCTAATTGCGATTAGATATCCATCTTAGGGTAAGTTTGATCATCTAAGTAGTAAAACTGATTTGTGATTAGTTGTACTATGATAAGACAGCTAATACTAGGAATTAGTAATCGCTTTAGTTGATAGTAAACCACCCATTGATGACCCTGGATGAATGGCAACAGTTGCCATGACAACGTACAAGAACTTTATCAAACATTGAGCTGACTTAGCTGGGATTAGAAGGTGGATTCGACACCCTAGTCCTCTCTATCTTGTTACAATCTTGCTGTTTTCCTTAGCTTAGGTTCATTTCACTACAATCTTGTTACTCTCACACTAAGAAACTCAGTTTAGCATAGCCATAGATTATTGAAAGCACCCCTCGTCTCTGTGGATCGACCCGTACTTGCCGCGTCTCCGATAGACGCCGTGCACTTGCGGTATAACCCGTAGGCTCAAATATAAACATCTTTAGAGGCCTACCAATAACATCTCAATAGCGGCGGAAATTTTCCACTACATTAGAACTTCCCCACCATCCTCTGACCCAAAAATAGCTTTGAAATTAGATGTCCAAAAATCTTATGATAGCCTTGATTAGGGATTCATACAACAAACCTTGAAGTCATTGGGATTTTCGGAAAGATTTAGTGATTCAGTGATTAAATGCATTGAATCGGCCACCTATTCTGTCAATATAAATGGAGCACCACACGGTAATATATCACCTAAAAGGGGTTTCATACAAGGAGACCCCTTATCACCTTATGTGTTTACACTTTGTGAAGAAATATTATCCACTAACTTGGGCATTATGTAAAGCCAAGGAAAACTAAAAGGTCTGAAGATATCGAAAAAAGCTCCATCGGCACTTCATCTCATGTATGTCGATGATTTGCTGATCACATGCTCCATAGATCCACAAACATGTGACAACCTGAAACCTATTTTTCACTCATACTCCAAGTCAGCCGGGCAACTAATAAACACCTCCATCGTCCACCATCCTAAAACACCCATACCCATCATCAACTGGTTATCATCCAAGTCCACCAAGTCCACCATCATCCACCATCACAGATACCAAAACCTCCTCAAGCCGCAAGTGCATGCGATGTGGGGAAACATCTGTCGGGTTGCTGGGTTTGTACAAGAGAACTGTATGGTTCAAATAGGAGATGGCTGCAGCACAACAATTCAATCCAAATGGATACCCATGAAACCGAATACAACACCAGCAATGAACATTGAAGCAGACAAGGTATGTACTCTGTTTGAACCCTACTCCTTTTCGTGGAATATTCCACTTCTACGACAAAATATCTCCCCAGAGACTACCTAAACAATCCAAAGTATTCATATACCAAACCCGTCAATCCCAGATAAACCAATTTGGCCACGTTCCAAAGATGGTAGATACACAACAAAATCAGGCTATGCAATCCTTAAATCTCAAACTACCAACCATCCCAACCACCCTCTACACCTCAAAAAAAATATGGCAAGCAAACTGCCCCCTCAAAACCAGAATTTTCTTATGGAAAGTCATCCATGATGATCTCCCAACATTCACGACACTACACCATCGAAACATTACCACCACAGATATCTTCCTGAACTTTAACATACACCCAGAATCAACAAAACATATGTTGTTTGAATGCCAACATGCAAAAACAGTTTGCTTTCTAGTGCTACAACATCTAGATAGAAACTCCAATACTAGAATGAGTAGACAACATCAACTTCAACCCATAACTCCACACCCACTACCACCAACAACTCAACAAACCACACCAACAATACCACTCCTCAACACCACCACTCCAAGACGACAAACATTTGACGCAAATGGGAAAATCAACATCCGCAGCAGGAAATCCGATTTGGAAATACCAACCACGACAACGTTAAGATCCTCAACATCAACAACAAAACCAAAATCATCAGTTACGACATCCGAGACAACAGCTGCAACATTCCTAACAAAGAACTACAACATGATATTCTTCCTCAACACCAACTAATATCGAAGAATTCCTCCTACTACCTATACCTAAAGATGATTTACACTGTGTTGTTTTACTATATGCCATATTTGGATAGCCAGGAATGAAAAAACTATACCAACAAAAACCACAATCCCAGGTATTTCAGATTGCCTTACTATTATGTCAAGAATTTCATTGGGCACAGAAACATGTACACGTGACTAAGGTACAGAGCAATCAGACACAACAACAACAACACCAAAATCAACACCAACACTAGCACAAATATTAGTAGGATGAACACCGTCACCACTCGACTGAATAAAGATCAACTCGGACGGAGCAAGCAAAGGGAAAACCAAGACCATCAGGAGCGGGAGTAATTTGCAGAAATCATCATCAATGAAGGACAATCAAAGCCATCACGGTACCTATCGGCATCACGACGACACTTGTGGCAGAAATATGTGCACTTTTGATCGCCGCAAGAACAACATCCACTCTTGAATGGAAAAGGATAGGGTATGAAGCAAATTCATTATCTTTAGTATAGTTCATAAACAACCAACCAAAAGGAGGCACCATGGTACATCCGGCAGATGATAGAAGAAATACACCACCATCTCGACAAACTGGAGGAGTTGAAAATTACACATATATACAGAGAAGCAAACCAGGCGGCGGATGGATCGACAAACTATGCAGTTGAGAAGCTGATTCAAATAGGAGGGAATGCATCTACTTACCTTTGGGACCATACATGTCCACAGCCTAGTTAGCAATTCAGGATTCGGCAAACGTACGTAACGACGAACGTAGGAGTATTATACGGTTTTGTAAAACCCAAATTCGGTCCAAAATTCGGTCAACGGGACGTGATTCGTCAGTAATTCGGAACGGCATACATACGTGTATAATTCGATTTATAAATGTGAGTTCGACTCTGAAAATTCGGTATCTATTATAATAAATAATTATTATTTATAAGGACATAGACTAATTTTTATGCATATTTGAGAGTTATTTAAAGAAAAAATAAACTTAATATGATGATATTAATAATATATACAATATTAGTCATCCA
Source organism: Papaver armeniacum (assembly GCA_023531295.1). Taxonomy (NCBI): domain Eukaryota; kingdom Viridiplantae; phylum Streptophyta; class Magnoliopsida; order Ranunculales; family Papaveraceae; genus Papaver; species Papaver armeniacum. The sequence goes on along the minus strand of JAJJWW010007773.1, from coordinate 110,035 downwards.
AGAGGACGTGGTATAGTGGTTTAGATGCACCTTCAAATATCTTTAGTCATTTTTGTTTCATAAAAGTTACAATAATGTCTAATATTGGGTTGTGTATGCTCGGGAGGCAGTAAAGTCCAAAAAGTGGGGCCTTTAAAAAGGTAAAAGCTAAAGAATTTCTGGCGAATTAAGCGGACGTATTATTCGGGATACGTAAAGTTCGTGAACGATTCGCGAATAATCCGGGAATGCCATATAATACGCGTCTTGGGTTCGGAGTTGCAAACGTACACGAATAAGACGGTAAAATTCGTGATACGGAAAAATTTGTGAATGATTCGTGAATCATTCGCGAACTTACTAACTAGGGTCCACAGTTCTTTACCATCTTCGTAAATGATGACTCTACGGGATGTATGCACCCAAGGACAGTTAACAGTTATTAAAAAAAAAAGAAAAAAGAAAAAAGAAAAACTATAGTGATGTAAGCATCTTAGATTTTTGTTTAGATCGGAAAAAAAAGTTAAATCACACTCTTTTAACCGAACAGATTTTAGATTTTTGTCCTTGAGATGTTTTCGAAAAAATGTTACTACCCCCAAACCATCTTCTACTGCAAAGAAGTACTCATAACCAAAAAAAAACTAAATGTGCAGGCCAGGAAACAAAGTTGAGCATTGATTTAATCTCATAAACGACGTTAATTAACAATTATCAAAGTATCCGTAGTCCCCAAGTTCGTAGACAGTCACAAGACTCACAACAAGATAAGCAAATAATCCAATTTTAACCATTAATCATACTCTGGAGAATGATTAATTAATCTTAATTACAATTTAAGTAACCTTTTATACCTTGAATGTGATAATTACAAGACATGTGTAGTCACGGAGCAGCCTAAGAACACACTTGGAACTTGGTATCTGCCGACTATGGCCGGTTCTTCATGATTATTGCCGAGTTTAGATAATATCAGTGTCAAAGGTTAACTATAAATACGTCAAAGATTAGTGTATTTTAAATCACAACAAACTATTTACTACTCAATTCCAATCTCAAAAGCCACTCATTTTTACCATATTCTTTGAGATTACATTTTCATTAATTTGTTGTCATGGCGGCTAACAAGCAATTTTTCATTGTCCTCGCTATCGTTGCGATCATCCTTCCTTCAGTTGCGACGGCTACTGATTACACCGTCGGTGATGACAGTGGCTGGAACAACAATTTCGATTATGCTGCATGGGCAAAAGACAAACAATTCTATGTTGGAGATACCTTATGTAATTTATTAGAAACGTTATTAACTTCATTTCATTACATTTTCTTATTATACTTCAAGTAGAAAAACTAATAACTCTTTTTTTGTTGTTGCAGTATTTAAGTATGAGTCTGGATCTCACAATGTTCTCAAAGTGAATGGAACTGGATTCAAAGAGTGCATTAAACCAGATCCAAGCTTAGCTCTCGCCACCGGAAATGATGTAATTACCCTTGCCACCTCAGGAAGAAAATGGTACATCTGTGGCATTAAACAACATTGCACCCAAGGACAAAAGCTATTCATCACTGTCCAAGACGGCGCCGCCCCACAACCTGCACCGTGGAGTTCGGCCAATGGGATCTTAGCTTCCGGATATCAAATGGTTCTCATCGCTATGGTTGCTATTGGCGCCATGTTTGCGATGGTTTGATTGATCGTAAAGCCTTACAATTGTTCGTTCGAGTAAACCGGCTGACTAATTATGGTGTGATTCATTGTCATTTCAATTATTCATAATATTATTACGTTTTATTTCGAGTGTTTATAAGGAAAATAAAGGTCCATGTGGATTGTAGTTCGTTGTTTGAAATGTGCTTTTATTGAAGATTATATGGAAAGGTTCAATACGTGAGGTTCACGACAATAAATGTATAAATATCCAAACGATTAATGAGAATAATTAAGACTTGTCGAGAACTTGACATGGTCTCCAGAGCCTGGTTCAAACCCTAAACCTAAATATTTTTTTTCAAGTTCTCTTTATACAATGGGAGAAGATGATCCAGAGTCATCAAAAGGAAAAGATATAGTCTATGAATTGCCGAAGAAGAATCTTGTATACCATCTTGGATCAAGTGATGGTCCTGGTATTCTTATTACTCCAATTACTCTAAAAGGAACCAACTATGATGAATGGGCTAGAGCTATTAGAAGATCGTTGATAGCAAAGCGGAAGTTTGGGTTTGTCGATGGTACCATTAAAGAACCTACAGACCCTGACCAGTTGGAAGAATGGATCGCTGTCCATTCAATGGTTGTTTCCTGGATCAATAACACACTGGATTCTTCAATCCGATCTACGTTGGGAGATTATGATGATGCGAGTCTTCTATGGACTCACTTAAAGAAGAGATTTTGTGTGGTTAGCGGCACAAGAATCTGTCAACTGAAATCTTCCTTAAGTGAATGTAAACAACGGAAGTCTGAATCTGTTGCTGTCTATTATGGACGGTTAAACAAAATCTGGGATGAGCTGGTAACATATATGCAAATACCACAATGTAAGTGTGGTCTTTGTACCCGTAACATTGCAACTCAGGTGACTAATCTGCGAGAAGAAGACTATCTACACTATTTTTTGATTGGTCTGGATGGTATGTATGGCTCACTACGCGAACAACTGTTAGCACGAGATCCTTTACCAACAATTGATGCTGCGTATCAAACTGTAGTGAATTCTGAAAGATTAAGAATGGGAGAAGTACTTCTATCTAAAGAAGTGCAGGAGAACGTGATGGCTTTTAAAGTGCAACCCGATCAGAGAGCAACCACAAATACTTATGATGCTACAAAGTTTTGTAAACACTGCAACAAAACTGGACACTCTGAAGATGGATGTTTTCAAATTATTGGCTACCCTGAATGGTGGGGTGACAGATCTGGTGGTAGAGGATTTGGCAGAGGTGGAAGAACTGGTCGAGGTCGAGGTAGTTATATGTCTGGAAGAGGTGGCGGAGGTTTTGGCGGCACCAATCAAAGGGCAAATAATCTCAATGTACCAAAACGCCCAACAATACAAAGGTGCTACATCTGCAGATGGAGTCGGCTTGGTTGGAGTAACCGCAACTCGCCTTCAACAAGTACTTGATTATTTGAGTACAACCAAATCAAAACTTCAATTGCAAGGTAAAAAGAATCGTCCCTCCTGGATTGTAGATACAGGGGCTACGAATCATGTCACATGTAACATTGATGACATGATAGAAGTAAAAGAAATTAAGGCATGCTCAGTGGGCTTGCCTGATGGAACGTATACGAACTCTGATAAAATAGGAACTGTGATTCTTCCTAGGGGTTTGAAGCTTACGAATGTTCTTTATGTACCTCAGATAACATGTAACTTGATCTCGGTCACACAGATGATCGATGAGCTAGCTTGTGTTGTGCAATGTACTAACAGTTTATGTCTTATACAGGACCGGTCGACGAGGAAGGTGATTGGAGTGGGTGAGAGACAAGGTGGACTATATTTGTTTCATGGTGTACCTTCAGCTAAAGTGCTTGCGGTTCGTGGAGATTCGTACGAGCTGTGGCATCAAAGAATGGGGCATCCGGCAGAGAAAGTATTACAAAAGATACCAGTTGTGAGTAGGTTGTTTAGGAAGAATAATAATGCTTGTGATATTTGTCCAGGAGCAAAACATCGTCGAAGTAGTTTTCCTAATAGTCAGAGTAAAGCTAGCTGCATATTTGAGTTAGTTCATGTGGATTTATGGGGGCCTTACAAGACACCTTCGTCTTGTGGAGCTCATTATTTTTTAACAATAGTTGATGATTTTTCAAGAGGTGTGTGGATTTATTTGATCAAGAATAAAACTGAAGTTGAATTGGTATTTCTTAACTTTGTTGCTCTTATTAAACGTCAGTTTGACAAGGAAATCAAAAATGTTAGAAGTGACAATGGAACAGAATTTAATGCTTTGCGTGGCTATTTTAAGACTAATGGAATAATATTCGAGACGTCTTGTGTTGGTACACCCCAACAAAATGGGAGAGTTGAAAGAAAACATCAACATATAATGAATGTTGCAAGAGCTTTGAGATTTCAAGCTAATTTACCAATACAATTCTGGGGAGAGTGTGCGTTAACTGCAGCATACTTGGTTAATCGAACGCCAACACCTATACTCAATAATTAGACTCCATATGAAGTTATATTTGGAAAGGTACCTCTATACAATCAGTTGAAGGTGTTTGGGTGTTTGTGTTATGTGCATAATCAGAGTAGTAAAGGAGATAAGTTTGCAAGTAGAGGAAGAAGATGTGTATTTCTTGGTTATCCATTTGGTAAAAAGGCATGGCAAGTTTATGATTTAGACGCAAAACAATTTTTGGTGTCAAGAGATGTAGATTTTTATGAACACCAGTTCCCATATATGAAAACTAGCGTTGAGCAATCAAATAATATTGCTCCATCAAGTATGGAAACATGTTGGAGTGATGATGAAGATAGAGAAGAAGTACAATTACCCAAAGAACGTATTGAAACTCAGCAGCCTGAGATGCAGAGACAACAAAGAAGGGATGAAACACAGCTTGGTATTGAAGGTGTAACTGAAGAATTGCAAATAGGTGTTCCAACACCATGAGGAGACTGAACTGGAACATCATGAGGAGACTGAACAAGATGCTTCATTCAATGATACTTCAGCTGAAGTTATGGTAGAGAATAACAGTAGTGATATGGGTAAAGGAAAACGTCAGAAAATTCCTTCTAGCAGACTCAAGGGCTTTGTGACGCATACAGTATGTGAAAATAGTCCACCTTCCACTCAACCTACACAATCATCAGCCTCAGGTACGCCCTATCCTTTGACATATTATGTTAGTTGTGATCAGTTTTCTGCTGTTCATAGAAAATATCTTGCAGCAATAACAGCTGGAAATGAGCCAAAAAGCTTCAAAGAAGCTATGAAGCATCCAGGATGGCAAAAAGCCATGGCTGAAGAAATAAGAGCTCTTGAGGAACAAGGAACATGGGAATTGGAGGAATTACCACCTGGTAAGAAGGCATTAGGAAGCAAATGGATTTATACAGAGAAACATGATGAAAATGGGAATTTGATACGTCTAAAGGCAAGATTGGTGATATTTGGGAATCATCAAGTTGAAGGATTAGATTATAATGAAACATTTGCACCATTGGCAAAGATGACAACAGTTCGTACTTTTCTATCTGTTGCAGCAGTTAAAAATTGGGAGGTGCATCAAATGGATGTCCATAATGCATTTCTACATGGAGATTTGGAGGAAGAAGTGTATATGAAGATACCTCCAGGTTTTGCCAAAGGAAATTCTAATATGGTTTGTAGAATGAAAAAAATCATTATATGGTCTAAAACAGGCACCTAGGTGTTGGTTTGCGAAGTTGTCAATAGCCTTGAAGAATTACGGTTTTAAGCAATCATATTCAGATTACTCTCTTTTTACTATGACGAAGGGAAAAAATGTAGCTTAATGTCTTAGTTTATGTTGATGATCTGATTGTGGCAGGAAATGATCTTATTGGACTTCATAATTTTAAAACTTACTTGGGGCAATGCTTCAAGATGAAGGATCTGGGAAAGTTGAAATATTTCTTAGGTTTAGAGGTTGCTCGTAGTAAACAAGGATTCTACATATGTCAAAGCAAATATGCATTGGATATAATAATGGAGACAGGATTGTTGGGTGCAAAACCTGCAGAATTTCCAATGGAGACGAATCATCAACTGGCATTGGCAAAAGGAAAAATTCTTGAGGATGTGGAGCAGTATAGAAGATTGGTCGGTCGTTTGATTTATCTGTCAGTAACAAGACCAGATTTGGCTTACTCAGTGCACATTTTATCACAAACTTATGCAACAACCAAGAATGGAACATTGGGAAGCAGACTTCGTGTGGTTAGATACTTGAAAAAGAATCCAGACAAGGAATTTTGTTGCGCTCGATAGTGGTCTTAGTCTAAAAGGAAGGTGTGATTCAGATTGGGCGAGTTGCCCATTGACTAGACGTTCATTAACATGATGGTTTGTTCTTCTTGGTTTTTCTCCTTTTCCCAAGACTAAAAAGCAACACACAGTTTCGCGTTCCTCAAAGAGGTTTAATACAGTCTATGGCAGCGGTGACATGTGAATTGAAGTGGTTGGAAAATGTTTGCTTGGTGATTTAGGAGTTCATCATACACATGGGATGAATCGTTTTGTGATAGTCAAAGAAAGATTATATATTGCTCAAATCCAAAAGATTTCATGAAAGAACCAAACATATAGAAGTGGATTGTCATCTGGTTAGAGATGCCATCATAAGGAAGATTATATCACCTTCTTACACTCCTACAACGGTGCAATTGGCTGATATCTTCACCAAAGCCTTAGGGAAAGCTCAGTTTAAGTTTCTATTGTCCAAGATGGGCATTTGTGATCTGCATGCTCCATCTTGAGGGAGGGTATTAGGAAATAGTCTATATTTAAGTTTTGTGTATTCTAGGAAAGGTTCAATACGTGCGGTTCACGACAATGAATGTATAAATATCCAAACGATTAATGAGAATAATTAAGACTTGTCGAGAACTTGACAGTATGCAAAATGAATTAAAATTCACTTTTATTAGTATTATTTTTCAATTTATAAAATCATGCAAATTAAATTACAAGGCTTGATTAATTCACATTTGCATCTTCTCCAAAAGATGAAGAGAGTCTACAAGCAACATAAACACCAATAGCCACCATTGCCGTCGCCACCACGGTCACCCCTAAAACCAGTCTCCTATGCTTATTCAACGTCCCAAAAAATCCAACTGGTTTTTTATGCATCGCCAAATTACAAACCCCGCCATTGCCACTATTTTGACCAGTGGAGGTTCCGTTAATTCTCCCAACATTATTCATGTTACCGCTGCTGGTTACTTGATCTTTACCGGGTCTTTTTTCATCAGCATATTTTTCACCATTGGCAGTTTGTTGCGGTGAAAACGCAGATTGATCATGTGGTGTGACTTGAGTGATATTCTTCGGGAATTTCACGTAGAGAACTCCACCGATGTATTTTGCGTGGATTTCATTTACATCGCAGCTGGTTGGTACTTGGAAGTCTTTGCGGAATCGACTCCATCTTTTTTCTTCCAAGGGTCTTTCTCCTGTGATCTTCATGTTACCCTGAGAATCTACTTGTACTCTTAGTTGTTCCTTTTTAAACCCTGCACAAAGTAAAATTTAATAAGATCATTCTACTAAATGCACAAAGTAAAATCTACTTGCGGAATCGACTCCATAATAAATTTTTAACCTTTTTAGTCAAAAATAAAATAAAATAAGATCATTTTACTACATTGTATCTTAAGGTCTGATATTGTCGCCTATAGGGAATAAAAGCCGACAGATCGCATATTGCATGCATAAACCTCTCAGTTTTAAGCCATTAGTAAGTGTCTAATACAGGCAAAGAATATGATTCCAAAGTTGATCATTTTGCACAACTTTTGTGCTTGTTGTTACTTGTAATATGAAAGATTCTCATTTCACCGGTACTCCAAAGCTCCAAATTATAGGACTCATTACTTGGCAGAAAAAAACACAAATAAAATTGGTGGAATATATGTGGTGATTGTAATTGGATTATAGTTACCAGGAAGATGAAGCACAAGTGTGTCTAGTCCTTCTTCTCTCACCCAATTGAATACAGGCTCGAAATCTTCATAAGAACGTGTGAAGTTAGCTTGAAATTTGTTGTCCATGATGAGTAAATTTATGAAAGCCCTGACCTTGATTTCTTCTTTTCCTTTTCTGCTAGCTGTTACAATGAGAAGATGTTTGAATGAATGGATGAAGAATAGTTTCTTATGGGTTTGTTTATATACTACTCATTTCATATATTTTTTAAGGTTTTCTTCACTTTGGGTTTGCTTTGAAAAGAGATTTATTCGTGTTTGGTTTCCCTGGGTTATGTGTTGTTTGTTTCATTAGGTTTCCCAAGTAAGTCATGAATGCATAGGGTGAACATCTATGACAATAGGCAAAGTAAATATTCTGTCTTAAAAATGTGTGGTTACACTATTATAGAATCTATTTTGAATAGTTAGGCTCGATAAAGAAAATATCAAAGAGTACAAAACAAAGCTAGGCTAAGTTTGCCTGTCTAAGTAGTGGTCAGGATTTGTCCGTGGGAAAGATAAATCAAGGGCCGTGGTTCGAACTCATGACCTATTGTGTCATAAGAGTGGCCTCTAACCAGTGTTCCACCTTGGTTGGAATTGATAGAAAAGATAAATCAACAGTGGTGGTTTGTTCAACTTAAATACCATAATTGCTTTAGTAATTAGTGTTTCACTATAATAAATAATCTATTCATTATAAAGTGTTTTATTAATTAGTGTTTCACTAATTGCTCATAATAAATGACTAATCATTTTTAATTATAAATATTTTCTTAATTAATTATGATATTTATTTCTATTAATAAGTTCTTTTGATAAATAGAATCAATAGACATTTTCTGCGACAATGAGTAGTAGAAGGGGTGGAGGCCGAAAGATTAGTGGTGGTTAAGGGCGGAGCCAAGCATAATTATATTTATTTTTGTTCTTTTATCGTAAAATGAGATACAAAGTCCATTTTTCACATGTATCTAACTTGCCAAGAATTTTTTGTCCCTCTCTCCTCAAAATCCTGGCTCCGCCCCTGGTTTATGGTGGAAGAAGTAGTGACGGTGAATGCTGGTGAGTAGTGATGGACAATATTAATTTTATGTTGTCGTTACAACATCGATAACATCTTAGTGTGGAAGATGTGGTTGGTTGTTTTTTAACACTTTTGATAAAGGAATGTACCATATATTTCTTGGGATGATATCATACAAGACAATATTTTCATGATCGTAGTTGGATCACCCAAATGGTACCCCTGTTATCTTTGGTACTATATCGTATAAATCATGATTTTTTAATGTTAAAATAAAATTGATTGCAATACAAAAAAAGCATATATACACGGAAAAAAAATAATGACACTAATCAATTGACGAAATTTTGTTCAATCTAAACCTCGTACATGTCATTTGTGATTGAAAATTAGAATTGCGTCCAACAACCTACATGGGATGGGCGGCAGTGATGGTGGCAGTGGTGGAGTCAAAAATTGACATTGAGGAGGCCTATTTAAAAAAAAAAAAAAAAAAAAAAAAACACATAAACTTTGGTGGACTAAACCATAAATATATATGGACAAAGTACTATTTATAAAATAAACTAAAAAAATTATGTAGTTATTAAAAATTTAAGGGGTTAGAGCCAGGTTAGTCAACCCTTTGCTCCGCCACTAGGTGGTGGTGGATAAAAAAAGTGGATTCATATGGTTTTATGGTGGTGGCGGTATTGGTGAACAAAAACATATTATGCTAATTTCGTAACGCCACAAAATGTGTAACGTTATATTATAAAGTATAAAACGTGGTTGATCATTCTAATGTTAAAATAAACTCGATAAAACACATGTCCATTTTAAAAAATTGGTGCAATCAATTGCCATGTTATGTATGTAATAACTAAACGAACGACACGAATCAAGATCAGAACATATGAAATTATTTATTATCGATTTGTTTATGTAAAGAGTGGTCAGGATTTGTCCTTGGCAAAGATAAATGATTAATTAAATTTCTATTATAAATGTCTCTTTAATAATCTAACATAAATACATAATTTTACTAAAAACTATATTAATTCTAATGGTGGTAGTGGAAGTAGGGTTAGTATAAGCGGTGGCGGGTGTTTGTGAATGGTGGAGGCGTAACATTACTATTGGTGGAAGAAATGGTGGCGGTGGATGGTTTTTATGGTGGTGCGGGTGTTGGTAATAGTAGTGTATAATAATAGTTTTTGCTTTTTAGTGAGTTTTATTGTATTGTGAAAGATGTAATTGGTTGTTTTTAGCACGATTGATAAGGACAAAAAACCAAATATTTCGAGGATGATTCCTAAACGTATAAGACAATATGATCATGAATGTTCGATCACCAGTATTATATAAAGGCAATTGGTGTACCTGCGTAAGAGAACATTATCGCTCTCTCAGAAGTACTATTACATTCTTTTCCCCGAAAGACCATCAATGTCGAGTTGTTTCGTGACAACTACCTACAAAGACAACAACTTTCACTCAATTCCCGATATAAAACCTTATTGACCGGGAAATGTATTTGCATTCTAAAATATTTGTTTGAAAGTTATGTTTGTTCATCAAAATCATCATAAAAAAAAACTCTAAATCATAAATCTAAATTTCGCCTCCGATGTTTATAAAATATTTTTATATTTTACATTCTCAAATCATGCGACCTCTTCATGACAAATCAACAATATCAAATTACGGATCAATATGTATAGGTTTCATTCAACGGTTTAGAAGGTAGAGTAGACACGTATGGGTAGATCACACGCTTGAACATGACCGAGAATACTTCAATAATTTGGTCAAGAGATAAGGTCAAAAATTTAAGATTAACTTTCTATAGGACTAATTAGATCGGCTTCGATAGGAGCTGAATAAAATATGGATTAATAATAATTTTCACGTAAGACAATTGCAAAACATAGTTTGTCTAACTCTGCTTATGTAAAGAGTGGTCAAGATTTGTCCTTCCTCAATTGCTATGTTATGTGAGAATAAGGTGATATCTAAGATTGAGGTATAATTCAAATCTATTAGATTCATACCATTTACAATTGGATGCCTTGAAAAAATTGACGTGTTGTTATTATTATTACCGGAAAGGGATACATTGACCACACTTGCGCAAGTAGCTCACTTCGCAAATGATTGGTGTTGCCTATACTGTCTAGAATGCAACGAGGAATTTGAGGAAACAAGGCACCGTATATTTGTCCCGAGTATTTTGGATACTGAGAACTTAGACCCGATGTAATACTTATGTTCTTTTTTCTTTTTTTTTAGTTTTTCCACAATCTATTTATTTAAGAAAAATGAACATTGCAAATACATATCATCAACAAAAATTAGACAGATTGTGTTTGAAAATAATGGCTATTGATGGTCCGGAAACGACAAAAGAAAGGAATTGTTGTAGAAGAATTGTTGGGATATACAACGGATTACTTGATACGAATGAAAGAGGTATAACTATTTCGATTAAAAATCACATAAAGTTCACAGTAGAAGATGACATCAAGTTTAAAGTTAGTAACAAACATAATATGGATAACTAAAATGTTAAAAACAAACAAGATATATAAACTTAGAAAGACGTGGGACTTGAAGAGGCCAATTTTGAAAACTACAGTCTTAGAAAGCAACGATCCACAATACCATAATTTTTTTTTTATAAATATTCAACGCAGAATATGTCAACTTTTGGTAAAGGATCTATTGACAATCTATTAATTTGAAATAGGATCATGGAGTACAATATGTGTTCAAGGTTCTTTATGAGGTAATTTGTTGCCAGATTGTATTCCAAGTGAAGGTAGGAACATACGGAAGTGACAAAATGTCCAAGACTTTTGAAGTTACCCAAGCCTTCGTTAAGGCAATTCTGGGCACAATACTTTGTTGAAGATTTAATGGCAGAGGCTCGCATATATACAATCCCTTCGAAAAGGTAATGGGTACACATTTTAAACATTGTCATCTAATGGGTGTTGATACAGGAAAATTATGTCACATTGGATAGTTTGTATCATTCGTTCGATGCAAAAAAATACTATTCTCTGCCTATTTGGAGGATCGACAACATGACCATGATAGATGAGTCAGCTGGAGCGAAATAGGAGCATGTGAAGACTTTTTTGGACGATATTGATTAGTTGATTTCACTGAGATGAGCGCATCTAACGACATATTTCAAAAAAATATTTAAACTTCCATGTTCATGTAGAGCATTATCTCATTATAAGCAATGAACCTAAATAAAAAAGTGTCTGGAAGTTAAGATTATATTTCTTTCGTTTGAGCAAATCTCCGGCGGTAAAATATTAAAGGAAAAAACAAAGTAAAAAAGAGAGGAAAATCCCAACTATTTTTATGACAAACACATATTAAATTATAAGGAGTTGATAAGTATTCGGGACACAAATTATACGATATATTAAAAATGAACCAACATCATGGCCCGTGCCGTTACAACACGGGTTAAGGGCTAGTAATAAAACACAAGAAAAAGGTTACAAACAGAAGGTGAACACAACACCACCTTTAAACAAAAACAAGAACCCATGAAACCAGAAATAACAAAAGTTTCCCTAACATTAGGGTGGTCTAACAAAAAATTGGTCCGCACCCACTATACCAAATGAGGTATTAACATTACGGTGGACTTTAATCTCTTTAGCTGCGAAGAGATTGGCATTTCTACCAAGTCAAATATAAGAAAATTTCATTACTTAATTTTAAATTGAAATACATAGTTTCTCATTTATGAGATCCTTTAGCCAAACCGGCAATTCAGAGCCCCAAAATTGGTCACTACTAAGTACTCTACATCCTTGACGCAGTGTGTCTGCAATGCAATTTGCATCCCTTGGCACATGTGTGCACTCCCAACTAACAAAAGACTTGAGAAAATCTAAACAATCTAGAATGATGGCATTATTAGTCCATCCTACAGTTCCTATTGCACCTTTTATTGCCTTCACTACATTAAGAGAATAACCCTCCAAGTGCAAATGCCGAATATTGGAACTCCTTGCCCACTTAATTGCTTCATATGCAGTCAATGCTTCAGCTTGCTCCTCATCTGCAGCTACTCTATTCTTGCTCCATGCTCCTTCAACATTCCCTGCACCATCAACCATGATTAGTCCTATGCCCATAGATTTATTAACTTTCAAGAAAGATGCATCAAAGTTGACTTTATAGAAACCCATTCTAGGAATAGTCCATCTAGCTTCAACTCTAGTAACTGCCATTTGAGCAGTTTGAACAACTTGTTTTCTTAAGTGTTCATTCCACTCATTTAGATCTTTTTGAATCTGGTTCACCACAGTTGCAACCTGCAAGTTAGCATTATCAAACACTATTGAACACCTGGCTTTCCAGATGTTCCATAATATTGTACCTGCAGAAACAATTAACTGATTCATATTATTTTGACCAGAGAACCAGCTTTCAACCCAATCTTTTAAATTCATATTTCCTATTAATCCCACATAATTGCTTTCTATGGCAACCCATATATCTCTTGACACAGAACAATTCATAAATAAATGATCAACAGATTCAGGTTCAGATTTACATAGAGGACATAAGCTATCAATATTCTGCACATGTTTAGCTAATCTGTCATTAACATGCAAACAATTATGAACACATTTCCATAAAAAGTGTAAGATTTTTGGAGGCAAATTAGCCTTCCAAAACCTTAGCCAAGGATAATTGAGCTTAATGATAAAGAACTGGATCATTACCGCATTATTAATCACTCTATAAGCAGATTTAATAGTAAAGATACCATTTTTGTTGGAGTCCATCTTAACTTATTTGTTCTGACTTTGGAATTCTAATTTTAGTAATTTTAGCTACAGTATCATTATCAAACAGCACATGTAGAATATCAATGTTCCAAATTTTTTGATCCTATATTATCAGTTGATCAACAGTTTCAAGATTAGTTGATCTAAACCTATTGTTGACCTTATGATTCAAGTCATGGACCCCCAAATATCATCCCATATTGACACACTTCTCCCATCTCCTATTTCCCAACAACAATGATCTCTTATAACTACTAGACCCTTACAAATACCTTTCCAAATAAAAGAACCATGATCATAAACACAATGTAAAGGATTAGCATTGTGAAAATATTTATGTTCTAAATTTTTAACCCATGGGGCATCTGGTTCATGAAGCATTCTCCAGGCAAGTCTAGCAAGTAGAGCAACATTCATATCAACTGTGTTTTTTAGGTTCAAGCCTCCTAGCACCTTAGGTTTTCAAACATCATCAATTTTTTTTAGATAAACTCATTTTTTTTCCTTACTCTTATTCCACCAAAAGTTCATCTGAATACTGTCAAGCTTATCAGTTACTTTCTTAGGCATAGGGAAAACAGCTAAGTGATGAGATGCTAAGGAACCTAAAACTGATTGAGTCACAATAGTTCTGGTTGGCTGATTAACATACTTACCCTTCCAAATAGCTAATCTACCATGAAATTTTTCTTCTAGATGTGAGAAGGTCTCTGTTTTGTTTCTCTGAATAAGTAATAGAACCCCTAAGTACTTATCATTAAGGGCAAGCTTCTTAATATTTAATAAATTAGTAATACTAACCTTAATAGAACTATCTAGTTTGGGGTTAAAACCAATTCCTGATTTGTCAAAATTGATTGACTGACCTGAGTAAGTACTACAGTCCTTGATTATGCTTTCTAATTACCTAGCATTAGCCATATTATCTTTTGTGAAGATGAGACAAATCATCAACAAAAATAGATGACTTATTACCTGGAATGTCTCTAGTCACTTTAATGCCCTGCAACAGATCATTGTTCTCAACATGTATTAGCAATCTTGAAAAGGATTCCATACAAATAATGAACATATAAGGAGACAAGGGGTCTCCCTGTCTTAGACCCCTTGTAGGATAGAACATTTCACCTGGAGAACCATTGAGCATAACTGAAGTTGAAACAGTTGAAACACACTCATAAATCATCTTACACCATTCCTCATGAAAACCTAGCTTTATAAGAATGTCATACAAAAAATTTCACTCAATTCTGTCAAAGGATTTTGACATATCAAGTTTTATTGCCATTAGACCTTTCTTAGTAGCTCTACACTTCCTCATACTATTGACAAGTTCATGAGCTAGAACTATGTTGTCAGTAATCTGTCTGGAAGAAAGAAAAGCAGCCTGATATGGACTAATAAATTTATCCATAACTTTCTTAAGCCTAGAAGCTAAGAGTTTAGAGATTATCTTATAAGACACATTACTTAAGCTAATTGGTCTAAAGTCAGAGGCATGCTTAGACAAGTAGATTTAGGAATTAAGGAAATAAAACTATGATTCATCTCCTTTAACAAGTGTTTTGAGTGGAAAAAGGACTGTACCATTTTAACTATATCATTACCAATCACGTCCCACATTTGTTGGTAGAAACCTGGAGGATATCCATCTGGTCCAGGTGAAGTCAATGGCTGCCTCTGAAAAACAGTATCCTTAATCTCCTCAGGAGAAGGAGATCTAATTAGAGCATCATTATCAACATCCGAAATGCAAGGATTAATCCTACTAATAAAGTGGCAGGACTAGGGGGATTAGAAGTACTACTGCTATGTGAGAAATGGCTTCTCAATTCCTCAGCAATACTATTCCTATCAGTTAACCAAATACCCATTTTGTTTTGAATGGTATCAATTTGTGTCCTTTTCTACCTAAACTTAACCTTGTCATGGAAATATTTAGTGTTTCTATCATCAAACTTCAGATGATTTTCTTTTGCTCTCTGCACATAGAAATCTTGTTTGGTCATACCTGATGATTTAAACTATTTTCAGTTTCTCTAATTTGATTCAGATTATCCTGAGTACTCATATTACTATTCAGACAATCTAACTGTTTCTGAAAATAATCTATCTTAGTTTGAATATCTCCAAAGGTATTAATGTTCCAGTCCCTAAGGACATACTTAACATTACGTAAAGATCTAGTAAGCAAGAAAGCATGAGAGCCTCTATCAGAAGTCTTCCAGTTATCACTAATTATGTCCTTACAAGCATTATTCATGAGCCAACATCTATTAAACCTAATTGGTTTCTTAGTAGTGTTCTCTTCCATAGTACTGACAAGAAGTATAGGACAATGGTCACTACCTGTTTCTAGCAGGTGATAAACAACACGGTTTGGGAAAAGACTAAACCAATCATGGTTACCTAATCCTCTATCAAGCCTCTCTAAAATCAAACTAGAGTTGTCCTTCCTATTTGACCAAGTAAAAGGATTTCCAATAAACCTAATACTGGATAAATTTAGGAATTCTAAGTGATCATTAACCTCATTAAGCTGACTTTGGGAAACCAAGTTTCCACCTGTTTTCTCAGCATTACTGGTGATAAAGTTCAGATTCCCTATGACTACCCATGGACATTTAAATCTACCAGAGAGACTAGCCAAATAGTCCCATTGTCTAGCAATCCCAACATCATCTATAGCACCATACATGCAGACTAACAAAGTTTTCCCACTCCTAGCATCAAATTGCACAGAGTAAACAATAAAATTTTGATTATAATCAACAATATCTAGGGCTATGCCATCTTTCCATAACAAAAATAACCCTCCAGACAGACCAAAGGGATTAACATAACAGTAATAAGGATAATTCAGTTATTTAGTCTACCAAGTCAAATAACCCACATAATAGCAGCCGGTAATTTTCTCCAAAGTTTATTACCTTGTTCCAACTGATTTAACCCTTTTCATGTAGTAATAGTGTCACACACCGAATGCAATAACACATTAATTATAGCCGCAGACGTTAAAAAATAAGTCCAAATACCACAAACCACAAGAAAACATTTAAGGAGGTGATCGACTGCTTCAACACTAAAGGAACAAAGTTGTCAGAGAAAGGAAGAAGTAATTGCATGAGGTGGTAGTTTACCTGAACAAGCTTGCCAAAAAAGTAAAAACCAACAACAACAACCTTTTATGGCCATGAATCGACTAAATGTTAGACTCAGGAAAAGGAGGAGCAGGAGCATTCATGCCTACGACTACATCATAAGCCTTTTTAAAAGAAATTTTTTATTTATTATCCTAATCCAAATAAGTTGATCATCTTCAGACGAAGACAGATTCATGGATTCGAGATGAAATAATGAATTCTTCAATTCAGCATCATATAGTCTCTTATATGAAGTGAGCTTGAATCCCAACACCAACTAAAACTTTCACTAGCAAGGTTGTGAGCAGTTGATAGATAAATGGAATTTAAATGACGAGGGTACTAAGTGCACCACAAACTTTTCTATTCAACCTATATGACAGATACCTTACATGATCTAATATAGACAGAGACTGTCAAAAAGATAACAACCACAAGGGATACACTTGGTATATAGAGGTATTGAAACCGAACCTAACTATAGATATCAACCAAAGTGTTTTGATTAATGTACAAGCGCAATTACTTTATTATAACTAAAACAATAATTTAATGCGGAAAGTACCCCCGCTGCAATATTAGGAATACCAAAATTCCAAGAATGTAACCTGAGCTTTGATACCAATTGTTGCGCTAAAACCCGCGGAAGCGATTTGCAGCTATTTGCAAAGAACACAAACTAGAAAAGAAAAGATACAAGAATTTAACGAGGTTGAATCCTCGGGAAAATAAGAGATTTTATATATTATCTGTAGGATCAGAATATCGCGACATCAATACCTCGCGAGATCAATAAAAGACAGCGTTGCGAAGGTATCATAGATGAGTAATATAAATGATGCAATGAATGACGACATCCAAAATACGAGAAAGATATGAAGACCTAGCGAGATCTAGGAGAACTGCGAGATTATGTATTTGTACACTTGCGATATTTCGCAAGTCATTCCCGAAAATAAATGACAGCTTAGCTGTCATCCACTATGTACTACCCTATATAAAGAGTTGAATAAGTCTGTTGAGGAAGGATCTTTTTCCGAGTGTTAGGCAAGTCATTAAGAGAGAGAAAATTTGTAGTGATTGTAATTTCTTTAGCTCTTTTCCATTTTATCTTGTAAACATTCAAGGAATTAATCAATAAAAATCATAGTTGTTCATCTTCAATGGCTTAGTTGTGTGGATTCTTGTGAGGGGTGTAGTGTAGGATTTCCTGCAACTACATATTGGCGCTAGAAAATTGAGGGGACGATTGAAGATAAGAGATTGGATATTGTCACTAAAATTGTTCAAATCAAGAGTATGATGGATAAATTGGAGAAAGCGAGAATCAAAGAGAGTAATGGAGAATTGGAATGTAGTATGATTACAAAAACAATGGTTAATGAATTTCATGAAAGTATCGGAGGAGAATACACAAAAGAGATTTTGAAGGAAAGAAAATTATAACAAAGAGAGAAGGCGTCACCCTTGAAAGAATGGGAAAAACATAAGATTATGTTCACAGCAACGGAGATATCAAGAGAGAATTTAAATCACACATCTCCACTAGTGATTACGATAAGCGCAAGCAAAGAAGAAGGAAAATTAACAAAAATAGTGGAAGAATGGGCAATAAATAGAACTTTGGTGGACACAGGGAGTTCAGTGAATATAATGTTTTATCATGCTTATAAAGAATTGGGGTACAAAGTTGAAGAAATGACTTCCGCAACATATCATATCTATGGTTTCGGCAAATCCATAACAAAACCTAAAGGGGAAATAAAAATACGAATTTTGTTGGGAGAAATTGAAACACATGTGACGTTATGTGTAGTGGATATGGAATCACCATATAACATGCTGTTGGGAAGACCATGGATACACGCAATAAAAGCTGTAGCATCGACATTTCATCAGTGTGTCAAATTTCCTATGCCAAGTGGAATTGGCGAAATCAGAGGAGATACCGATAAAGGAAGGATATATCATCAAATCGAAGTAAAACATTATGAAGAACAGATGAAGAGGCGTAAAGATCGCAAGAAGATGGCAAAAAGCAGCGAAAAAAGGAAGAAGAATTTAGAACTTACATGATAAGAGCAGAAGAAGGAAAAGGAATATATGGCGAAGAGAATGAACTTGCGAAGGAAGTAAAAGGACCAACGCCCATGGGAGAACCGAAGGCTAGCTACATTGCGGCAGAGCCAACAAAGGAAGTGAATATCGGAACTGAAGAAGAACCCAAGATGTTAAAAATTGGGACTAAAATGGAGGCAGATGAGGAAAGAAAGACTATTGATTTGTTGCGAGATTATAAAGACATTTTCGCGTGGGATATGGATGAGATGCCTGGAATAGATCCATCTGTAGCTTGCCATAAATTAGAGATTGATAAAAATGCAAGACCATTCAAGCAGAGAATTAGAAAAATTGCAACAACATATCATCCTCAAATAGAAGAAGAGTTACAGAAGATGCTTGACGCCGGAATTATTAGACAAGCAAAATATCCCGAATGGATAGCAAATATGGTCGTAGTCCCAAAGAAGAAAAAAGGGATAAGAATTTGCATAGATTTTACCGATCTAAACAAAGCTTGTCCAAAAGATAGTTTTCCTTTGCCAGATATTCCGCAAATGGTTGAGTCGGCGAGCAGGAAATGAAAGGATATCCTCTCTTGATGGATACAAGGGATACAATCAAATTCCTCTCGCCAAGAAGACCAAGAGCATACTTTGCCTTTTTCGCTCCAAGAGGATTATATTGTTACACAAAAATGCCATTTGGTTTGCTAAATCTTTGGAGCAACATACCAAAGGATGGTAGAAAAAGTGTTCGAAAAATGGATACATAAAACACTAGAGGTATACGTGGATGACATGTTAATAAAAAGTAAAGAAGCAAAAGATCATGTACGTGATTTGAAGGAAATTTTTGAACAAATGAGACATTTCAACATCAAAGTAAATCCGGAAAAATGTACCTTTGGGGTGGCATCCGAAAAATTTTAGGATACATTGTGTCAAAAGAAGGGATACAAGTCGATCCAGAGAAAGTACAAGCAATTCGCGATATGCCGACACCAGCAATAGTGAAAGATGTGCAAAAGTTAAATGGACTATTAGCTTCGCTAGGAAGATTCATCTCGCGATCATCTGATAAGTGCAAGCATTTTTTCAACATACTTAAAAAGGGAGCGAAATTTAGATGGACAGATGAATGTGAAAAAGCGTTACAAGGAATAAAAGAACATTTAATGGATATATTAATCTTACAAAAAGCGAGCCGGGGGATGAATTACTAATTTACCTTGCGATAACCTCGCATGCACTAAGCGCGATATTACTACGAATGGACGCAGAGTGGAAAAGCCAATCTATTACATCAAGAAAACATTCAATGCCGCGGAGAAAAATTATTCAAAAATTGAAAAACTAATTTTGGCATTAGTTTACGCAACATTTAAACTTCGCATCTACTTGAAGCACACACGCTAAGGTAATGACAAAAGTATCAATTGAGTCAGTAATGAAAAATTCAAAAAGGTCAGGAAGGGTTGAAAGATGGAATGCTCAAGTAAGTCATTGCAAACTCAAATATGAAATACTATCCTCACCCAAATCACAAGTTGTTGCAGACTTTTTTGCGAAATTTCCATTGGAAGAGGATGAAGTAGTGGAAGAAATGATGGATATAGAAGAAGAACATGGAAATCCAAGGGATTTATTAACTGAGCCAAACAGATGGGAAATATTGGTAGATGGATCGTCAAATGGAGAAGGTAACGGAATTGGGATCATTGTAATTTCGCCAAAAGGCAATAAAATGGCTTTTTCTTTCAGATTGGAATTTACATCTACCAACAATGAAACATAATATGAAGCTATAATACATGCTTTGCGATTCGCAATAGAAATGAAGTTGGAGAATGTGAGGTTCACCAGTGATTCCCAGTTAGCTATTCGCCAGATAAAAGAAGAATATACTACAAATGAACCATCCTTGAAAAAATACAAAAAACTTGTTGAAGAATTGTCGGCGAAGATACCAAAAATAAAATGGAGACACATATCAAGAAGAGACAATAGACTCGCGGATGCTTTTGCTTTTATATCAAGTATGATGACAGATCCAACTGCGAGATGCATAAAAGTACAGACACTTCTATCACCGTCAATCAACAAAGAGGAAGAAGCAGAAGTAATGCTCATAGAAGATGGAGCACAAAGACCCTATTGCGAAGATTGGAGAACAGAACTTCATGCTTATCTAATGAAAGGAGAAACACCAAGAAATAGATTAGAGATGCACAAATTAAAAATCCGTGCAACAAATTATGAATTAAGAGATGGGGTATTGTACCGAAGATCTTTTAATGGACCCTCACTTAGATGTTTAACACGAAAGGAAGGAGAAGTAGTATTAAAAATGTTACACAGTGGGGATGTTGGCAATCACAGTGGCGGAAGATCTTTAGCACATAAGGCGAAAATGCAAGGCTATTATTGGCCATATATGCATGAAGATGCGAAACAAATATCAAGACGTTGCGAAGATTGTCAAAGGCACGGAAAGAAAATACATGCACCAAGAGCACCATTAACCTCTTCAACAAGTGTATGGCCTTTTGGAAAGTGGGGATTAGATATTGTAGGACCATTTTTACCAGATACAGGGCAGAGGAGATATCTGATTGTCGCTACAGATTATTTCACAAAGTGGGCAGAAGTAAAAGCAGTACAACACATTCGCGATAAAGATATTTTTACCTTAATATTCGAAAACATAATATGCAAATTTGGAATTCCAGCACAGTTGGTATATGACAATGGGAAATAGTTTGAGGGACAAAATATAGAATTACTACTTAATGCATTTCAAATAAAATGTGGGAAATCAACTCCTTTATACCCGCAGGCCAATGGACAGGCAGAAGCAACAAATAAAACAATCGCAGATATACTGAAGAAGAAATTAGAAGGACATAATAAGGCATGGTGTGAACAAGTGCATAATGCAGTATGGGCTTACAATACAACAAGGCGAGAAGCTACGGGAATGTCACCATTTTGTCTAACATATGGAGTTGAAGCTGTACTTCCGACAGAAGTTATTATTCCAACAACAAAGAGAGAAGCTTGGGAGAAAAATCTTAGTGCGGGTAACATTTTGGTTAAATTAGATGAATTAGAGGAAAAGAGAGAAAGAGCACTACAACATATGGAGAATTATCAAAGATTAGCCAGGAGAATATAACAAACGTGTCAAAACACGCGAATTTCAACCGGGTGATATGGTATTGAGAGAAACACCGGTATATCAATGAGAAAGTGGTGGCAAGTTGGCGAAAAAGTGGGATGGACCTTATATCATCAAGGAGATAGTTGGAACAGGGGCATATAGATTAATGGATCCTGAGGGCAAAGATGTGGGCCAAAGATTGGATAGACCGTGGAATAGATTATATCTCAAGAAATATTACCCATAGAAGATGGAAGGGAAAGAATAGGTTGCGAAATATTGAATGGTTGAAATGAAATGAATTCATATGAAAAGTTCTTGCGACAGATTGATTGCGAAATTGCATAAAATAAAGAAAGAATATGTGAAAATCTCGCAAATAAAATAACAAGAGACAATAAAAAATGAATGATTTATACGAATGGGACGAACCTTTATGGCGTACACCTTAGTTCGCGAATGATATTTCGTAAGAGGCAAATGTAAGACCTAAAGTGCGTCATATAAGGGGGTATCTCTTGACATGGCTCAGGGAAAAGGTTACACCGCCCCTGGAACCCGAGTCATGAAAATTTGGGGTCAATAAAGCCCATCCGGGAGAGATACCTTGGATTTCCAACTATATAAGGTTATACCCTGGTTGGACGACCGAGGGTCTCTTCCAAGGAGTCAGTGTATGACCAAGGCGCCGAGGTACACGGTTGAGCCAAGAGTGCCTGGGGCATTTGAAGTGTCTCGGCCATTCTTGGCAAGTCTTGGCACATTCTGCACTCGGCCCGAAGAAAACTCCACTTAGGGTGCAGTCTCGTAACCATAAGCCCTATAGGTATAAGGGATAAGAGGCTGCGAAAATAACTGGTTGTTGTTAAGACCGGATGGGAGGAGCTAGTCTTGTATGGCCGATGTACGCCTCCTTGAAGGGGAAACCAGGGAGATGATAAGGGCGGCACCCTCCATTAGGGAGCTGATAAGTGTCTTAAGACGCAAATGTCATGAGGCTCTATTTTCGCAAGAAAATTTAGGCTTGTCATATTTGTGCGATGATCCTGAAGAGGCAATAATACTAACGCGAGGTTAAGACGAGATCAATGGGTCTTTACATGAAAGTGTAAAGACGTCCTGCGATTTCGTCGCAAGACGGCAATGTCATGGGGCTTTAAGTTCGAGAGATTTTTTTAGGCCTGTCATATTGTCGCAACAAAAACATCCTGTAGAGGCAACAATACTAAAGAAATGATAAGGCAAGATCAATGGGTCATTACATGAAAATGTAAAGACGTCCCGCGATTTTGTCGCAATGAGGGGTGGCAAAATAAGACCTTTAACTAGGAAGGCAAAATAAGACCACACAAGAGCAATGATAAGGCAAGATCAATGGGTCATTACATGAAAATGTAAAGACGTCCTGCGATCTTGTCGCAATGATGAAGTTCAACATAAATGAAGATAATGGAAAACAAAATAGTAATTGTTAAATATCAAGAATTATTTTCGTTGCGAGAAAGGATAATAATAAGCAGATAAACACATCTAAAAGATAATTGAAGTACATAAAGAAGTAGCAATACAAGAAGAAAAATTACAAGAGAAGGTCAATTCTCAAATATCAATTTTTTCACTAGAAGGGGATACTGGGTTTTCTTCATCAACTTTATCCATATTTTCGCCAGTTAGTATATTTCCACCAGATCCTCCTTCACCCACATCATCATTGACAGCTTTACTAGGAGGAATTATCTCTTCATTTGCGAGCTCTTCGCCACTATTGTAATCGTAATCGCTGTCAGGAGGGTTAGGAACTTCATCATCACTTACTTCCAGAGGTTCGATAGATACAAGATCAAGAGATTTAGATAGTAAAACATCATTCACAAGAACTTCGGCTTTAAGATGAAATTGACGAAGGAGTGCTTTCTGATGATTCCTACTCTCTATATCTTTACAGTCAGACATATAGTCGAATCTTCTTTCCGCTCGATCGCGAGAGCGAGCAAGGGAAGCAACGAGTATTCCATTTTCTTTGCGAATTTTTGAGTAGTCAGATTTTAAAGCGGCAACGGAGGAGTGAAGATTTTTCTCAGATTCTGCAAAAACAAGGAACAAAAGGAGTTATACAGACAAAAGATTTGAAGACTTGATAAAGGAAGAATAGATGAGGCAGTCAATTTCTATGACTACCTTCCTTTTGCGAAATAAGATGTTGGGTTAAAGCCAAGCAACTATTCTCCAAGTGATCCATGGCATTGTCAAAATTATCTCCAACCAAACCTTGTAATCGAGATCGCAAACTCTTTTCGTTGGAAACAAGCAAGTTATTTTCCTTAGCAAGAGACGAGTAGGATTCTTTTAACTTGGAATATTGGTCTTTCAGTTGACTGGTTTTCATACTTAAAGTTATTCTACCCTGAATAAGTTTATCCCTCTCAACAGTGATTTCTTGAAGTTTACTTCTCAGCGAACAGAGAGATTGTTCTTGTTCATTACATATTTTTTGACAGACATCAAGCTGTTGCGAAGCAATCGCCATCTTGTTTAACAAAATTCGCTTCTCTTGAGATAGAGTTCCATTCTCATCTGATAAGGTTTCCAACTCCAAATTAGATTTGTTCAAAGCATAAGAGAGATGAGATAATTCATTATTCAGCGAGTCTTGCTTCTGAACTAAGTGAGCATTCTCTTGGGTAAGATTATCTATTTGATCAACAGAGTATGTATGAAGATTATCTAACTAGTTATATTGCTCCATCCAAAGATCTCTATCCATACGGGTTTCTTCAATGACAGATTCCAACTGATATATCTCCATTTTTCGTTTCTGGTTTAAAGCTTGAAAGGCGAACAAGGTTTTTTTTTTTTTTTTTTTTAAAAAAAAGGTGGGGAGGAGAATGAATACCTTTTAATTCTTCATTTTTCTTGCGAAGATTATCACGATCCAGCGAAACATTTTGAAGTTTTTGATTCTCAAGTTGGAGAATATTACACTTTGCAGTCATAGCTTGGAGATTATTCTTCAAAATATTAACTTCTTGCTCCAAAGATGTTTGCGAAATTCTATCGGAGCCAAGGTATTTGCTCAAAACCTCGCAGACATTAGATTTGATAGGATCAACAGAAGTCTTCTTGGCATCGTTCATAATATCTGATAGAACTTTGAAGGCCACGTCTATTCCTTCCAAATTTTCCTTAGTAAGAGGGATTTGCTCAGATAAGGAAGTAACGACGATAGAAGAAGGAAGAGATGGGTCATTTTTTGTTAAAGGAATATCATGAGAAGAGGAAGTCTCATGAAGATCAGTGACTGGGGAAACGGTAGAGGCATTGACAATAGGAGAAGAAATGGGCTCATTCGCAACAGGACTGTTATGAGGGATTTGATCTATGAAAAATTCAGGCATAAGAGAAAGATCATCAACAATATTTTCGCAGGTAGAAAAAATAGGTTTATCTTGTGAAGATTTCGTAGGAGAAGTTGTAAGTTTGAATGTAGGAAAGGAAATAGCAGGTACAACAGGTTTAGAACGGCGAGGTTTCTTGGGGGACCTATCAGCATTTTTGTCATCCTGTGAATTACAAGTTAAATAAGAAACAGAGGCAACAATATTGTTATTAAAAGAGTAAATGTTTCTTAAATACCTTGCTATTCGCAGGCTTTCTTTTAGTAACAGTGGTTTTTGGTTGCGAGCCCACGGAGATAGTAGGGTTCACAATGGTGAACTTGGTGTTAGATTTGTTCTTGCTAAAACAAAAACAACAGGGGAATCATTAAAAGAAGAACAGTATCAAAACAAAACAACTTCAATAAGAGAGATCAATCACAAAGTGATCAAATTCAGCAAAATTAACAAACCTTGATGGCTCCATAGAAAGAGTAGCAGAAAAAGAAAGATAAGAACAGTAGCAGAAGAATAATAGCATAAAAATGATGAAGAAGACGATGAAGAAAAACAGCAGTAAAAAGTTGCAGACGATGAAGAAGACGAAGTAAAAGAAAAGAAATACTTTCGTAAGGAATTCCCCTTTAAATAGACAAGAAAAGAGTAACCGGATAACATTAAATGTGCCGGTAAAAAGGGAAAATTTTAGACACGTGTAAGAAGTCATCCCTAATCCACGGAATCTTGTCGGCAAAAATTGATGAAAAACAAACGATTGCGGCATTTCAGAATACTGGTTCTCATGACATTCTCTTCTTCGCAGAGAAGACATGAGAAGAGGCAAGATGTAGGATCAGAATATCGCGACATCAATACCTCGCGAGATCAATAAACGACAGTGTTGCGAAGGTATCGCAGATGAGTAATATAAATGACGCAATGAATGACGACAGCCAAAATACGAGAAAGATATGAAGACCTAGCGAGATCTAGGAGAACTGCGAGATTATGTATTTGTACACTTGCGATATTTCGCAAGTCATTCCCGAAAATAAATGACAGCTTAGCTGTCATCCACTATATACTACCCTATATAAAGAGTTGAATAAGTCTGTTGAGGAGAGATCTTTTTACGAGTGTTAGGCAAGTCATTAAGAGAGAGAAAGTTTGTAGTGATTGTAATTTCTTTAGCTCTTTTCCATTTTATCTTGTAAACATTCAAGGAATTAATCAATAAAAATCATAGTTGTTCATCTTCAATGGCTTAGTTGTGTGGATTCTTGTGAGGGGTGTAGTGTAGGATTTCCTGCAACTACAACCTTGGATCATGCATTTATGCATGAGACGATAAATAACAAAATTACCTTCGTCTTCCATTGTCGATTGCGCATAGGCTGCCTGCGTATCCTCTGCAAGCAATCAAACCGACCGTAGTTCACTTAATGGCCTTGCTAGAAGGCCTCCACCAGGTTCCTAAGAACCTCTACCCCAAAGGGTCTCACCAAACCAGAAGAATGAGGATCAATTTCGATCAATGACGAAACTTGACCCCAGATACTACTTTCGTTAACATATCAGCTGGATTGTCTTTAGTATTGATCTTTACAAGTAGAATGTCTTATTCTTCTAGAATTTCTCTAACAAAGTGAAATTGAACATCTATATGTTTGGTTGTGGCATGATGCACTTGATTCTTATCCAGGTAAATTGCATTAAGACTATCACAATGCGTAAACAGTTATTCATGCACAACACCCAAGTCATCAAGTAAACCTTCTAACCATATAGCCTCTTTAATGCCTCTGTTACTTCTATATACTCCGCTTCAGTAGTTGAGAGAGCCACAGCAGACTGTAAAATCGATATCCAACTAACCGGTGCTCCATCCAAGGTAAATACATACCATGTAGTTGAACATTTCTTGTCCAAATCACCAGCATAGTCAGAATCGACATAACCAACACACAGTTGATTGTTCCCATCTTCCTTCACAAATTCTAAGCCAACATCATGTACCGTAAATGTACCTCAAAATCCATTTCATAGCTTGCCAATGTCCTCTACCAGGATTATGCATATAATGGCTGATCATAATTACTGCATGTGAAATGTATGGCCTCGTACATACCATCGCATACATCAAGCTACCAACAACACTAGCATATGGGACTTGGACGATATACTCAAGCTCATCTTCAGTAGTAGGAGACATATCAGAACTCAACATAAAATGAGGACCAAGAGGAGTACTTACAGATTTAGTTCCTTCGCAGATACCAAATTTCTGTAACATTTTCTTCAAGTATGCCTTCTGAGACAAACAAACTTTACCCTTCTCTATTTCATGTTGAATCTCCATGTGAAGAATCTTCTTAGCTTCTCTCAGATCTTTCATCTCGAACTCAGTTGATAATTTCTGCTTTAAATTCTTAATATCTTTCTTGTTATACGATGCTATCACCATATCATCTACATACAAGAGAAAATATATGAAAGACCCATCACGTAGCTTCTTGAAGTATACACAATGGTCATAGTGACTTCTTGTGTATGTCTGGTAAATCATAAACTGATCAAATCGCTTGTACCACTATCTTGGAGACTGTTTCAGCCCATACAACGATTTTTTCAGCTTACATACACAATCTTCATTTCCAAGAACCTTGAACCCGCTCGTCTAAGTCATATAGATCTCATCTTCTAGATCAGCATATAAGAACATCGTCTTGACATCAAGATGAACTAGGTCTAAATCATATTGTGCTACCAAGGCCAACAAATTTCGGATTAATGAGTGTTTCACAACTGGAGATGACACCTCATTGTGGTCAATCCCTTCTCTATGGGCATACTTTTGCAACTAACCTTGCCTTGTAGCGTACTTGATTCACATGGGATCCTTATTTCTTTGCATATACCCATTTGCACCCAATGGCCTTCCTACCGTTCGGAAGCTTTATAAGAACCCATGTTCTATTCTTGTAAAGAGAGTCAATCTCATCCTGCATAACAACTTCCAATTCTTTATGCTCTACACTATGTATAGCTTCAAAATAGGTATTAGGAATGCCTTCTTCAATAACGGGTAATGCACAAGCTACAAAATCATCCATCCAAACTGCTTTCCTAGTTTATCTTGTTGGTTTGCTGGTTGTTATGGTCTTAGTGACCGTAGCTTCTGTATCTTCTACGACTTCTTGTTCTTTTTCATTAACATCGCCATTGTCATTTGGAACTTCAGTAGTTACCTCCCTTTTAGACGTCACGCCTTCGAAAGTAGTGGTAACAGATATAGACTTAGCTGGAAGTGGTGGAGTTTCATCAACTCTACCTGTTGTAAAGGCTCACTGGTACTTGTAATTTTCTCCACCTACCGAGAACCCCAAGACGTCACCATAGACGCTTAATCAAATGTACCGTCTATACTCATGACTATCTTCTTCTCTACTGGATTCCAAATTTTGAACCCTTTCACTCATTTCTTCACACCCATAAAAATTCGGTTAACAACACGACTATCAAGCTTGTTTTCACTTACATGATACCAAGCAGGTTAACCAAAGATATGAATTGAGTCATAGTCATAAGATGGTTTACTATACCACTTCTCCATCGGAGTTTTACCTCCTAACGCAGCTGATAACAACCTATTAATGAGAAAGCAACCATATATATGTAACTGCCTCAGCTCAAAATGCTTTATCTAATCCAGCATTATATAACATACATCGTACCTTCTCCATCAAAGTACGATTCATGCGTTCAGTACCCGTTTTGTTGCGAGCGTCTTCTTAATTGTGAAATGCCTCTGTATTACCTCATACTGACATACTTGCAAGAATGAATCACTTTTGTACTCTCCACCATTGTCCGAACGTAGTACCTTGATCTTTCTGCCAGTTTGAGTCTTAGTTGCCTTTTTCCACCTCATAAAGACTTCTAGGATTTTATAATTATACCTCATGGCGTACATCCATACGCGCATAGAATATTCATCAATGAACATCACAAAGAAATGTTTCCATCCCAATGATGCATTCTTGGAGGGTCCTCAAATATCTGAGTGAAAATAATCAAGAACTCCACTAGTGTTGTGAATTGTTGTGCCAAAGCTTGTTCTTGTCTTGTTGCCTTTCACACAATGTTCACAAAACTCTAATTTGCAGGCAATAATACCTTTCAACAAATCTCGTCGAACTAAAGAATGTAACGAATTATCACTGGATGTGCAAGCCGCATATGCCATAACTTCGTGGTCTCCATAACTTCAGTCTCGATGTGTTCTGAAATACACACATCTCCCATTATTGTACTCCCACTTAAGTAGTACAAGGTATGATGTCGTGTGTCTTTCATGATTATTAACGATCCAGAAATTACCTTTAAAACGCCATTCTCTGCTACTAGCTTGTAGCCCTTAGCTTCCAAAGTTCCGAGCAAAATCAGATTCTTCTTCACAGCATGTACCAACCTTACTTCCTTCAAACTCCCCGAACCATACCATTATGCATCTTGATTCGAATACTACCAATCCCAATCACCCTACAGGTGTGATTATTCGACATACACACTTCTCCATCAAACTCTTCAAAGCTTGAGAACCAGTCCCGATGAGGACAAAAATGATAAGTAGCACCAAAATCTAGTACCCACAAACCGTCAGTTAGGATACAAGTTGATAGTACCACAGTCAACGACAAATCTGAAGCTTCATCTGAATCTTCACTTGCCTTAGCAATGTTCACCTCGGTCTTGTTATTATCTCTTTCTCTATCTTTACGCCTGGTACAATCCTTAGCTCAATGGCCAAATTCATGACACCATGCACATTCATCCTTCTGTAGACGCGCTCTTGACTTTGAACACCCTTTACCTTTGCCACGATCACCAATCTTCTTTCTCATGTCTATTGAACGACCTCTTGCAAGTAGCAAATAATTGTTAGCTTCACTTGATAGATCTTCACGGTTCATCTTCCTGAACTCCTATCTACGTAATGTTGTAGTGACCTCAGCATATGTCATCTTATCCTTTCGTGCATTAAAGCCTTAATCACGGGTTCATACCTTTCAGGAAGAGAGTATATCAGACACAAAGCTTGTTCCTCTCGATTATCTCATCGTAGTTAACCAACTCAGCAAGAAGTTTATTATTTAAATCTAGGTGCTCAGTTAGAGAGGCACCCTTCTTCATGTTATAGCGATATAAATTTCTCTTAAGATGTATCCTATTTTCCACGTTCTTCACAAGGTATTCCTTCTCTAGCTTTTCCCAGAGATCCTTAGCTGAATTCTCGTGCTGATAATTAAATCTTACTGACGTTGATAAACACCCTCGAATCGAAACCAAACATATTTTATTCATCTTGTTCCAATGCTTGTTAGACATCTCCGCTGGCCGATCTTCTAGTGCTTCCTCTAGGTCAAGATGAACAATAACATTCATTACGTATGTTCTCCATAAACGAAAGTTATTGGTTCGGTGAACTTTTCAACCTTCACTGTGATATATGAGAATGCAGTATTTCTTCTTTTGTTTCTTTATCTTTACTTGTGGACTCTTATTATCGGATCTTTTCCCGTATCGTCGACCATTGTTCACAAACAAACATATATAAATAAAAAATTAAACTTTGAGATCGGAATTACCTCAAATAACTTCAAAAAAATACCCCCACTGCAATATTACGAATACCAAAATTTCAAGAACGTACTCTGAGCTCTGATACCAATTATTACGCTAAAACCCGCAGAAGCGATTTACACAACTATACAATAGTACTCTAAATATTGCAACCAACACAACCTTGAAAAGAAAACTAGCAAGAATTTTGACGAAGTTGAATCCTCGAGAAAAATAACATATTTTATATATTATCGTTTAAGAGAAAACACAAACCTAGAGACAAAGAAGAAGTTTTTCGTATAATTTTCTAAATTCTCTACTGGGTTATTTATATAGGTACATAGTTTAGCCTACAAGACTAGGGTTTCATAACTTAGCTAGGAAATCCCTAACCTTTAGGATAAGGAAAACAAATCAAGATTTACTAGGGGTGTGCAACGGACGGACGGTTGCGGATTAGGGGTCACCCGCAACCAAACAGTCAAAGTTGCGGATTTGGAAAATTGAACCGTGACCGGCCCAATCATCCGCGGATCAGCGGGTAATGCGGACCGGATGCGGTTTAACCGCGGATTTAGTCAGAAGAAAAAAAAAAAAAAAAGTAAACAAACAAAACCGGTGAGGGAATTTTTTGACATGCTATGCTAGGCATTTCATCAAACAACTTGCGTGCATAATAATGAAAAGCAAACTCCGTTAGGTTAAATAGCAGAATATATGACACCGGCTGGAGGCTCATAAGCTTTGTTTTGCCGGGCTTTATTTAGCTGGGCTTTATCATTTTTTGTTATAACCTACGGTGCGGGTGAATCCGCAGATTTACAAAACCAACCGCAACCAAACCGCTAAACCTTGCGGATTTGAAAACTCACCCGTGTCCGCCCAAAGACTCTTGCGGATCGGTTTTCACCCGAAATTTCTTTTTAAAGTACAATCAAACCGATCCAACAACCATAACAATTCTTGCAATTCTTCTTCCTATTCGCGGAGGATTCTCTTAAATGTATTATGCTTAAGTGCTGACCATTAACTTATTTTGAACTTTAGTCCCGTCCACCATCCCATATTCCCATCCATATATGGTTGAATTTTCTTGAAATTTTCTGATCTTTGAGTTCTATCTTTCTCAAGTGAAGTTGTTTAATCCCTTGATTTTTTTTGATCGATTTGTTTAATCCTTGATACAAATATACACACATATTTTTTTGTTGTATCTATAAATGGTATTAGAATGAAAACATAAATCAGATTATATTCATGAATCATGTACTCGCGTGAATGCCGCGATTCATGGCTAAATTCATTAGTTAAGCATGAACAATTTACCAAGTGCAAACTGCGTTTGTGTTACATTCCATGCATTTTTCTCTTAGTCGAGAAACCCTGGATTAAATTTAGAAGACCGAGAGCAAAAAAAATAATTTATTCATGGAACAGATTTATGCTAGCAGTTTATTAGAGTAAAGGAAACATAATTTAGATGTACATTTTCTTTTGGTATTATAGGTATTAACAGTACCCCGACAATTAAATATGGACATACATGAACCAAATTTAACTGCGTGCATATTTTATAGAAATCCCAAATGCTACCAGAATGGCTACCACAAACATGGACCCAAGCGGTGTATGCTTACAGTCTTGCATCAAGCTACCTGCACGACGAGTTATGGTATTCAACTTTGATGCATGCTTTATCTTTTCATCACCAAACTTTGACTGTTTCGAGTATCCAAATGGACCCAGTGGAGTTTCTAATGTAGATGAGAATGTTGCTTTTCTTTGTGGGAATTTCGGCCCTGTCATGTTTTTCTCTTCTTGATTCTTCAATGATGAACGTTGCCTAGTTCTCTGATCAAGTTCCGTCTCTGCTGAATGCTTTTCTTGTGATATATGTCGATCATAATTCGGTTCGTGCATTCCAGATGATTGATTAGTGTTACTTATAAACTTGGGCATAATAATGAAAAGAACTCCATCCTCAAACGTAGCACTGATTTCATCTGTGTTGCAATCTGATGAAACTTGAAAATGTTTTTCGAAACGACTCCATTTGTTATCTCCAAGTGGTCTTTCTCCGCTTACCTTTAGGTTACCTGTGGGCTCGAGTTGCACCCTTGCTTGTTCCTTAGTAAATCCTGCAAATATTGAA
This sequence comes from Papaver armeniacum, assembly GCA_023531295.1. Taxonomy (NCBI): domain Eukaryota; kingdom Viridiplantae; phylum Streptophyta; class Magnoliopsida; order Ranunculales; family Papaveraceae; genus Papaver; species Papaver armeniacum. The sequence goes on along the minus strand of JAJJWW010007773.1, from coordinate 77,031 downwards.
GAATAATAATGTCAGCAAATATTTGTCATTTCATATCCCGGAATGAATGAACATTTTTAAAAACGGCATGCATCTTATCGGACATGAAGCGATTCTTACAAAAACATCAAACAAAGTTAGATTTCAAGGTTACATGCATACCTGTAAGTTCGATGAGGAGAGTCTCTGAACCCTTTTCCTCTACTAGTTCCGAAGAAGGTTCGAAATCCGCATAAGACCGACGAGCTCTAGTTCTAGGCCTTGTATCCATCCGTGCAACCCCTGGTTTTATATTTCCCTAAATGAGCCTGGTTTTCTTCAAATCTTGAGACGTGATAATTTCTTCTTTTTTTCCTCTTTTGCAATAGGTACTATGAGCGAATTGTTGAAATATAAATCTTCGTGTGGATTTTATATAAATGATAAACTCATTTAGAAGTAAGATGAGAAAACTTCTGACGAAAATGATTCCAATCTTTGTCTTTCGTTGATAGCTGGTTTTTGGTCTTGTTTTTGCGGTTGGTTTCAACGTTTCTTGTTGATGGGGTGAAAGAAGAGGTTCTTTGTTTCATATCCACTCTAAAATATGGACTGTTTATAGATCTTGAAGCACTAGTGAGCCTCCTCCTAGCTGTATGATTAAGGCAAACCCCATTCAAGATTGACCATTAAGTATGACAATTAGTTAAACTATAGTAGTTGAGATTAAGATATTTTCTTGCTTTATTTGCTTGTCTTTGGAGAAAATATGAGTACATAATAAGTACACAAACGGCTAAATATAATAGTATTATGGGTTCCCTGGCGTTTTATTATGGGTTCCCTGGCGTTAAGATGTGCAAATGTTTATGAAGGGTAATGAAGGTTTGCCAGGGCAAGCATGAAGTCTCTTTGAGGCTTGTCCATTATCATCATATTCTCGCATAATATTGCATCTTTGAGTTCTATTCCGTACTTGTTCTTAAACACCCTCTGAATTTCATCCATGTCTATTTCAGCTCTGCTTACAATCACACGTCCCAACGCACCTTTGTCTGTCGTCGTACCCTTAATGCAGCTGTGCAGTATCTGAGAAGTGAAAATACGTCGGTGAGTTAGCTGTTGAATGGGGTGGTAAAATTGTCGAGTCATAAAATATCAAGAAGACAAGAACCTAATATTCCTAAAGGAACTTTTACGGATACAAAAATGCTTAAAGGAACTTTTAGGCTGTTGAACAAATAAATTGGTACCTTTGCATAATATTTAGCTGGAGTGTATATGCACTTCACAACAATTCCAAGGGCATCCTCAAAGTCACCATAAACGTCCTTTTTGATCGACTACGAAAGAAAAGAACATCATTAATAGTATCATAGTGGGATAACCGTAATTAAAAACTAAATTAGCATGAATAAAACTACGTACCTTACTGTATTCATGTCCATAGATGTGCTTATAAGTAGAGAAAGTTTGCCTAAGTTGTTGAATGCTTCGCTTACTGAACATCTCCAGAACAACCGACTCTTCAATTCCTCCTCCTCCACTTCCTCCCTTGCCTTCTCCTGTTTCATATAGTCTTTTCGCGTCACATTTTGCGATATGTTGGCTTACGTCGACGTTATGTGACTTATGTGATGTCGCCAATGCCACTAGAATCTATTAGTATCCAATTCATTTGAAGCACTGTAATTAGTTAGCATTCGAACTAAAGATTTGATTAAGTTAAGGCTATCCTTGATGCAAAAAAGTTAAATTTAGCGCATATATATATTTTTTTTTTTCAAATTGTAGCTTTATGAGTTAAAACTTACTCTTTGAAAGGGATGAGACATTTCGAAGCTGATTATATCTTGATCTAATTGCCTTTTAAACTTATGCTGATAAGCTTGATTAACAAGGAGAATTTGACTTGATTTTCGTCCTGTATATATTTCAATAAGAGCCTTGTAATTTATGTCACCATCTTCGAATGCATTCCTCGCCATGACAGCATCACGCTCGTGTGGTTCCAGCATCCATAAAGACAGAAGACTGTATTTCTATACAACAAACTTATTCAGAGAACTGGAAGCAATTGTCTGCTTAAGTATTTGTCTACACATATTTTTGGATTTTCATACAATCGATGATCTAACAAAAAATTAGCTAGCTTTTTGGTGTCAAAAATAATAAATGTGCGGATCATTACGTCGATTATTTCGTTCTTAGTTAGAATTTCTAACCTGATTAGTGTGGTTGGATTGTGTCTTTTGAAGATGATTGATCAAGTCTTCTCCATACATAACTAAGTAAGTTTCTCTTATCTGTTTCCGTTCATATCGATTTCGTCGAACCAAGGTTGGAATCAAATCATTTAACCGTCTTGAGGATGCATACTCATGTATTTCTCTGCATTCTTTCTCACAAACTTGAACGGAAAATATGGAATTACTATCCATTTTAGATGCTTAACTAAGCTAGAGTACTGAATCAATGGAAGATACTACAAAACCGCAAAAGTCAGGTAGCTAGATAGGCATATATAAAAATTAGGACATGACTTAGAGTGTAAGGAAGGGATTTTACTTTATAGATCCTACTGGGGTTGTGAGTTGGATCCAACATTGAAGTTTGGAATGGTGATGGTGAAATTCATATTGAACTAAGTGCTGTGTGATGTGTAATATCTTGTTTTTTCTTTGTTTTGGAAATTTTCATTCTTTCTTTCTGTCTAGCTAATTTAGCTAATTTAGCTCATTGACTCTTCTGACATAAGCGTCGCAACAAGTGTGCATTCCACTCTTTAACTTTACTGAAACCGTACTTCATGAGAGGCAAATGGCAATATACAAAGGCTTATAGTTTTAGACAATTGAAAGCATACAGATTACAGAATTAACAAAAGGAAAAAGACAATTAAACCTTTACAAACATATAACAGCTTGAAATCCAAGTTTGTTTTTACTTCAAAACTAGCTGTGCAGAACACTATCAAAACATTCTCACTATATTTTCCAGGCAAACCAGTAATAAAATCAGCTGGACTGATTTCTTTACTGCTGAAAGATAGATAATGATAATTTATTAACAAAATCCAAAATAATTTGGGCATCAAGAACCTGTTCTTTTGGGGTAATGGCTAACTTGTGTTATCCTTTTTTGACTTCAGTGAGAATATGACTGAAGTTATCGGACAGAATAAAGTTATTACTCTCTTCTTGAATGAGACTAAGTAGAGCTTGGTAACTTGGCCAGAATTCTTTATGTCTCTGTTGTTGGAGAAAATGAGTTTTTAATAAAAGACTTATCGGTCTTAGTGTGGTTTGATCTAATGACCTAAGGGTCCAAAGATACTTACTCATTTTCTGAGTGAATGAAATGATTCTTTAGTCCCACATTGTGGCAACCTAAAGAGGAATTACAATATATAACTATTCTCTTATAGATAGATTGACAAGCGAGGGTGGAAGGGGTGGGGCAAATTATACATAACCCACCCCATGTAATATGATGCGCCTGTACAATGCACTAAGTCCCGTGTCTACTCAAAATTATTTTTGCTAGTTTTTTCTTTGAACCTAAACCCAACTTGATTTGCAAGTTGATTCTCCCATATATACAATTCGAAAAATCGCTTTTCAACCTACACCAGAAGCGACTACTTTCGAGTCTTGTTTTCATCATCTTCTTGTTTTGTTTTGCGCGGCGTGTTTACGTTGCTAAGTTCAAGAGTGGGTAACTTGCGTTGTGTTAATTCAAGTTATATCGGACAGTCTTATCCTGGACACATCTTTGCACATTGGGGTTTAACATAGCTCTTCTTGAGTATACCTGCGAACTATGTGTTAAGGATAACTTGTTGAACCTCATTAAGTTGTTTCTGTAGAGTTGTTTTGATTACGTTCTTTATATATTAATTTTGATACATCTAACATGTTCATTGTTGCAAGATTCCAACAATCTTAACACATTATAAATCCTTGTAACAGTGGTAAAGAACGACGTTGAAAGACCAGAGAAGTTTAACGAAATGGATTTCAAGAGATGGCAATCCAAGATGTTGTTTTTCCTGAGCCATCTTGAATTGGACTCAATATTGGTTCCTTTTGATGAATTGGTGAGTGCTGAAGGTAATTCTGATGTTGATAAAGCGTATTACATGAGGGCTAATTATATGGCTAAAAAAATCATATTATGAATTGTTTGGAAGATGCGATGTATGATTTTTAAAATGCTAAAGAAAACTTCAGTGCTTATGATTTGTGGGCTGCATTAGAAGCAAAGTACCAAGTTGAGACTGCAGGAAGCAAGAAATTTCTGGTAGCAAAGTTTATGGATTTCAAGATGATGAATGATAAGCTTGTTGTTGATCAATTTATTGAACTTCAATAAATCATAAACGAAATACTTGTTGAAGGTATGGTTATTGATGAAATGTTTCAAGTTTCTGTTGTAATAGAGAAATTACGATCTTCTTGGTCGGAGTACAAGAGAAATTTGAGATATGAAACTGGTGAGATCAACATGGTTGAATTGGGTAAGAAGATTCAAGTGGAAGAATTATTGTGCACCAAAGACAAGAACATCTCATCTGCATGGGACATGACCAACAAGGCTCATATGTTTGAACACAAGTCTTCCAAATATGGAAAAGGTGACAATAACAATCGCAACTTAAAACATGCTCGTCACAAGAAAGGTATGTTTCATAAACAAAAATCTAGCATTATTAAAATTAAAGGTGCTTGTTGGGTGTGTGAAAATACTGGCCATATGACAGTTCACTGTAGACATCGTAAGGATAAGAAGAATAATGAGAATTTGGTTGAGAAGAATAAAGAAGAATTTTTTGTTGTGGTGTCCGAAGTTAATTTGGTGACCAGTGTGAGGGACGAATACTATTATGGAGTCTAGGGATGCTGAGTTTTTCTAGAATGTTTTTCCTAAGAAACGTGATTCTCGAAAGAGAAATTTAGATGATCCCCTAGATTTTTCGTCTACCAGTCATTCATTACCTTTAGAACCAGAAATAAAACCTAAAAGAGGTAAAAGGGTTAGAACTGAGAAAACCTATCCTCGTTGCATTACATACCTAGCCGGGTATGATCCTTGGACTTATATAGAAGCCATGACTTCTCCTGAAGCTTTATGGTGGAAAAAATATTCCATTAGTGAAATGGATTTTCTCTGAAAAAACGGTACATTTGAACTTATAGATTTACCTCCAGGGTCTAAGGCCATAGGTTGTAAATGGATCTTCAAGAGAAAATGTAAGATAGATGCAACTGTTGAAAAATACAAGGCTAGGTTAGTAGCCAAAGGATAAAAACATAAAGAAGGCGTAGATTTATTTGACACCTATTCAGTAGTGACTAGAATTAGCTCCATCAGGATGTTAATTGCTATATCTTATGTCCATAACCTAGAGATACATCAAATGGATGTAAAGACATCGTTTCTTAATGGTGAATTAGATGAAGAAATTTATATGGAACAACCCGAGGGCTTTGTAGTTAAAGGTTGTGAAAAGAAAGTTTGTAAACTGATTAATTCTTTGTATGGATTGAAACAAGAACCTAAACAGTGGCATACGAAATTTGATCATGTGATGATTTCTAGCGGTTTTAGAATTAATGAATATGATAAGTGTGTTTATACTAAACTTGTCAAAGATGCCTATGTGATTGTATGCTTGTATGTTGATGATATATAGCTTATTCTAGGTACAAACATGGATGTTATTAATTCCGTCGATGTCAGATTATGGATGAAGATTATAAAAACTTTTAATGGTTATAGTCTGATTCAGTCTCATTATGTTAAATCCATACTTAAGAAATATAATCAGTTTGAATGTGAACCTACTTGTACTTCATATGATTCTTCTTGTAATCTCAACAAGAATAAGGGTGTAGCAGTTAATCAACTTGAATTCTCAAGAGTCATAGGAAATCTGATGTATTTGATGAACTATACGAGACCATACATTGCTTATGTTTTGAGTAGGTTAAGCAGGTATACTTGTAATCCAGGGCAGATGCATTAGGATACACTTATAAGAGTGTTGAGGTACTTAAAGTACACAATGACCTTTTGTTTGAATTACGAAGGGTATCCTGCCATCCTTGAGGGATTTTGCGATGCAAACTGGATAGCAAACTCATAGGATTCTAAGTCTATGAGTTGATATGTATTCATTCTAACAGGTGCGTCTGTAGCTAGGAATAGTTCCAAACAGACATGTATAGCTCGTTCCACTATGGTGTCGGAGTTTATTGCGTTAGATAAAGCATGAGAGAAGGCAGAATGGCTAAGAAACTTTTTAAAAGATATTCTCTCTGGCATAGGCTTGTGCCAGCTATATATATACATTGTGATAGCAAAGCTGCAATAGGTAGAGCTAAGAATAGCTCGTACATTGGGGAGTTTATACATATACGTAAAACATACAATTCTTTGAAAAAACTAATCTCAACGGGCATTATTTCCATTGATTGGACAAGGTCCAAGGAGAATATCACAAACCCTTTGATGAAAGGTTTGTCTAAAGAGATAGTTAGTGTTGCATCGAGGGGGATGGGACTTAAGCTCATAAAATAAAATTGCCATGGAGGATACTCAACCTTGCTGATTGAAGATCCCAAGTTCAAGGTTTCGAATGAAACAACTAATTTGTGGTGATTAAAGGTATGCACTATTAAGAGAATTACAATCTTTGTCACTCCCTATGGTGCATTATTGTGATAGTGTGACTGCATATGAAGGATGACTTTTAAGAAGTCTTAATGAGTTCTATAGTTTCAATTTAAGATTGAAATGGGGTGTAGCAGTAACACTGTTGATGGAAACTCACCTATATGAATGAGGAAGTAGGTCGATTCATATGATAATATGAGCTTTGATTCTCTAGAGCATTCTGAGAAACATGATACGTCCAGGGCCAAAATGGACACAATGACATGAACTTAGCAACACCAGGAGGATATCATGCGTGGTTGTTATTGCAAATTGCGCTCAACACTAGCACATCGCGTTCATTGTCTCTAGCAAGTAGTTTCGGTAAATTCTCACTAAGTAAGGGTTCAAGACCTCATGGACACGTTTTCCTAAATGGTATTTTCCGTATTCTCGTTTTTTATCGAGATTTCATTCATGTGGGGGATTGTTGGAGAAAATGAGTTTTTAATAAAAGAATTATTGGTCTATGTGTGGTTTGATCTAACGACCTAAGGGTCTGAAGATACTTACTCATTTTGTGAGTGAATGAAATGATCCTTTAGTCCCACATTGCGGAAAACTAAAGAGGATCCACTATATAACTATTCTCTTATGGATAGATTGACAAACGAGGATGGAAGGGGTGAGGCAAACGATACATGACCCAACCCATGTAATATGCGCGTATACCATGCACCAAGTCTCGTGTCTGCTCAAAATTATTTTTGCTAGTTTTTTCTTTGGAAAATTAATTTCGAAATTAATTTATTTAAGAGTTTCATTTATGGGAAATTTCCTTTTTCGTGTTTTAATTGTTTTACAAGAAACAAAACTTGTTTTAGAAGAAAACGGAAACCTAACTTGATTTGCAAGTTAATTCTCATATAAATACCACTCTAAAAATCTCTTTTCAACCTACACCAGAAGCGACTACTTTCAAGTATTCTTTCCATCATCTTCTTGTTTTGTTTTGCACGGCGACTTTAATTTCATTCCCCGTTGCTAAGTTCAAGAGTGGGGTTCTTGCGTTCTGTTAATTCAAGTTATATCGGGCAGTCTTATTCTGGACACATCTTCGCATGTTGGGGTTTAGCATTCTCTTCTTAAGTATACCCGCGAAATAATATGTTAAGGACAACTTGTTGAACCTGTGATTATGCCCTCGTCAAGTTCTTTCGATAAAGTTGTTCTGATTTCGTTCTTTATATATTAGTTTTGATACATCTAACGTGTTGTTCATTGTTGCAAGATTCCAACATCTGCATCCTATAACTTAACTGAAGTGCAAAATCTTCTTTCACAAAATCCATAGAATAAAAAATTAAGAACCCTGGAAAAAAAACAGATTTAATTTTTTGGGTTTTTTTTTTCCTTCTGAACTTTGGTTTTGTTTCATATTTTCTTTCTCTAATCCTTCGATAGATAAATAATCCGATTTCAAATAGCTAAGAGTTGAGGATTAATTTTTGGTGCAGTAAAAATTAGAGAGAATGTACTGTATGGAAAGGTAAAAAACAAAAAGGACCATCCGAAGAAGGGTTTTTTGAACTTATGGTTGGATTTATTCGAGAATAAGATGAAACAAATTTAGTAATAAATTTGAAGTTGGATCAAATTTTCTCAAATTTTTAGCACTTTATTTCGATTCCAAATTTGGGTACCCCTTAAAAACCAGGTGTATATTACGCGACTTTAATTTGTTAAATTCCATGAATATTTTTTTCATGATCATGTTCTATCTCCAACCTTGAAACAAGCTGATATAATTGCTTTAAATTAATCAAGTTGTTGCAATGTTTAAATTTTCCAATTATTATGATATCTCGATACAATCAAATATTACTTGATGAAAAACTTGAGTTTCTTGAATCGTGAGGAAAATCTTGATCCAGTAATATGAAGGCCACGAAGAATTGATGTTCGAAATTAATTTCTTTCTTCTTTGTTCTTTGTGACTCAACTGCAAATAACCAAAACTAGACAATCTCAGTGAAAAATATGTAAGACCTATTTGCTAGTTATACATCCAAACGAACCTAGTAGAATAATGAGTTCAAAAAAACACATAACATCACTGTGTAGGCTGAAAGTATGTCGTCGCGATGGAAGATCTCGAGGCATGAATACAAGAAGTTCGAGTATTAGAATAAACACAAAATACATTCTGCGAAAATACCTTTGCAGGTTTCGAGATATCTACCCTTCTCCCCAGATAAAGACACGTGGAAAGCACTAGCGAGATCAACGAATAGGTTTGAAATGGGTAGCTGACCATTTAATGACAATTCAGAATGGTCAGTTCGTCAGGGCTACAGTTTTTTTAGACAAATGGCGAAAGAGTATTCCCTGGGGGACAAGGACATAACGACAGCTCGGGAAAAGATTGGTTGAACAAGATTTGATGCAAGGAGTCTCATCTGCGTAGGAGAACCCTATCGCAAGTAATATCATCCGAAAAGGAATTGGATAAGAAGAGCTACGAGTTCAACGAACGAAATGAGCTATTAACCACTAGCGAGTTTTGTCTATATAAAGAAAATATAAACTTTGAACGGGGGGAATTTCGATCATCTTGTTTTGAATCCATATCTCTAGCACTTCGAGCAATTTTTCATCTTCATGGGGGAACATGTGATACCATATTATCAGAATACTATGAATACGTGTTAACTTCCTTAACATGGAGCTTGTCTTTAATGATGTCAAGCTTAAGTTTCTTAGATTGATTTTAGTTGGATCATGGCGCTTTTAAATTGGTACTTCCGACATACTAGAAAAATGCCATGTTTGGAACCAATGATCTGGGATTAGAAGAAAAAAACTTAAGGAGGATCTATTTTGATGGGAAATGGTGTTTAATGATTTCCTCATTGCTCCTTCATGTACTCATTTCTATGGTCAGTACCCAGTTTTAAATGACAATCCAAAGATTGTCGATTCGTTGTCCCTTTAGTGTAATGAGGGTTGAGCTTTTTAGGTTTTATAACAGAGCAAGAGTATTCAGAGAAGGAAAGAGAGATAACATCATTATATTTTCCTTTGAGCATTCATAAACATCTACAAACCATAAAGAAATCACCACTCCGTACGTAGGTTTTAACATCGAACCACGTAAATCACCAGTGTCTTTAGTTTACATACATGTGCAAATTGATAACATAACTATGTCAATTTAGTTTACCATAACAAAGCATAACACATAGCATAAAATCATCCTGTAGGAGCAGAATCTCGCAACAACTATGTGCTAGCGAAATTGTGACTAATAAGAATTAGCGAAGACTTCGCAAAGTACTTAAAGAATGACGTAGCAGATGACATCGGCATAATTCATGAGGAAAGTGTGAGTAACTTGCAAAATTATAGAGTGAACCTGTGAGAAGGTGACAAGAGCTTGCGAGAATATGAGCTGTATGTGAGCTGTCATCCACTATGTAAACACTATATAAAGAGGAGAGCAGGAGAGAGAAAGGGGAGGATAATTTTGGTAAGAGAGAGAGAGATATATTATTTCAGAGAGAGATATTTTTAGAGAGAGAAAGACTTTATTTTCTTTATCATCTTCTTCCCCAAAAAACTAGATCTAGAGCTCTACAAAATATCCATTAATGGAGATTCTAAATGTAATACTAATGTAATTCCAAAAATCATAGTGAAGAACCATGGATGTAGATCACATTGATCGAACCATGTAAAAAATCTTGTGTCTCCATTTATAATTTTAGCACTTTTATCTTTATTTTCATTATCAAATAAGTTTAGATCTAGAAAATATTATCATAATATCACAAGGGGTGTGTTGTGGGATTTCCTGCAACTACATTTTTGGCGCTAGAAACAGGGAACGAGTAAAGGATTTATCCTTCCTGTAATTTGTTGGTTCAAGAAATTTCCATGAAGATTAACTATTATTCATATTTTTCTAGATCTACAAAGTTTAGGTTCAAAAATGGAAATTTCATGGAAGAAATCACACTTTCAGGGAGTAAACATCATCAACAATTCAAAGACATGAAAAGAATAAGGGAAAAAATTAGTTTCTGTGGTGAAATTCACGGAAGAAAACCAAGGTTTCAATGGAAGATTTCCATGTTCATGAGAAAAATCAAGAAGCAAATTGCTAAAGGAAATAAAGGAAGAACGAAGATAAGGATAAGAGCAAAACGCTGTGATTTCTTTCACAAACAGAAATTCGCACAGATGGTTTGAGTTGGAGCGAATAAGCAAGAGGTCACGGGTTTGAATTCGCAGAGACACATATTTTTTATTTTTCAGTGGCGAATAAGAGAATAAAGAAAAAAGTTATGAGTTAATTTCGCAGAGAAGTTCTTGAACAATTGGTCCAGAGAGCAATATGTGTGTTCGTGGTCGCAAGTTCGAATTCACTTGCGAGCATAATTTTCTTATTTTTACAGAGGGGAAAAAATGGATAATTTCGCAAGGTTGTTTCATTATTTCGCAAACAAGAGGCAGCACAGTTGGTTATTTGCGAAGTTAATGAGTTCATGGTCGCGAGTTCAAATCCCAACGAACGTGTATTTTTCGCATGGATTTTTCGCAACAGTATTTCGCAAGAAGAAAGTAGGTGATTATTTCGCAGAAACATTTCGCAGAGGCAGGGCTAGCACAGTTGGTCAGGAGGCATGAATGCAAGCAGAAGGTTGCAGGATCAATTCTTGCTCTCGCACATTTTTGTTATGCGAAATTTCGCACGGACTTTGCCTATTTCGCAAAGAAGAAAGTTGATGATTATCTCGCAAATTAATTTCGCAAGAGAGGGTTAGAATAGTTGGTATGGTGCGAGAAAATCCAAGAAGCAGGTCATGGGTTCAAGTCTCACTTCTCACATTTCTTTTTGCTGTGCGAGATTGACAACAACAGCGAATCACATAAAAGCTAAGTACCACTTTCCTTGAACATTTTACTTTTACAGAAAATAAAAGATTTTTGATTTGATTTACAAAAGGCGAGATAATCGCAGAATTACAGAAATTTCAGAATTACAAAGATTCAACAATTACAAAAGAAACCGAGAAAAATCTCGCACAGATCAATTTATATATTTCCCTTAAATACTTGCTTTGTTTTAAATGAGAATGATATCCAACATGGAGAGTAGTAGCGGGCAAACCTTTGTGGCGTACACCCTAGTTCACGAACAATATTCGCAAGAGGCAATGTACCTAAAGTGCGTCATATAAGGGGGTATCTATTAGGATCATTTCCATGAAAGATGTTTATCGGATGAGACGAAACAAGTTATACAAAGGAAATCAAAACAAAGAAAAACGATTTGAACTTGCAATTAAATGAATATTTTTGATAAAAGAAATGTTGAATACTAATCTAAATTCTTATTTGCATTACAGAATTTCATGAGGCAGAGAACGTGGAGTAATAATTTCGCAATGCTTCTTATTCGCGATCAAGGACGGATACTTCTTATACTTCTCAAAGGATACTTCATACTTCTTATATATTTCGAGGATTAAGTACTTCTTATACTTCTTCAAGGATACTTTATACTTCTTATACTTCAAGGGTTGATACTTCTTATTTATTTCACAAAGCTTCGGAACTCCGCAAAAGAATAGAGGCAAGTACGTACTTTTCAAGTCCAGTATTCTTTCGCTCGTTCCTTCATCAACAAAGATCAAAGACTACTACAACAACGGATTTTTTCTTAAAGATCGCTCTTCAAGCAATATTCAAGAAAAAAGAGGCAAAATGTAGGAGCAGAATCTCGCAACAACTATGTGCTAGCGAAATTGTGACTAATAAGAATTCGCGAAGACTTCGCAGAGTACTTAAAGAATGACGTAGCAGATGACATCAAAGATAATTCATGAGGAAAGTGTGAGTAACTTGCGAAATTATAGAGTGAACTGCGAGAAGGTGACAAGAGCTTGCGAGAATATGAGGTATATGTGGTGTCATCCACTATGTAAACACTATATAAAGAGGAGAGCGGGGAGAGAGAAAGGGAGGATAATTTTGGTAAGAGAGAGAGATATATTATTTCAGAGAGAGATATTTTTAGAGAGAGAAAGACTTTATTTTCTCTATCATCTTCTTCCCAAAAAACTAGATCTAGAGCTCTACAAAATATCCATTAATGGAGATTCTAAATGTAATACTAATGTAATTCCAAAAATCATAGTGAAGAACCATGGATGTAGATCACATTGATCGAACCATGTAAAAAATCTTGTGTCTCCATTTATAATTTTAGCACTTTTATCTTTATTTTCATTATCAAATAAGTTTAGATCTAGAAAATATTATCATAATATCACAAGGGGTGTGTTGTGGGATTTCCTGCAACTACACATCCACCCCACTATAATTGCAGATTACAAATTTTGCCAACCAAAGAGCAATCTTGAAACTAAAATTCAGCCAGTAGGTCAGTAAAATGAGCACCAAAACATAGGGAAGTTACACGGTCAGCTGAACCATACATTAACACCAAGTTATTAATAAAAGAACATCGTTTCATTAAGATATATGGCTTAAAAGGACGGATCCATTTTTAGTCGAAATGAAGTGGTATTACTGTTACGAGTGATATTGCAATAGACTAGCGGTTCCTCCATCGGTGAATCAAGTTTGCAGATGATTAACATGGTAAGGTATTGTACAAGTTTTGTTTATTGGCACAAGTAGATAGAATCAATTAAGAAAGGAAAACTCATGCAATGACTATCAAATGGGTTGATGATTAATGGATCAAGATAACTAAAAACTACAAAAGCATAACACATAGCAAAAACCCATCAACCCTAGTACTGGAATCAATTATAACATATAACACATGTTTATAATTGCAGATTACAAACTCTGCCAACGTAAGAACAACCATAGTACTGAAATTCAGCTAGTAAATCAGTAAAATAAGAACAAAAACATAGGGAATATGATTTTTCTACTCGAGTATAACCCAATCTATAAACAGGTATAAGTTATCATTACAACCACTGATTGCCTTAGATGATTCACTCAGATAAAATATGACTTTCCTACAATTTTTCATGGATCCATCAATGTAAGTTTCACTTATAGATCCGGAAATATGACTTTCCTAACCTCAGTAAATGAAGTTACGCAAGAACATATACCAACAATCGATATATGAAAATATATTTGAGGATTCATCCTCTATTTACGAAAACAAAGTACATAAATATATCTATGATATCTAAGAAAGAAAATATAACTGCAGTTGATGATGTATAAATTTGTGAATTGTTTCAATCTTTCTGGTTGATTGGATGGCTTTAGAGCGTTACGAATCATGTTTCAATTATTTTTCGCAAAACCGTAGTCTGATATAACGAAGGAGAAAGGGGGATCTGAAATGAGAGAGAGAAAGAAAAAGAGAGAGAGAAAAAAAAAAGAGAAAGAGAAAAAAAAGGTTTCAAAATAAGTCAAAACGAGTCAGTATTCTAGATGATAAAATATAGCATTTACCTATTAACTGACAGCTAAAATGGCACGTCGTCCCCGTGACAAAACAATCGAATTCAATATATTACACAATCACTCTGCACCATGAGAGGATATAAAAATTCCACACTTTCATTCTTGCTCAGAATTACTCTTATGGAAAATAAATGATACTCACATATTGTTTTCTTTCACAAAACTCTTTTTCCTTTAAAAAACCAAATATAAAGAAAATTTAACTCTCTAATATTTTCGTTTTTACAACCAAAATCTGATTTTATATTAGGTTTTAACACATAGTTAATCAAATATTATTATGGTGTAGTTAACATCATTACTCACACAAATGTAACTCTCAAAGTTATTATGGTGTAGTTAACTCCATTAAGACCAAAAATATGAAACTGTCCAATTAATTATAGAAAAAATTAATTTCATTTAAGAAAAACTTAAATGATATTAAACACATTTGGTTTGGGATTAAATTTATGTTTTAAAATATATCTTTCCAATAATTCTACTTCGGAATTTAGATTAATTTATCATCTTGTCTAATATGTTGCCTTATTTTTCTAACTCAATGGTTTCTCTTAATCTCTAAGTAACATGTCTCATCTGTATAATGATACAACAAACAAATATTACAAGCTCTTAGGATTTGGTTAACTGATTTTTGGCTATGGCTTAGGTGTTTTTAGCCTTCTCCACTTTAGGGGAGCTTGGTGAAGATAATTTGTGTTTTTTAAAGCGTTTGAAGAATTGTCTAGTTAGTAATGATGCTAGTAGTGGTCTGGGCAGTTTTATTTTCCATAGATTAGGAGTTGCTATTCAAAAAGATGTTGGATCCCAGCTTGTTGCTAGGCTACCAACCAAAACTCTGTATGATTTATAATAATAAAGTTATGATCAAAAAAAAAAATCAGTAGTTGTTTATCTATAAAGTTTATCTTTAAAAGTTTTACGAGTTGTTGAAGCAATGGCAGCTGTAAAAAACTGAGAAAGCCCACTAAGTGATTTTTTTTCCCAGCTATGAATAGTATGGAGTCCATCGCTAAATTAAGTTTCAGTCCACTTCATTTTAATACACTCACACATACCAGATTATGCAAGTCATCTTGAGGTTCCCATAGGTAATGTTTTCTTCCCTCGAGGATATACATTATCCTTGGATGTATGAATATTTTTTTATTAATTACCAAAAAACAGTTGATTCAGTGACTAATTATAGATTAAGCTCGGTGATCAAGTAAGGGTTCGGAGGGAGCAGGGTAAAAATGATAAATTTACCTCTCTTTTGATTTGATTTTAAAATTGGTACAAAATAAGAGAACCCTAATATCTGAATTTCAGTTAAAATTACTCTAGAGAAGTAGAGACAATTCTACTTTTGGTATCTAACCATACTTTTCGCAAAAAGAAAAAAGAAATCTGATGATTTTTGGGATTGACTAGTATCCAAACAATTTACAAATTTTTTATCAACACCAGCAGTATTAAAATCTAGATATTTATGATTAGATACTTGTTAGGAATCAGTCGAAGATTAAATGTTTGTTTGAGATTGGTCTTAAAATAGAACCCTGAATCAACTTTACAACTACAAAACAAGTTTTGGAAGTTTTCTCCCTTAAACTATGTAAGAGAACATGATTCCAAGGTATTGATTCATCCGAAAATTCAAATCTAAAAAATAACGAATTACTAATTAGTGTTACGTCTAAGGGTGCACACTGCAGTGCGGTTCGCTCGCTCGAATCTTGATCTTGGCGAGGCCAAGTACACCCTCCCATGCCTCCTAGCCTCTTTCCGGAACACCCCAGGAGGACATTTTGATATTAGGACTCTAAAAATTTTGGACCTGGTTCTTCACTGCACTAAAGTACCTTATACCTCGGAAGAAATTTCCAAGGTACCATTAAGGATGGTTCTGACAACAAGATCGCGTCACACGTATTTCGGGCGAGTAATGGAAGTTATTAAGGCGTAATCATCCGGTGATTCTTACGGTTCATAGAAGAATTACAGGGGGAGGAGTTGGGGAGACCAATCGGTTTTTTTCAGCAGTGAAAAACGACTACTGATCGTAATACATGACCGTATTGGTAACAAAATTCCGACATGTTTTGCATTTCCATCATTCTCCTTTGTTCATCATTTATATTTTTTGAAATAATAAAAATGGATTTTTGGTGTGTTTCCAACATGATGAGCTAGAACCCATCAACTGGACGAAATTTCAAGTAATTTTAATTAATTCTTTATTTGATTTTGCACTAATTAAAATAGTTTTATTAAATTGGTTATTTATTCAATTAGATAGGTTATGCTTTGTTTAGATAATCTATTTTCAATATATTAAATTGCAATATCTCAATCAAAGAACAAAGTAACAACTAACTTTTTTAATTCTCTTTAGCTTAATAATAAAATAGGAAAGAAAAAGAGATCTAGCAAACCAAAGTTCCAAACAACCAAAGTCTTGAAAATCCCCCAGAAAAAATAACAACTAACAAGTAAAAAGGCAAGAGATAAGGGTTCGGATTTCATGGGTTTCACACAAACACACACACCGACTTAATAGGAAAGTCAAAAATATTGGTTACACAAACAATACTACAATAGTCTTAATTCTTAAGTTTCTATTGTCTTCATGCTTTTGTTTGCACAACTAATAGAAAGTTAGTTGAAGTTGAAGTTGTAGCATTGGTGGTGAAGTGGTTGTGGAGGATCTAAATTTCTTTCTAGATTCAATAAGGAAGTCATTCAGTAGCATTAAAAAGTCCAAAGTCATATCCTTTTGTTAAAAACAAGATAATCTTAGTGTTTCCAATAGTACCCACAGTTAGTTATTTAATAATCAAGATGATGAGGATAAAATTGGTAACCTGTTTATAATGATAATATTATTTCTAGTTCAAATCAAATAATTTTAATAATTATTCACTATTCAAAGGATGAGGATTTGACTAGAGATACAAATGTAGTATTTACACACAGTATATTTTGAGTCTAGCGATTTAGAAAACAATAGACTTAGAAAAAAGAAAATGGGGATAAGTAGAGATGGTGATATTTTGACTTAGAAGAATCAATTGACCATTTTGAGAATTAGATGACCTTGAAATTAGGGGAGTTGTGACTAGTCTTTCTAGAGACAGGGTTTGGGGGTGATTATCATTCTCCATGCCTTAACTCTTATCCCCTAACTTGGGACTTGACATACATAAACCATTTAAAGATTATCTTCATACACTTTTTCAGAACCTAGTTGTGTCCATAAAGAGTTCATTTTCCGGTTAGTTGCAATAAATAAACTCCACAAATTAAGTACATTGTACTAATATTGTGTTTTTATGTATTTTTAGGTATTTTGGAAATAAATATTTTGGAAAATTAGCTAACAATTTTGATATTCGGACTCCCATTTGGATAAGGGTAACCCAATTACTAAAGGCACCCCAAGGAGGCACTTGTGTATTACGCAGAGCGGATAAGGCACCTTCTTGACCTTTCAAAAGCTGGATTTTGGCGGGAAAAAAATATCACGCTTTGTGATTTTTGTCAGGATTTTGGGAGAGATTAAAAAGGCTGGTGTTTGGTTTTTAAGGGCAACAATAAGAAATATTCACGAATTACAAAGGATTTGGGGCATTTTGTAGAATGCAAATAAGGATGGTTCAATATATATTAAGCAATATCTCAATATCTCAATCAAAGAACAAAGTAACAACTAACAAGTAGCAATAATACTAGCAAACCAAAGTTCCAAACAACCAAAGTCTTGAAAATCCGAAAAATAACAACTAACAAGTAGCCATGTTTTTATTTGTTGAGCTATAATTGTTAAAAGCACACAAACACACACATATTTTTCTTTTACCAACACAAACAATACTACTAAATAGTCTTAATTCTTAAGTTTTGATTTCTTGTCTTAACAACTAATAGAAAGTTAGTTGAAGTTGAAGTTGTAGCATTGGTGGTGAAGTGGTTGTGGAGATCTATTCCATGGTTGCACTGGTGGTGGCATTATTTTTGATAGGACCCAGTAACTCTGCAATAAAAAGTAACAGAAAGTTAGGCAGTTAGTAATAGTAACTATTACTAAAAAAAAGTAACAAGGAAAAAGAAATTTGTGAATATAATATGTTACCTTCTCCAACTTAGACATCGTCATCTGGTATGTAGTCACACAAAAGATCCAGTTGTATTGGCTTCCTTAGCCAGCTTTGTGATCAAAGCAATGCCTCAACTGTCCTTATAGATAAAGAGCTTCTACAAGGACTTAACACTCGCTTTCCTGTGCTAAAAGCAGATTCAGAGGCAACAGACAAAAGCTACAAACTTACACAAAACTAAGCAGAATTGAACTGATTAAGTTTCATAATATACCAACCAAGAGATTTAAAACATCAATACCCTAAGTAAATAAAACAACCCATTTTAATTCAATAATACTCATTACTTAGACTCACTATTCAGCCAACATGATTCAAGATCATCACCACAGTACAACATGCATACCAAAACATGATTTCAACCAATAGGAGGATCTCTTACAAAATTTTGTAGGCTACCCTGATTCCAAATAGAATTGTACAACCGAAATGAGATTATTCTTATCCAATAGGATCTCTTATAAATGCAAATGTCACTAAAAATGTCTTGTGAATTCATTTAGCAATGCAACAAAAACTTAAATCATCACTGTCGAAATGAAAATTTAAAAACAAGACAAGAGACTTTTAGAAATATGATACCAACAGTCAACACCCGAACACAAATGAACTAACCAAAAGATCTACAGTTGCAAGCACAATTTCTTACTCCTAAAACTTCAACAAACAAAATGAAATGAAGGAGATGAGATACCTATGTTTCCTTAGAAAGGATACAAAAAATTTAAGCAACACAAAACCTATTCACATTAACTTCTCAGTACCTATTGATTCTTCATTTCAACAAAATCCATTTTGTTTAGACAAACAGAGTGGTGATATTGTATGATGATTAAACCACTAGGGTTAAATGAAACCCTAAATTAACAACTTACCCTTGGAAAGTCATGAAACATAAGAAGATTTCATAGGATTAAAAGCAAAGATTTTGATAAACTTACCCTTGAATCTTTTCCCTTCGTCTTCTCCTTGGCGAGATAACTTACCCTGTGAAACCCTAAATTAAGTTAATCCAGTTGCAACCAATTGGTCATCAAAAATCAAAATAAAGCTCAAATTAACAAAAATCAAGTAACCCAGTAGTCCAAATCAAACGATTTAAACACAATAACGAATAGAAATTGGTTAAAATTGAAGAAGAAAAAAAAGGAAAAAAACTTACAATAGAAACACAATCACTGATTTTTTCTTCTTCTTCTTCTGGATCGAGAGTGAAATACAGTGTAACTGGTGGTATTCGTGGAGTTGAAGTATGGAGAAGAGAAGAAAACTTCCCTGTAACTCTAATGGAGTTCTTCTCTTTCTCAGAGAGAGAAGACGAAAAAAAAAAAAACCCCTAGCCATGTTTTTTTATATATACCACCCCTAGATCTAATGGCTATTAGTAGTCTAGTACCCCTAAATCCAATGGTTATAATTATTCGGTACATACGGTCCGGGACGGTACGGGACTAGGACAAGACCGTGTACCTGTACCTGCCTAGCCCCGGTTCCTATTTTTTGGACCGGTACCTGTACCCCCTTCCTCGGTTCGGTACAAAACCAGGTACGATTCCACCGGTTCCGGGACGGTCCGCCGGTCCGGCTCGGTTCCTGTGCACCCTTAGTTACGTCGATACTACGAAGTCCATAGATAAAAGAAGCTTCATTACTCTGTATAATTAAACTATAAAAACAAATAAATAATAAAAGATCTTTTGGCCTTGGTGTGATTTGATTTTAAGACCTAAGGGTCTAAGTATACTTACTCATTTTCGTGAGTGAATGAAAAGGAACCTTTAGTCACACATCATAAAAACTAAAGAGGAACTCCACTATATAACTAGTAGTAGTCCTAAACCACTACTAGCATCAAAACTAACAAGGCAATTTTTCAATGTCTTAAAAAAACACAACATGTCTCACTAAGCTCTCCCAAGGTAGAGAAGGTGAGAACACTCAAACCATAGCCATGAGAATTACACTTTCTAAGTATTTCGTACGTTTACACGATACGACATTCGAAATGGCTTGGCCTGGGATAAAAGCACGTGTGACTTCACCAGTAAAGGGTGAAACGCCCGTGACAACCATACAAATATCTCGGTCATTCACCCAATTATAGACAAGAATATCCGCAGGACGTAAATGTCTATTATCGTCCGACAAAAAAGCCAGAGCAACTTCTTTACGCGCAGGCACCCCTGCCTTGTAACAAATGTCAGCAATTACATCACGAACAAGGTCATGGCGGAACTTGAGTCCAACATCCTTGGTGAAAACGTGGGGGTATATCAACCACACCCAACTAATTCGTTCGACAATCTGTATGGACTAAACTCCAATATAATTATGAGAGCACCAAGTTACTGAGCACAATCAGGACATATATTAAAGAGCTTTATCTCTTTCTCAACACAATCAGTAAATCAAACAGATAGAAATCCGTGAACCTGATTGTTATGAGAATAACTCGGATGGTACCAAAGACCAATGTCCGAGTGTCAATCAAGTCTTATCCAACAAATAAGGTCATATTTATCAACTGTGATTGAATTATGCACAACCTGTGATACTTCAATTATATAGCAAAATTATAACGCGGAAAAGAAATAACACAGAAAGAGATAAATCAGGTTCACGTGAAAGTCGGACTTCAATTGGTCAACATCGTGATGTCTAATGCTCAACTACACACTTCTATCCTAATCCGAGGAATAGCTATAAATATACTAGAAATCAAGTATATAGTTCTGATAAACTAAACTTGACAAACGAGCTTGAGATAGCAACGCTTGCGAGTTCGACCGAGCAGTGCTCTAACAGTATTATTTATGTTACTCAATCTATATGTACACTTTTTTTAATTAGTCTATAATAATTGTGTGCCAATGTAATATACACATTGGTAAAGAAAAAAAATAATAATCCTGTCAGTTCCAAATGTTGCATTCAACATTACAATTAACATAAATTGAACGTCAAATTAGCCAAGAATAGACACTTGTTAGAGCATAGCTCGGTTAATCCCACCAAATGTTGGTATGTCAAGTTTAGTTGTCATATTTTAGTATCAAAACTCATCTAGAGTCGCTTGATTAATTACTAGAGTCAACTTCGTATAGGTTAGACTAGAAAGTCTAGGAATGTTGAGACTTACAAGTATTACTATGAAGACCTGAAGAATGTGAAGAAGTAACGACTACAACGAAGACATCATCCTTTCACTTGAGGTTAGTAATATGACTTGACTTGTTTCCATTCCTAACGTATATTTCAAGTCACTTTATATTGAAAACATAACATGTGAAGCTATATTTATAATATTATAGTGATTAGACTTGGTCATAGCATTATGATCAAAATATCAAGAAATTATATTGAATTATGAAGTATAACACTTATATTTTGAACTTCGTGAATACGACATCAACATAAACCAAAATTTGAAGACAAGAAGATTTTTCTTATTGGTTTCGCATCTTGTGATATTAGTGCACACACCCAAGGTAGTCAATATCGGTTGTACATGCCGATATTACGGGTTTTTATCGGATATCGGAAAATACCTATACGATATCGAAAATATCGGCGATACAAAGATGAAATGATATTATCGGTTGTACAGGTAAAGTTAGACCGATATATCGGTTTTACTTGTACACCTATAATATCGGTTTCGTGAATAAATTTTTCATCAACATGCATCTAGTCTTTACAGACAAGTACATTGTCAATTGGAGAAGGTAAAAAGACCTAATATGTTTATAATATAAAATCAATGACTATATGGTAGGATATAAGATGGAAACCATATTTCGATTGCAAGGCAGAGAAATATAAAAGATGAATATGAAGGATAACGAAAAATATTTACTGGCATAATGGGACAACAATCACAACGTTGGCTAAAAGCTTCTCCAATGGCATGTGTGGAGATAAATCTCAAAATCCACCTAGGATACATATCCATTTTTTCTAAAATCATTCTCCAACCCTGATGTCTTAAACCAATGTATAGATGACTTTGGGTAGATATTGTCAAGGTGAATGTCTAGTTTTAGACATTCCTTTGACATTGTCTACCATTCTAGTCAGCTTTTACTTAATTGAATTGACTTTAATTTATTAACTAACTATTTTTAGCTCTAATAAATATTAATTATGGAAAATAAAATTTATACTAATTAATAGAAGATGTTACATGCAATACTGTTGGAGATTGATTTTTTTATCTCCCTAATTTTAAGGAACAATAGATTGAGGATGTCTTATTTGTGTTTCCACATAGGAAACACACACAATGACCATTGGAGAAGCTCTAATAAACCACCTTGTATTTTGGAAATTTGAGATATGTGTATGATTCTTATTATTTTTTACTATGATTTTATAATTATTTGAAATTCTATATTAAATGATGTATCGCCTGTAAAAACATATATTATTATTTGTATAGGTGTATAGGACCCGACCGATACGATACCGATACGCGATATTAACTACCTTGCACACACCTTGATCGGCTGGGAACCGACTAAGATCTTATTTATCTTTGATAGATTTGATTAAGTAGTCGTACAACTATCATTTCGTATAGATCGGATTATTTCATATCTTGACTGAACTAAACCCGACAAAGGAGTTTACTTGTTAAATGGATGAGCCTTTGTCAAAACTCAACACATCTCTGAATTTATTCGAAGATTGATAGAGTGGTTACCAAACAGCTTTGTTCCTTTACTGTTTGGAAGACGATCAAAAGGAGTTAAGTGTTGAAGACTTTACATCGGTAAAGCAACTCAAGATAATGATTTCTGTCTTGTGATTCACATGTGTTGGCCAGACGGTCATATGTGCAGGGAAACTAAAGGAACTAAGTGATTATGGTTAGATTACTTGGTCTCTACTATACGAAGTTGCCTTTGTTTTTTGTATAACGACTTAATTCTGGGAGTATTTAAAACTGGACTAGGTCCCAGGGTTTTCTGTATTTGTTGTTTCCTCGTTAAAAAAATCTTGTTGTGTGATTTACTTTTACTTTCCACAATTATAATTTTTTTATTATAATTAACAGTAAATACACTTGTACATTAATCCAAGGCACTTGATATTGATCTTATAGTATATCAGTCTTGTATCATAACTATTATAAAGTGATTACCTTATTGTTATATTGTCTCGACTTTGTCCATAGAAGATCATGCAAGGTATCAGACTTATAGGTTGATATCGAAAAGATGGTGGTGTACTTGGGTACCCTCATCATTTCAGATAAGTTTACCCTGTTATGAATTGATTGAGAAAAACTTGTCGGCCATTAGAATGCTTCAGGACTTGAGTCTTTCGAGCTCTGCTTGCTTGGTCGGATTTAGCTTGTTACTCCAATAAGAAGATTGAAAGTTAATTAAGCAACATTAGACTTTAAAAAGATATGAAATCTAACTAGAGACAAATATTACCTAAAACTCCTCCAGTTTGAACACCTCACACATAGCTATCCAGTCTTCCATGTTAGTGCAGTTCTTGGGAGGGTTTGCCAGTGCAATATCATAATATTTCAATTTATAATGTTTACTCAATTCATATTTGTACCCTTTGTATGAAATCCTCATTTTATTCCTTAACAATGCTTACATTGAGGCATTATCATGCACAAGTTTGAAGTGATCCTAATAATTAAGAAAATTATTGTTATGATATCAAATCAACACTTGGGAATAGAAAATAATAAAGACCGAAAATAAATTATGGCGTGCAATTACCCTCAAAAGCTTAACCACCCTTTGGACATTCTCTTCAGGCACCTTTTTGAACAAACGCGTTGTACGGGGGAAGTTCTGCCTTACCCACATACCAATAGACCAACTAAACCAACAAAGTTGTAAAACCACGAATTTCTTGTCGGGAATAACAAGAATTACAAGGTTATTATCACCAAATTTCTTTCTTTTACAAAGCTCATGCAGACTAGTTGATCTGTTTAAATTCGTCAATTCAGAAATCATACAATTATCATCTAACATGATGAATAATTAACATAAATAGACATGAAGTAGAATTACATACTATAAGGCAATAATTAAGATATTTAGACATGAAATAGAATTACATATTATAAGTCCTTTTTGTAATAACTGTATCTTCTTAGTTGGACTGGTCAAGGCTTTGATGCCCTTTGCAATGGATGTCTACAGTGGTGTTGGCTAATGTCAAGTCCCAAGTTGTTTGGAAGTAGTTGGAGTGAATTGCACTGAGATCTAGAGATTGATGGTCTAGACAATTGGTTTTCATCATGTGGTTGTCCAACTGCATTTCTGTTTGAAAATAACCGTCACGGACTGCACGAGGATCTAGAGAGTGAGGGAGTATGTTGGTCTTTGTTAGGTGATTACCTCCTTCTGTCATGTAAAGATTCCTTGTTTCGCATAATACTTGAAGCATTAACCCCTTCCAGTATTAAGGAACATCTCACATGATTATGCCCTTTGTAGTGACACTAACGAATCATTCAGTAAGAATGTCCACAGAAACTCTAAACCTTTATAATTAGTTCATTTCAGACGAGTTGATATGAAGTCATTTCAGACTAGAAGTGCTAAAAAGTGGTTTTTCACTTTTATAGATGATTGTACGGGGTACGACCATGTTTATTTGCCTAGAGGGAAGGATGATGCCTTAGAAACCTTTAAGATGTATAAACTTGAAGCTGAAAACCAAATGAATGATACCATTAAATATATTACGTGTGACCATAATGGCGAGTATGAAATTTTTGTAGGAGATTTGTGCGGAGAAGATGGCCTAATACATGAGACAACAACCCCTTATTCATCTCAATCTAATTGTGTAGTTGAACGCAAAAACCGTACCCTTCAGGATATGATGTCATGTTGATTAGTTCAGGATTACATGCGGACATATGGGGGGAGGCTATCCTCTTAGTTGTTACATCCTGAATAAAATACCCTTTGAAAGATCAGATAAAACTCCATATGAGTTATGGAAAGGTAGACAACCATTTTATGTCTACTTCAAAGTGTGGGGGTGTTTGGAAAAGGTGACCATCCCTCCTCCTAAGAGAAGTAAGATATGATTCAAAACTGTTGATTGTGTTTTCATAGGATCTATTGCATCGAAACCCATCACCAACATCCAACTTCTTACGGACTCAACCATGTTCATCAAAAGTACAACTTTTCTTGTGGAAATCATCCGTCGAAGGCATTTTTACCCTCAATAACCTCATCCATATCCATATCCACCCCACCAAATCCAACATCTATCCCCGATGCAATTTCAACTCGATTTTTGCTTCAATGTCATGGTTTTGTAATCTTCTGGTGTTTCGATCCAACTGTTGTTGAATTTTCGGGAATTGCATACCCTCTTGTAATAACCCTTAGTCGATTAATAAATATAATTTTTATAGGAATTTTTTTTTTTTGCCAACTTAGATTAGCTCAGCTGCATATTGAATATACTCATGCTTGTGGTACATAAGCTACAAGATGTTGCATTAATGGTGGCCAGCTTTTTATGATTGTTTCGGAAATTACGTTTTCTCTCTTGTTTTCCGAATCCACACATATGAGTTATGGGTTTCCTAGCTTTCCATCTGAATTAGTATCCAAAAATATGTTTCTCGGCTATCCTTAGTTTGTTCAATTACCTAAAATGTATCTTAGTTGTATATGTCAGCATAGACTTTGCCTTATAGATTTTTTTCTTTTGTTTGGGGTCCTGGTTTATTTGGTTCTGGATTTTCATAAAAAGAGAAGCAAATATTGGTTTGAAGGACCATAGGTTACCAATCGTGCTCAACATTCTCCAAATCATGTATGTTCAAGATCTTCTAATGAATGCTCATTCTAATAAGCCTAGGATGCGAATTGGTACAATTTGCAACCCTAAGAAACCAAGGCTGCTAATGGGGATGCCAAGTTAGGTGGGGTGTACCAAGTCAAGGCAAAAATTGTTTTGTCCTATATTATTATAGTTTTGGTACACCCCACCTAATCCGGCACCCCTATCAGCAATTTTGAAAGAAACAGCGGTACATATGTGAAAGACCTCATACAATCCATAGATTTTACTTTGGAATGAGCCACTTGACAGTTGACACCTGATACAATCCAAATCACACTCCACAACTTTAAGTCAAAAGCACTATACACGGCATAAACACGGCTATAAAGTATTTTCGTGATGTTTCTTGTCCAAGCATTTAGTATTTTTAGTATTATTCATAAAAAGCAATAAGAATGAACTATCCTATATTTTAGCATTTAGTATTTTAGCAATCAAAAAAAAAAAAAAAAAAAAAACTATACTTCCCTAACAAAAAAGAATTAGACTAACTATCCTATGGAGTAATGACAAGTTGCAATCTTCATTGTCCTTGTAGATATTTCCAATTCTTTTGTCTCTTTATGTTAACAACTGGGTCTGAAGGTTTTACCCACATGTGGGTGACACAAACACACAATCCTGACTAGCCGATTGTGGATCAATGATTGCATCCTATGGTTTAGCTAACACCTGTTTATATCACCCGCAGGTGAAGGGAAAATGACATTCCAAACTAATCTTAGTTGTTAATCATAATTAAATCTAAATATGATCTTACTTTACTTTTTCCAATCAATTAACAAACTTCTATGTATGGGAGACCAAATTATGCTGTCAAATGTGTCTCGTACTCAAGTGGCGTGCTGACCGAAGACGAAAATGCTTTACTATCAATTACCAATTCTGTCCTTCATAATCCAACCAAAGATTTTTCAAAATAGAAATCTAATTTTTTTAAACACTTAGGTTTTGATCTTTTTTTTAAATAATAAAAATTAAAAAGATATCTTGTTTAAATGGACAAAATTTTTAAAATAGGCGGGATGTAACCGGTTTAATCCCGTCCATTTTCAAATATTTTTTTCTTTTTTATTTTACACGGGATGCATCCAGGTTTCATCCTCAATTTTTAAGTATAAGTCGATGAATCCAAGTTTCATCCTTCTTTATTTTTTTTTGGCTATTTCACTTCGTCTTTTTTTTACTTGTCCATTTGAACCGTGTTTTAGATTTTTTTGGACAAATGACCCATTTTCTCTTTTTTTAATCAACAAGGAGGTTTGGGAAGGTTGCGGATTTTTTTTATTTTTTTTTTAAGAACTTGGAGCTATATCGGAGGATTATATATTCGTTGATGCTTCAAAGGAATAAGGACGGGGAGAAAGAAGACTCATCCATGGGTTACGCTTTCATCCTGTATTCCAGGGACGAGGAGACATTCATGCACATTTCGGCGGGGTCGGAGTGGGCAACATCAGCTTTCCACGCAGAGGCAAAATCAATGCTGAAGGGGATTTCGTGGTTAAAAGACAACATATTATCGAGTGTACGTAGCTATTGTAACTGACTTCAAAGCTTTGGTAGACAATTTAAACAAGGTTAACTCGGAATCTCATTGGTCGGCAGAAAATACCTTGCAGGAAATAAGAATAATCTTGGAAGAATTACCACAGGCTAAAGTGAAATTTATAAAGAGAAAGAACAACAATGTTGCGGATTACATTGCAAAAGAGGCAAGAATCAAAAAGCTACAACACATGTCAGAAAACCTAAATCAACGAGTTCACAAGTCTAGTATAGATTCTGATTCGTTTGATATAAATGATTATGTAAATCTATTGTATTATATTTGCTAGCTTTAATATATGAATTTTTCCATCAAAAAAAAAGAGGATTATATAGCCAAATATTAGTTTCAATCAGCAACAGTGTGGGACTTTTTAGGGGAAAATGAAGCTCAAAGTGTGAGATAGTGTGAAAATGGAAGTGTGAGTAGCCCTCTTTTCTTTAATTAAATAGGATGGACTTTTTATATTTGGTTTTTATTTTTTATCTTAAGGGATTTAGCGTTATTCTCTGATATAGATCCTGGCGAGATTGGGGTATACCCAAACTAATTGGGGTATACCCAATAAGACAAAATAGGGTCATTTTGAAGTAAAACCAAGCCACCCCTTAACCTTGTATTTTCAAAATGGCAAAATTTCTCTCGTTTAATTAACACTAAAATTTTGATTAGATTAATTAATTAAGTTTAAATTGATTGAATAGATTAAAACTTATGAATTTTAAGTTATGAAATTTTGTTTTTGATTGAACTTTTGTGGGATGATTTTTGATGATTTTTTTTTTTTTTTTGAGAATATCTCTTGCAACGAAAATGAAACACACAACCGAAAACTTCTAAAAAGGGGATTGCAAATCTGTTATATGAAATCATACTCAAAATCAAAGAATAAATCAACACTTTCAGTTCTGAAAGTATGAAAAGTCGGCAAGGTCGACTAATGAAGATCACGCCGGCCAAAAGTGGCCGGCATGATCTTCATCGTCGACCTTGCCGACTTTTGTTTTTTGACATACATGAGATGACATAAAAAATTTATTGGTAGACAAGGTATTCAAAAAATACCCTTCCCATTGTTTTTGGCCTACGAGGTATTCAAAAATACCCTTCCTACCGTATTTGGCCGGCAAGGTATTCAAAAATACCTGTTTGTTTGTTGAAAAATTTACTGATCGTATACATGGTCTGTTATGAAAAGTCGGCAAGATATGCATGTTACGACCTTGCCGACCAAAACACAGAAATCATAATTTTCGATTTCTAACCTAATATAACAATCAAATCACACAACACAATGATGGGTTTGAGTTTAAACATCATTTATAGTCTTCTTTTTGCTGGTAGAGTCAACAATTTTTTTGGAAAATCAAAGTTGAAGATTTTTATATGGCTTTGGTTGATGGAAGATGAAGATGAAGATGAAGATGAAGAGAAGAAGATGAAATGAAGAGAATAAAAACTGATTTAGGGTAATTAAGATTATTAATGAGTAAGGGTAGTTTTGTAACTTACCCACTAGGACTCCCCATAAAACCCACAAAAAGTGTCCCTTTAAAATTGGGTATACCCCAATTAGTTTGAGTATACCCCAATCTCGCCAGGATATAGATCCCCAATTTACATTATATATCCTAAGGATTTTTAATTAGCTTTTTCTCTTTTCGTTAGGTATTCTATCCAACTCTTAGTTAGCTGAATCGCCAGTAGTGTACATGTGTAAGGGTGCACAGGAACCGAGCCGGACCGACGGACCGTCCGGAACCCGGTGGAACTAGTGCGATTTTGTACCGAACCGAGGAAGGGGAGTGCAGTACCGGTCCAAAAATAGGAACCGAGGCGAGGAGGTACAGTGCAGGTCCCGCCCAAGTCCCGTGTTGTCTGGGACCGAGTGTACCGAGTAGTAGTAGCCGTTAGATCTAGGGGATAATAAATCAGTAATAGCCGTTAGATTAAAGGGTGGTATATAATAGAACATCATAGGGCTAGGGTTTCTCTTCTCATTTTCTTTTTTTTTTCCCGTCTCCTGTGTCTCTACGAGAAGGAGAAGAAGTGAAGAACTCCATTACTGGGGACGAGACTTCGAATCTTTTCTTCTCCATTACTTACCACCTCTCGATCCGTAAGAATAAGGAGAAATTGTTAACCAAGGGTAAGTGTTGAATCGCTTGATTCGGTTCTCTATTTTGATTTTTGGAACCTAGGGTTTTGAAGTAGTGTTGATTTGTATTCTAATAATTCTATTTCTATCTAATAATTTTATCTTCCTTGATATTGGATCGATTTGTAATTAAGATATCAAAAAGATTTCTTCTTTCTCTACAAGAGTTGATTGATTTGGCTTGGATTGTATTTCCACCAAACCTGGTAAGAATTCTATCTTCACAATCTTTTGATTTTTCATTA
The DNA here is from genome assembly GCA_023531295.1 of Papaver armeniacum. Lineage (NCBI taxonomy): Eukaryota > Viridiplantae > Streptophyta > Magnoliopsida > Ranunculales > Papaveraceae > Papaver > Papaver armeniacum. The sequence goes on along the minus strand of JAJJWW010007773.1, from coordinate 46,950 downwards.
TTTTTTAGTTCATATGAAACCAAGACTTTGAATTTGGTTTTAAAATTGTATTTACTGATCATCTTTTTAATTTGTGAATTAAATGAATTTTTTTGTTCTTCAAAAAATTGGGTTTGAGCCTATACATATGGTAGAAATTGCTTTGGTGTCTATGTGCTTGATTATAAGCTTGAAAATGTATGTTGGGGTGGTCATAAACACGGAATAGTTGGATACTTGGATTAAGGTTGAGAAACTTGCACTTGATAGTTGATTTTTGATAGATCTAATTCTTTTTAGAAGTTTCCTTGGTCTCTATGTGCTGATTTTAAGCTTGCAAATGTATGTTGTGGAGATGGTGCCGCAATTTTGCTAATGCAAAGTCCGTATTTCTTTGCTTTCTCCTTCTTCTCATCCACTACATTCTTTTTGTTTGTATAAATTTATCATCGTAATCGAGAATATCTTTGTCACAAACCTTAATTTGTTTGTATAATTTGTTTTTCTTTTTGTTTGTATAAATTTATCATCGTCTCTATGTCAATGACTTCTCTTTAACTTTTGTGGCATTAATTTGTTTCTAGTAAACATCATCGTAATATCTTTGTCACAAACCTAATGTTGCTTGTTTCATTTAGCTTTTGAATCCCAGTATATGACCATTTTGTTCCTAAGTGCCATCATATGGAAGAATCATAGACTAATAGTTACTAACTGCTATTACTTGTTTTTGCAGCGTTACTTGGTCCTATCAACAATAATGCCACCACAAGTTCTGCTGCCATGGAATAGAAGATCAAGAGATTCAAGACTCAAGACTTGTGTATTGGTCATTACCTCCACTGTCCGATCATTGCTCACTGCTACTTGATAATTCCACCACCAAAGTGCATTGTTTATGTTGGTTAAGAGTCTTAAGACTTAAGACAGTTTTGTGTTGGTCAGTGTGTGTGTTTGTGTCATTGTGTGATAGTACTGCTACTTGTTTAGTTGTTCTTTTTTCACATTTTCAGGACTTTGGTTGTTTGTGTGCTACTGCTACTTCTACTAGTTCTTTTTTCAGATTTTCAAGACTTTGGTCAGTGTGTGTGTTTGTTACTTTGTTCTTTGATTGAGATATTGCTTAATATATTGAAAAACAGCTGAAACAGGTACTTAATTTGTCTGGAAAATGACAGGAAAATCTGTCTGAAATTCTGGCAGAAAGTACCGATTGGTACGGCAGTCACCGTACCTGGTACCGAATGGTACCGGAACCGAGGTACAAGGTACAGGTACCGGTCCAAAATTTTGGAACCGAGGTGGGGGAGGTACAGGTACTCGGCCTCGGCAAGAACCGAGCCGAACCGTACCGTGTGCACCCTTATACATGTGGCAAAAATAAGATAAAAAATGATGAATTATCCAAAATATCCTTATCTTCTCAAATTAATTAAATCCAAATGCGGAGCATCGTAGACTTAAGTTGGATTTGGCTTTGCAAGGTTGTTGTTCATGCACATCGATTTCCCCCGAAAAAATCTTATTTGATGAGTCTCCAAATGTTATCAGATTTAGGGATTGAATAAAAACGATATCAGATTCGTTGATTTCGAGGGACTCTCGTAGCTACTTCACTCCGTGGCTAAGGTGTTCAATTTGCTAACATTTCCTAGTCGTTTGTAATCTTTTAATTAAATTTGATATGCATATTTAGGTTCAGATCTTTGTTTAGGCAATTGATTACTTCAGGCTCCATAGTTGCATGATGAATACCTATGTCTATTTGATATATCAATGTATTGTAAGATAACCCTAATTTCTACCTCGATTATTATCCAGATTTTGCTAACTATATCTGTAACACCCCGTGTTTTTAGCATGGAGCGTGCGCAAAGATGCGCCACGTCTTATTATGAAGCTTCATCCAAAGCTTCCTTGCGTAGTGAGAGGTATTTTTCCAAAGGCCAATATCGCACCAAGAGTGGCGCAGCATGTTGGGCATCAAGAGGAAGCTACATTGGCCTAGAGCCAATAGCGGCGCATTATGGCGCATTGGATAAGTTGTACTGGCTAAGGCCAAATCGTGCATCAAATGGCGCATCAGGCCAATTGGGTAGATGGCCGTGGACGTTGCAGCGCAACCATTACGCATTATGCAAGCTATTGACTTAGAACCAATATTGCACAACAATTGTGCATCAGGCCAGAATGGTCTGGTCGATTGAATGTTGTGCAATCATTGCGCAATATTGAAACCGACATATGGGCCAAGACAGAAACTCAACAATCATTACCGGTTATTCAAGAATACATGGAAACAACCATGAATAGTGAAGCAAGCACCTCAAAAATGGTACTTGGTAAATGTCAATCTGGTCCCCTAGTTTAAGTTGTAGATATGTCATTAAGACATATATAGGGAGGGGTAGTTGGTTAAAGGTGCATATGCGGACTATGCACCAAGTAAGCTTCATAGATTAACTGAAAGAGTATAAATGATGCTTAGGACTCATTTATAGCTGCGTAGCTTTGTCAATGGAGCATATGATGCGAAGGCATCATTATGCCATGCCGCGGACTCGATAATGCACAACCGTTGTGCATTTTAACGGAACGTCTTATGCGGACTAGGCCATTACCATTATTGCTTGGCAACGGCCTTGCAAACGAGTTGGTTTTAGTGTCGTCCCTTCGAGGATGAACTACGGTTTGTGCTTGATCCCTTTAGAGTAGTTAAGGGTACATAAACAGTCGCAATTAGTTACATCATTGCCCGTCTAGCACATTGTCGCTCATATCCTCTAATTGCTAGATGATTGCTGCATATTGGCCTCTCATATCATCTGGTTTGGTATTGCGATGCAAGATATGATTGTGGCTACTCTTGATGAGGCTAGTTGCATGCCATTCACTGTATGCTCATACTGCCTATCAAGTTACACATAGTTGGAGTATGCTTCAATTGCGAGTTGAGCATGGCCAAGAAAGTAAGCTACATCGATATGCAAGTTAACGGAGCTTTCATAAGCCTAAGGGAATTACGGCATGAGCCTGATTGATGCACCCTTGGCACGATCAAGAAAAGTGCATGCTTTCAGCAATGCCTAAGCTAAGTGAAGAGGCGTTATTAGACCTGCAATGGCCTATGCGCAAGTTCAAGGCATGTTTTATGCCTAGAAAGGACTCGAGAGTCAGTGGTGCATGAAATAATGCATCGGCACTAGCCACAATGGCTTTATACCCTTTGCATAACAAGGGTAAGTTGGAACTGTGTGGAAGCTAAGTTAGATCGTGGTTTATAATTATAGCTTCCACACCTGTTCATTTGGGATCAGCTCCCAGATAAGATAAAGAAACATGCTCCACGAGCATGCTTGCAAGAGAAAATGGATGTGCATTTTCCTAGTCTTAAGGCCCGGTAAGTAGCATCATCATGGCTCATCGGGGAAGTTATGGTCTGCGCGCCCAGGTGCGCTAAGCGTAATTTCCCGGTCCAGTCACAATATCCTAATCGATTTATCCGAGTTTTGACATTATAATTTACAAAGCCGTAACTTCAATGGAATTTTAGAAGATTTATTCAGAACCTAAATTTGCAATTGGGTTTTTCTCGTCAATCCTTACTTTGAGCCTTTAAAAGCCTCATGAAATGTCCCAAAGTATTGATTGGTTAGAAGGACGAACTTAATTTTGCGCAAAAATTTGAAGATTTCATATCATTTTTTATCAAATTCTTTCATGTTCTACGTGGTAACTTGTCAACTTATCCGTAATTCAACCTTTTGATTGTTGTGTTAAGAACTTTTGATGTTGGTGTTGCTAATCTTTGTTCATGTTTACCGTACCTACTCTTTCTGCTCCAAATTTAGAGGACACATTTGACATATATATATATATATATATATATATATATTTAATTAAGTTTTCCTAAAATTTTCGTCGAGAACAAATCGTCATTCCCAGATTGCTTTTTGATATGTTTGATCAAAAAGTATTTAGGTACTGAGAATCATATGGTTAACTGAGAATCAGATTGAATACTTAATAATGTGATTAACCACTAATTAGAAATCTTTAGGGAGGTAATACAAATTAGCAATTTTTGTTGGGAGGAAACAACAAATCTCTGTTTATTTTATTTTAATTTTAAATTAATATTTTTATGTAAATATAATAACAAATAACTGGTTGGGATCCTTGTCACCAGTTGGGCACCAACACCCTTTTGTATGACAATACCTAATCTGTGAAAAAAGAAATTACATTTATTTGCGCTAACATCGAACCTAGACAAGTGATTGTGTAGCCTCTTCAAAAGATCCACCATATCCTCGCCAAGTTCCCCAAATGTCGTGAAGGTTAAAGTGCCAAAACCAAAACCATGAGCCAAGCATTTATCAAGTATTTTCTATGTTTGCGCGAAATGACATTGCTTAAAGCTAAACCTGGCTGAAAAACGCGAAATCCTCCTTCAGTAAAAGGCGACATCCCAGTCACATCTAAACAGACGTCACTATAATTATCCTAATTGTAAACCAAAATATCCGCAAGTCTCAGCGCCCCACCATCGTTGGAAAAGAAACCCAAAGCAACCTCCTTTCTAGATGACACACCAGCACGATGACACATATCAACAATGGGGTCTTTGAAAAGATCGTTCCGAAATTTAAGTCCCACCTCATGAGCATAATGCAAAGCATGATCCCCAAAACAATCCATATCCCGGTCACAAAAGGCACAATGACTATCTGTAGTAAATAGAGGGATACCATAACGATAACAAAGAACTCACTAAATTGGCGCGCCCCAAGCCTCTGATTGAGCCCCTCAATGGGTAATGCTTTGAGAAAATCCGAAGCATGCTTGGACTTGTTACATTACCATAGGGCACAGTCACGAGCATTCATAGAGAACTTCTCAGGCATCTCTTTCATGACAATTAACGTTCTAGGGATGTAACAAGTTTAGGCATAAAATAAGAAAACATGAATAAAAAAACATAGTGTAATCGACAATACCTAGTATTCAAACAAGATAACGAGAAGAAAATACTAGAGATGGACAAATATATGTATGAAAGATGCGATTGAATCGAAGAAGATATAATTATATAATCGAACCATTTTGATTGTTTGTCTTCGTGATAAAAAAAAATTGCTCCGGAGGAATGATTTACTCAACTTCTTCATTGCAGGGATGAAGATCCTTATATATGATTGGAAACCTCCTGGAGAACTTAAGAATCAAAGTCCATAACCGAGAACAATAAAGATGGAAAATATTACACTGACAGTGGAGATAAAACACCATATTGAGACCTTATTGACCGCCAAATACACGACATAAGTAAATTCAAATTCAAATCTTCGAACCTAACTAAAACTATGAAATATATGCTTCAAAGAAGTAAATCTAGCTACAACGCCGCTCTGCCTACTCAAAATAACTACCAAGATATCGAGAAACTTAAGTGTGGTTGTATGCCTCTTAAGAGTGAGTAATTATTTATAAGAATGAGTAATTAGGAATCCATGTTATTTCGAATGTAAAAATAATGATGTAGTCTCTTCAAAACTGGAGAAATAAGCCTTATATGACCATAAGAAAAATTACGAGAAAATTGATTTGAGTAATAATTTTTGCTTGCTATGGATAATTTACAGTAGACTTTGACTTAACTAGTTTTTCACCGGTACAGATACCACCTCCACCAAACTACGATATATTTTAGAGAGTAATTTTCTTTTTTGTGAAATTATGTAATTGGCAAGATGCAATCTGAGCATACTCACCCATCTATGCGCTATTATGTTAGAATACATGAGGCATCACATGGTGCACACTGACTACGTAAACATCGATTTGGGTCGATTGTATACGAGGACGAACTTAATTTTACCTATTCCAAAATAAGAATGAATGCCTCCGAATAACACTTCCAATAACACCCAATGCGCCATAACCACTATTTTTTCACTTGTTGCATAATGAGAATATATGCTTTCAGATGACCCGATTCACCATAAGCATCATTCAAAATAAATAGTTGGTGTCCACGAATTTCGAATTTAGGTCATTCATATCTTCATACAAAATTTCATATCATATTGATGGGTTCAAACAAAGATTACTAGTGCTCGCTATAACAATAAAAATAACTGGGGGGCCACAGAAAAATGCACTAAAATATAGTTACCGTGGCAATCAATTGATCAAGTTCTATAGGGACGAAAACTTATAGTGTCAATCAAGTTCTATAGGGCCGGGAAAACAAGAGTTTTACACCGATGGTCGGACTACTCCACTTTCAAGGCACGACAAGATCCGAAATGAGCATATCCATGGTAAACTTGGGGTAGCACCAATGGAGAAGATACTCACGCAACATCGGCTGCGCTGGTTCGGGCACCTCCAACGAAGACCACCTGATGTCCCGATTCGACTAGGACGCATCAAACGGGCCGAAGGTAGAATGAAGCACAAACGGGCCGAAGGTAGAATGAAGCACAGAGGACGACCGAAACTGACCTGGGATGAACTGATTAAACGGGATTTGAAGGCCCGAGGCTTGAAGAGAAAGTTGGCGCTCGACAGACCGGCGTGGAGAGCAGCGATCCACGTGAAAGAGGTATGTACACGAGGTACGTGACTCGATATTACTTTTGAATCTCTCTTTTGAGTAGGATTGTGTAAACCGTGAACATGTAAACCGCCATGGCAAAATTGTGAAAGGGGGACTCCCCCTGTAGCTCTGCGGCTCGCGAGATTGTGAAGGGGAATCACCTCGTAGCCCTGCAGCCGGGACATGGTGTATGTAGATACACCACCTAAATGGTCGCGAATGCGTAATCCCATGGAAGTGATGGGCTACTGCACCCTCTGTACCGAAAACGAACAAGACACGAAATATGTCAAGGATTACTCTTACCTTTGGGTAAGTTGCGTCCAGGCCCGCAGACAGTCGGTGTAAAAACTTAGTCACACTTTTGGAGATAAGATCGTTATACGGTTTATCTCTGCTCTACCTGGTACTTGGTGCTGGAAAAAGAGCTTTGGTTATTGGTTATTGGTCGGACTACTCCACTTTCACTAATTTTAAGGATACTAGCTTATTTACAAATTTCGAAATTCAACAATAACATATCATTAAAAGGGCAAGATAGGAATATTTCTCGTGCTCATGTTCTTCCGAGTTGTCTGCTTCGTTTTTGTATAAAAGTTATCTTGACCACAACTCAAATCTGAACTCTAGAGAGAGAGAAACATAGACAGATTAACTAACGAGACATTGAACTGAAAGAAAGAAAAATGCAGGTAATAACAGATTAAAACCCTAACTTGCAGATTTTTCTCATGTGTCTATAAGTTTTCTTATTTACTTTTCATCTTGTGGATATTTTCAGAGTCTTCAGACTAGAACAGTTCAAGTAGGACATGTCTCAGATCTAGCAGGTGAAAGAGAGATTGCTGAGTTTTTCTCATTTTCTGGAGATATTGAACGGATCGAGATCCTGTATGTCACCTCATATGTTTATTTTAAACTTCGGAGGAAAATAAAATTTTCTGATTTGGGTGTTTGAAGTTTATTTTAGTTTTTTTCTTGAATTTACTCTATTGAAATTGTTAACTAATTAGGGTTTTCAAATTTGGGTAATGTTGTGCTCCAAAAAAGTTGTGGTTTTTGAACTTTATGATGCTCATTAATTTGGGTTCTTTTTCTTTTGTGGCAGTGGTGTTGGGCAGTCAAAGACGGCATTCGTCACTTTTAAAGATCCAAAAGCGCTTGAAATTGCGTTATTGTTATCGGTAAGTTTTTCTTATACTTAAATTGATCATGATTTACATTATGAGGACACGTACTATCAGAATCTAGGGCTTCAAGTCATACTATTAGGATGGTACAGGGCATGATAGGAATGTTCACAAAATTGCATGACAGAAACGACTTAAATGGCTAGTCAGGAGCCTCAATGCAGAGGGTAACAAGTAGCCTTGCTTTTTTCATTTGGACTTGTTGATTTTTTCGGATTTCAAAGAGATGGAGTAAAGTGTAGGGAGGTTGAGTAAAGAGACAAATATGTTTCAATTCCAACTTGCAACACATTTTTGAATTTGTGCTACAAACTGACTATGATAATATAGACTCATGCATGCTTCTGATCCGTGTTGTCTGGGGCTCTAGGCAAAGTAAGAAAAGTTTTTTTTGGTTGCAGTATGTTATAATATGGTCTATGTTTGTATTTGCTGCAGGGAGCAACGATTGTAGACCAGATTGTTAGTATATCACCAGTTGAAAATTATGCACCAAAAGTGGAAGAACGAGTAAGCACCACTCAAAGCATTCTTTCAAGCATTTTATAGTTGCCACTTGAGGTAATTGGTAATCCTTATGTGCCGCAATCTTTTGCAGGTAATAACAATAGTGGACGACGAGAATGTAACCATGGCGCAGGGTGACAACTTATATTCAAATACGGAGGTATTACAAAGTCTCCAGTATGTATTTGTCAGTTGCTTGAGGTTTAATTTATATGAAACCTGTGAGTTCTGCCTAGGGAACTGTATCCATAAGTCTATCTAGTGAAATTTATTAATTTATCCGCCATGGACCTATTAGGAGATTGAATCCACCTTTTGACTATTCTTGTTCAGTAGCTCTAGGCAAAATAATATATTAAACTCAGAGAGTAATGTGAAGCATATAGATTATAGAACTGTTTTTTTTTTCCCACTACATTAGTCTTGCAGGACCACAGGAAACCGAGTTCATGTTATCATTCATTGTGTTCTTGCTGGTAGTGTCTTTATATTTTCTATATTATTCTTATGTGTATTGCAGACGAGAAGTAACTCTCCTAGCAATGGACGGGTGTACGTCAATAAAGCTCAAGATGTTGTTACAAGTATGCTGGCCAAGGGTTCAGCCATTGGTCAAGAAGCTGTAAGTAGGGCAAAAGCATTTGATGAGAAGCATCAATTGAGAGCCAGTGCATCTGCCAAGGTGGTTTCCTTTGATCGGAGGGTTGGGCTGACTGAGAAATTGACAGTTGGAATCTCCGTGGTTAATGAGAAAGTAAAGTCTGTGGATCAAAGATTGCAGGTATCTGATAAAACATTAGCTGCCATAACTGCAGCGGAACGCAAGTTGAATGACACAGGCTCAGCTGTCAAAACAAGCAGGTATGGAATGTCTTCCCTTCTGTAAACTTCTGAGTTGTCTTGTTTATAAATCCTCTACATTGAAGATGTTTACCTGATAGTCGGGAGTTCAATTGAGAGCTTTCTCACGAATCTCACCATATGCTTTTAGGAAAAGTATACATGAAAAGCTTGAAAACAAACAATATACAATTTGAATAGATAGGAACATTCGTGAAGAAGTGAGACATTGATCCTTTTTCTATAAGAAAAACATAAATTTAGTAGACTATTACTTGCTACATATGTTATATGTATCAAGGATTTGATGCAGGAGATTGATCATGTCAGATGCGGACTCTGTATGCTACTAGAATGAACAATCTGTCATTCCCTATCACCTGTCTGCGCAATAAGTTCAATGAAAAAAATTGAGTTTCACTATGTCCGTGGCACATCATTTCTTGCGGTTAGCCTGGGTGGTATTGTAAGAGCAGATCCATTGTTTAATGGAGATAACTGGATTAGGAGGCTTTTGTAACCCATGGCATACCAAATTTGTAATCTTAAACTATATCAGATCCTTACAGTCCATCGTGTTCAGCACTTAGGTTTATTTATTAGTTCCCTCTGTGCTCTTGTAATTAATGCATTGACTGATGATATCCGGTATTGATGGTGGTGCTCCTCCAACCTGTTAATTTCAAAAGGATATTCCGCTATTGCTGTCTTTGATGAATGACTAAGGTGTGTTTCTGTAATTTTTGCAGGTATGTAACTGCAGGAGCAGCATGGTTTAGTGGTGCTTTCAGCAAGGTTGCTAAGGTTGGACAAGTTGCGGGTACAAAAACTAGAGAAAAATTTCAGCTAGCTGTATCAAACCTAAATTCAAATGTAAGTCCCATGAAAGATACTCATTATAAGAGCTTTAATCCTTTAAGCGCTTAAGTGTTGGGCAGAACTTATCCAGATGGACACTTGTTATCTTTATTGAATTTGTTACACAGCAAATATTTTTTGGCATGCATTTTAGAAAGAATTACCTATTGTTCGCAATTGATTTATTATATAACCACAATAAAAAAACTAATTGTACCACTCGTTTCTTATATTTTATTTGGGTTACTTTGGATGATATCTAACTTTGAATGGTAATCTCTACCTTGCTAATTCAAGATTTACATGTTATATAATTACTGTTAACTTGAAAATCGTTGGTAATAAGAGTTATAATATCTTCGTCCAGCAAATTAGGTTTATAATCTAAGTTACATCTCCCTTAGAGTTTGAGCTACATCTGTTTGCATTTCTGTTAATTAAGCTAAATTTTCTTGGATGTAGGACCCTATTGCTGCATAAAACTTCATTGTGCTGAAAAGTTGCTCGTTGGGAATATTTATCCAAGGAATATGATCTAGTACCCCCTTAAAGTCTTCCAGTTGATCATTGCAAAGTTAGAAGTTTGAAGGTACATTGTATACCAGTCATGATTGAAGATTTGTGTGTCTGTGTGTGTCATTAGACTGCTGGTAAGGTCTGCAGAGTTGGGTATACAGTATAAGTTAGTTTATAAATTCATTCCATTATTTGTTTGTTTTCTTTTCAGGGGGTTGGGTATATTAAAAGTCTTCCCTGCATTTTTCTGTATGTAAACATCACATTTGTTAATGAAAACACCTCCGCTTCTTCTATCAGTTGAGCTTCAATATTTCTTTCGTGGTGACCATCTTCTTCTCATTTTTCGCCATCCCACTCTATCGAAAGCACCAGCTAAGGAAGATGACTAATCATAGAATGAAAAGACTTCCAGTTTTTTGTTGATGATCACGGAAAAGGAAAGAGACTTTGGAATTGATTACTGCAGCAGTATTGAATTAGTGCAAGCGGAGTTTGGGTAAATAAAAAGAAAAGTGACAACTTAGGTTTTGGTTTGGAGTGTAATAATGAATGGGGTTTATGGCAGAAAAAAGGGTTGGTGAAAGCAGTGAAAGGCCATCATCTTGTCTAGTCCAATTACTACTTTGGCTTAAAGTTTTTGAAAGCATCAAAACGTGGTCGGTCATGAAAAAGACGATGGGAAAGAATATAAACACCAACAGACCTTTCAATCCCAATAATGCATAACAGATTTCATTGACCAATGCTGGAGAGCTTGCAATGCAGAGTATATTATAGCCCCTACAGAATTACTGGACTCATCAAGTGCAACCGTGGTGAAATTTCTTGTGTGGCCCCATACTAGTAAGCCTATACTTCATTTTTCGACTTCACCATTTAATGCAAGAAATTACGGGCTCTCTTTAGTCGGTCAACACTTTCGGTCCCAAGTGGGTTATTCCTTGCAAAAAAAAAAAAAAAGCCAGACTTATGTTTGTCGAGTCTCTAGCTGATATCTTGCTTGAAATGCACATGTTTGCCTGCTGAGTAGCGTCTTTCATCTTGAGACATGAAAATAGTAGGTTTAACTTTAGCATTCTGCCTCTAGATTGATTTACTGTCTCACTACACTTTATACCGTTAACTCACAGGCTGTGCTGTGCTTAAAAAATCCAGAAGAGGATCATCCCAGTCACATGTGAATCAGATAGATTCCTACTTTGCAAAAGCATTTCCAGCTTATCAGATACGAGCATCAACAACAAATACATCCTTACCGTATATAAAAACCATGCTGCATAATGTTCCGTATCCGCACATAATCCAACTTTAGCATATAAATTTTCGTGGTACCAAAAAGATAGACAGTAAAAAAAAAAAAAAAAAAAAATACATGCAGTAGTGGGATATATTGTCATTTGTCAAATTACAGCCCAACACGGCAACACCCACAAGTGCCAAGTATAGTAAAACTCCATTTTTTTCCTTCTCTTCTCTTTTTGTTATTTTAGAGACTTTAGATTAATTTAGGTGAAAAGGTGATGAAATAAAGAAGGAATTGAGAATCTCTTCTCCCAGTCTTAAAGTGAAGTATTATTATGAAAAACTAAAGTTTGAAAAGCTTATGTTTTCATTAGCTATATTCAGGAACTAAGGCTGCTTGCACATGAAGTTAAGCACCTTTTCTTATCTTTTCTTTCTCATTTTCTTTTTTTACAACCATGACCCCCACTACTGTCTCTCACTTTTTTTCTCTACAATCTACAAACCCCATTCCCTCCTCATTTTCTCTCCATCAATCAACATTCTACAAACATAAGTCTTCAACTATCACTGTGAACCCTGAACCCCGAATACTCTTCCACTCACTAAAGATTGCAACCATAAGGAAATGTTCTTGAGAAAAAAACCACCAACAAAACCAAGAAATTAACTACTGAACAAAAATGGGTGGAGTGAAAAGATTACTAGTTGTTGAAGTGATCGATGCAAGAAGTTTATTACCAAAAGATGGATATGGAACATCAAGTCCATATGTAGTTGTAGATTTTTATGGGCAGAGGAAACGTACTAGGAGCATAACGCGAGATCTCAATCCGGTTTGGAATGAAGTGTTAGAATTTAATGTTGGTGCTCCATCAAATGTATTTGGCAACATGCTTGAACTTGATATTTATCATGACAGAAGTATAGGTCCGACCCGTAGAAACAATTTCTTGGGACGGATTCGGTTGAATTCTATTCAGTTTGTTAAGAAAGGTGAAGAAGCTCTTATGTATTTTCCATTGGAGACAAAATATTTCTTTAGTTGGATTCAAGGTGAAATTGGTTTGAGAATTTATTATCATGATCAGCCAATTGTGCCACCACCACCGCCAACACCACCTCTGCCTCCAGTAGAAGAAACACCTGAACCACCAAAGGTCGAAGAGGCTGCAAAATCTGATGCACCACCTCCAGAAGAAGCTGCACCACCTGCAGAAGCTGCCCCACCACCTGCCGAACCTGTTGCTGCTGATCCTCCTCCTCCACCAGAATCTGAGCCAGCACCGCCACCAGTTGAACCAGCAGCTACAGAACCTGAAGCTCCACCAGCTGCTGAGGAACCAGCTCCAACTGAAGAACCACCGGCTCCACCACCAGGAAATAATGGTGAAGCCGAAAAACTGTCTGAACCAACTAAGGAAGAACCTGAGGGGCCAGAAGCACCAGAAGTAGGATCAAGATACGGAGACAATGATGAAATACACAAGTGGGTTCCCCATCCGGAAGTAATGGCATCAGCTAACTCAAGATTGGAGGCGGACGTCAAAATTGCTGGGTTCAATGGGGTTCGTCCAATATCAAGACAATCTACAACTGATAGTTTTTATTCAGTAGTAGACCCAACCGAGAGAATTCCAAATGAAAAATGTTCATTTGATCTAGTTGAGAAAATGCATTACTTGTTTGTCCGAGTGGTCAAAGCTAGATCACTCCCTACAAATGGTCAACCGGTAGTCAAGATATCAGTTTCCGGCAGCCACGTCAGATCCAAAACAGCTCGTAAAACAAACTTCTTCGAGTGGGATCAGACTTTTGCTTTCGGTCGTGAAAGTACATCAGATTTAGCAACAACCATGGAGATCTCAGTATGGGACCCACCGAAATCATCACCTGAAGATCACTCGGACGTTGATTTCTTAGGAGGTATTTGTTTTGATGTGAGCGAGATACCATTAAGAGATCCACCAGATAGTCCATTGGCTCCGCAATGGTACAGATTAGAAGGTGGTGGTGCGCACAATGGTGATCTCATGCTTGCAACTTGGGTTGGAACACAAGCTGATGAATCATTCTCTGACGCATGGAAAACTGACACGGCAGGTAACGTTAGTTCTCGATCAAAAGTTTATCTTTCACCTAAATTATGGTATTTGAGATCGACTATTATTGAAGCACAAGATATATTGCCGGAAGTAGCGGCATTAAGAGAAACAAATTTTCAGATTAAAGCTCAGTTAGGATTTCAAGTGCAGAAAACAAAAGTCAATGTTAGTCGTAGTGGGTCTCCGTTATGGAATGAGGACTTGATTTTTGTTGCAGCTGAACCGTTTAGTGATCATTTAATCTTTTCACTAGAAAACCGCCAAGCCAAAGGAGTTGTAGTTTTAGGAGTAGCAAGAATACCACTAGCGACCATCGAACGGCGAGTTGATGATCGGAAAGTGGTTTCGCGGTGGTTTAGTTTAGAAGATCCCAACAATGAGAAGAAAGTATACAAGGGCAGGGTTCATTTAAGACTGTGTTTCGATGGTGGATATCATGTGATGGATGAATCAGCTCATGCGTGCAGTGATTTTCGCCCCACTGCAAGACAGCTTTGGAAAGCTCCTGTTGGTGTTGTTGAATTAGGAATTGTTGGGTGCAAAAATCTTCTGCCGATGAAAACTATCAGTGGTAAAGGAACGACCGATGCCTATTCAGTGGCGAAATATGGTTCGAAATGGGTGCGCACACGGACTGTGTCAGATAGTCTGGATCCGAGATGGAATGAGCAATATACATGGAGAGTATACGATCCATGCACGGTTCTGACAATCGGCGTATTTGACAGTTGGGGTGCATATACGGTTGAAGGTTCAAAAGAAGCTGTGCGTCCTGATTTTCGCATCGGTAAGGTACGAATACGGATCTCTACGTTACAGACTGGTAAAGTGTATAGAAATACGTATCCGCTGATTTTACTGTCACCAACTGGAGTGAAGAAAATGGGAGAGATTGAAATTGCCGTAAGGTTTGTTCGGTCAGTTCCAACTCTTGATTTACTTCACGTATATACACACACTTTATTACCTGCAATGCACCATGTGAAGCCTCTAGGAGTACATCAACAAGATATGCTAAGAACTACCGCTGCGAAAATTGTTGCCGCGCATTTATCAAGATCGGAGCCGCCGTTGTTGCGCGAAGTTGTACTTTACTTGCTTGATGCTGATTTACATGGATTCAGTATGAGAAAAGTACGTGCAAACTGGTTCAGGATCATCAATGTAATAAGTGGTGTAGTTGATGTTGTTCGTTGGATCGATGACACACGTTCGTGGAAAAATCCGACAGCCACGTTATTGGTACATGCTTTACTTGTAATGCTAGTTTGGTTTCCTGATTTGATCATTCCGACATTAGCATTCTATGTGTTTGTAATCGGAGCATGGAATTATCGGTTTCGAGCTCGAGACCCGCTTCCACATTTCGATCCAAAGATATCGCAGGCAGAAATCGTTGATCGCGAAGAACTGGACGAGGAATTTGATACAGTTCCAAGTAGCAGATCTCCTGATAATGTTCGGGGAAGGTATGATAAGCTGCGTTCACTAGGAGCTAGGGTTCAAACAGTATTAGGTGATATAGCTACACAAGGAGAACGCTTACAAGCGTTGGTGACTTGGAGGGAT
Source organism: Papaver armeniacum (assembly GCA_023531295.1). Taxonomy (NCBI): domain Eukaryota; kingdom Viridiplantae; phylum Streptophyta; class Magnoliopsida; order Ranunculales; family Papaveraceae; genus Papaver; species Papaver armeniacum. The sequence goes on along the minus strand of JAJJWW010007773.1, from coordinate 31,537 downwards.
CCTCGAGCGACCGGAATATTTATATGGCTTTGCTTCATCGTTGCAGTTGTTTTGTATTTGGTTCCCACTAAAATGGTTGCCATGGCAATGGGGTTTTATTACATGAGACATCCGATGTTTCGCGATAGAATGCCTTCACCAGCTTTGAATTTCTTCCGCAGACTTCCTTCATTGATTGATCGAATGATGTAATATTGATTCGTGTAAACATTTTGTATAAGATTATCAGCAAATAAACTAGATCAGAAGCATTAGTTATTCTTGTTTAATTATTTATTTATTAGAGGAAATATATTTCAGTACTTTTTGAGAAGTAAATAAGGAATTAATAATAGTACGAATGGGATGATTTAGCCTTTATTGAAGTTCATTGTTTACTTGAGGTCAACATACATTTGTTGAAAAAAGAAAAGAAAAAAACAACGATTCCAAACAGGTTTCCAACTGTGTCATTTTTGGACGTAAAAATTGTGGCGTTTGTTATTTCTGGAAGGGTACATTATTTATATGTGACTACTTTTGACCCCCAATAAATATATCCTTACTAGGTATTACCGGGGCCTTGCGGCCCCGGCTCAACCTGTTATTATAGTTTTAAGTGTACATACTTTATTTCTTTGTAACAACAGATTAAAAAAAGGCTACAACTTAGTTAATGTGTCCAAATATTTTAAAAAGAGTACAACTTAGTTTTAGTATCAATCACTTGAAATAGAGAAATCAAAAGAACAGATGGATCCATGTTGGCAACCATAAATTAGTTTAGTTTAGTACGTAGTAGTGATAACGATGGAAGAGCAACAAATGAGGTGAAATTTTTTCTACCGAACATATATCAATATACCTAGAGAATGATAATGAGGTGATTTACTTAATGAGGTGAAAAAAAAAGGGTCAAACTGGGTCGAATCCATGAAAAATTAAACTGCTGGTGCTTTATTGTGAAAGTACAATATGGTAGTTCTTTTTAGCAAAACAGATGTGATTTACTTAACATGTGACTGTGAGCCTCATTTGGTCAAGCTAAGGCGAGGCTACAGAAAGAACATGTTAGTAGAGTGCAGGGACTACAACAACATGACACTAATGCATCAATATATCTAAGCTTCAGTTTAGCTAAATGAAATTGGTATATCAGCCTGCTCAATTTTGAACTTAAATTGTATTCCAAATTATAACCGCCATTCATTAAAGGAAGAAAAAATTACTCATACCCTTAATGGTCTTTACATGTATTTTTAATTTACTGAAGTTACTACTCTTTGTGAATTTATGATGCTCCCAATCATGAAAATGTATATTATAAGACCATTAATGATGTTGTGTATTTCATGTAATACATGTCGATAGTTGTATTATTGTATCGTTAGACACCTAAAATACATCTACATTAAAGGAATAAAAAGTATTTCATGAATTACATACAGATAGGAAAAAGTAATGTAGTACTGTTTCTGCTTATCTCCTAAAGATTTCCATACATGCTTCAAGAAAAAAAAGAATTGGAATAACATTTTAAACATAAGGAATTAAGTCAGTTTTGTAAAGGTGGATAGCAGATTGTTGCATACTTAAAAGTGTATATGATAGCACTTTGTTTTGAACTTAGTTTGAACAGTAAATCGTATTTCTTCAACAAACAGACAGGTGTTAAAATACTTGATATTAACAAAATAATATGACAATCAATAACCAACAAAAAAAACATTGAGTAATATGATTTTATATAAAAAAAATTGCATAGGGAAAAATTTAAATTCATACCTATTGTAGTTTGCATTGGTACATATATCACGTTCAATCAAAATAAGAAAGCAGTTGGGTTAACAGAATAGGGTGGGATGACGCCTATGGTAATTAAGAGCCCTAAATCACAACAATCTTATTAGAACCCTAATTTATCAAAGGAGTGATTCAATGATTTGAAATAAAAACGAATCTAAACCCTGGATATCATATAAGAAATTGATAATTTAGGGATTGTTACAATGGGTTTCGAAATCCATACCTCTTCGAAGTACTACAATATTTTCCTCTTGAAATTCTGCGAACCATACAAAAGATCTGTAATTTCGAAACTGGAAAAATCAAACAAAAATTATGATAATTTGTGGAGAGTGGAGAACAGGAAAAAGATCGGGATTTATATGACTTGCCCTGATGATACCACTATCGAATTGACGGCTCTTAATTATCCTATATGTCACCCCACCTTATTCTGTTAACCCTTACTGAACTTTTATGGCCATCCAAGCCAAAAACTTCATATTGATGGTATGGACCACCGGATGAGCTTTCCGGATCAATCCTGGCCACTGGGTGACTCTTTGATCACAAAGACAAAGACTATGTTTTTCCATTTTCTTAAATCGTCAGAGTGTTCAGGTTTGTGTCGATGAATTCTCCTTTTTATCAAAAAGAAAAACATGAAGAATCGACACTATTTACCTCTATATACAATAGTAGTAACCAACAATCGTGTCCCTGCATCAATACTTACATGGTGACCAGTCTGATTTGGCTGCTCAGTCCAAGGTTGTATCAGGCAATCATTTGAACCCTAAGTGTAATATTCTCAGTAATGCATATGAACTCTAAGTGTAGTGTAAGATCATACTTTCAGAGGAAATAAAGAAATCAGCTTTCGAATTCAAACAAATAACAATTCATTTGTATATCAAAGATTATAATTTGTTATACGAAGCAGACAGGTAAGTCAATTTCTAACTCACCAAATCAACTTTAATCGAGTGAAAGGAAACTGCTGCTACCTCTATTGATAGATCAGCTCATGTCTTCTCTTTTCGTTGTACACATATATGATTCTATTGTAATGATCTCTAATCCAATCTTTTTTAGATTCATAAAACTCAATCAGATAATACTGCGAAAATGTGGTCTCCTACCCATACTGTTCTCTGTGTATATATTGTTCCAACTCATAATTGTAATCGTAATCCATTATTTTTTTATTAAGGAAATAGGGGTGTCGTGTGTAGGGTTAGGGGTGTCGTGTGTAGGGTTTCTTTTGTTGTGCCGTACCTAACATTGAATTTTTGGTAACGATTTGTTCTTTATCTATTGAACTATTTCTTGTTGAGAAGTTTAATTATATGCTGACGGTTTGAAATTTATCCTTGTGGTGTATACAATTTTTCCGATTTTTTCACCAGTTAAAATCTTAGATTCAATTACATGTTGTCCACCTCTAGTGACTAATAGTCTTGTGTCGTTGCAAAAACCTTCTTTTGGTGAAAGATTCCTCAAAACCATGATTGGGCAGCCAACTTTGATATCTAACTTGAACTATATAAGGCCTTCTAGGTGGATTTTAAATTCTGCAGGGACTCACTGGAAAAGTATGGAATATTGTCAACATCATCTGCATTTAAGTTACTTATCCTTCGAGATATAATGAAAGAGATGCCTTATTAAAAGCTTCTCCAAGACCTTGTTCTAACTGCATATCTTCTGTTGGATTCCTAATGCATCTAATAATGGAGTAATTATTTTTGTCATCAGAAGCATGTAAGGTTTTAACCTAACCAAGTAAGAATGTCATATGTAGGAATCAAACCCATAACCACATGGTTCAAAACCGTGTTCTCTTTCATTTTTAGCCAAGCCATCAGATATTGTTTCTGAAGTAAGTGGGATATAATATATGAAACAATACAAATTGGCTTGAGCATATATTCGTAAGCATTACCTATCTCTAGACCCCGTGCAAATATTGTTGAACTTCAAATGTCTTGGAACTATTAAATTGGTAAACATCATAATGAAGCTGGGAACATATGCTTACATATAAAAATCAAATAAAATAACACCTTATGTTTCAATATCCTTAAATCTTAACTCGTTCAATAACAATCCCATTAATATGGTATGGTGGGCATCAAAGATACTAAATGCAGTTAGTAGTTAAAAATTGAAAGACAAATAAATCTATGCAAAAATTTACCAAGCAAACAAAATTATTTAGCAAAATATACCTGGAAATTACGTGAAACAATTACAACTAAGAGTTTATCCCTTTTATCTTATCAGCCAAAACTTGAAATTTGTTCAGTGATATGTACAGGAGTGCAGAATTCTTTAGGTCTCTCTTTTTTAAAGGCAGCAATCTATTAAATCTACATGTTTAAGTGTCAATGACCATATGTTAGTAAAGAAAGAATGCTCATGTAAGTAATATTGCAAATTCCTACCGAGAAAGTAAAATCAAAAATCAAAACCAAAACCAAAACCCAAACCTAGTGACTATTACCAATTTTAATTATAAAAAAACTTCTCACATATAAAAATTACAAAATATATAAAAGAAAAGAAACAAGTGAAAGAAAAAATAACACTACACCAAATTCCTGGAATCGTAACAGGCATTCGTAACGGCTTATGAGCCGTTACAAATTTCCCGTTACAAAAGACCGTTACAAAAAATTCGTAACAGGCTTAAGCCGTTACTAAATTTTAAAAATTAAATGTGAGCCAAGCCGTTACGAATTTTTTTATAGGCGTGCCACTCGCACGCTTGGTCACACTTGTGTCGTCACACCTTGTGTATGTGCGTGTGCCACTCACACGCCTAGCATTATATTTCCACCCACGATTAGTTATACGAGAGGATATTTCCTCCCACGAGTGTGCCATTCACATGCGTGAATTCTATGGATAAGCTAGCGAAATCGTGTTTGACTTTCATTTTTCATTTTTCTCTTACGCATTTGCGTCTATTCCTCCTCTCGGGCGATTTTTCTAGGGTTTCATCATAGAGATTGTTTTAGCCAAGAAACATCATAGAAAACTCTTTAATCTTTTCAACACCTTTCAATCATCGATCTATGTAAGTCTTAATCGTTAGAAGTTTTCCGATTTTTAGGGTTTCATCTTTTTTTTAATCGATCTGTTTTTTAGGGCTTGATTCATCTTTATCTTCCAGTTTTTCATCGATCTGTGTAAGTGTTAATCATTAGAGTTATGTTTTGTTAATCTTCTTCATATAAATCTAATTCTATTTTTTTTTTCTAATTTACTGTTAGGGTTTGAAGAATTTTGAAGACTTGAAGATTGAAGAATTTTGAAGACTTAGAAGGTATAAGTTTGAAACATTGAATGATTTTAGGGTTTTATGTTAATTTCGAAATTTTCTATTTTTTTTTACTTTGTAACCTAATTTCTAGTTTGTAATCTAATTTCAATAAGTTCTAATTTATAAGTTTTGGTGCTGATTGACATCATTAGCTTCACTTGTCAGTTCTAGTTTTTGATCCACTAGTCTTGTGTAAAGATGCATTCTGCTATCACACATGGTGTAGTTTTTTTTGCCTTAGAAGCATACTAAGTTGAGTAGGCAGAGTGCTACCCGATAAAGTCTTATATAATCTTGGAAGGTTTGATGAGAGCTAGATAAACTTGGACCTAGCTAGCTTGTGTAACAACGGAGCGTGTGTGGGTATGGCGGAGCGTAGTTGATTAGTGTGTGTTGTTGTGACATATGATTCAAAGTCGACGCATTTTAAAAGTTTGGCTAATGTTGTTCTATATCTTGGTCTTTGCGGAGCCGGGAGAGGATCCTTTTGGCAAGAGACAAACGAGAAAAGAAGCACCGCTACGGAATCGTTAAGGTAGTAACCTAAATTCCAGTTTGTATGTTCTATAAATATGCTCATCATGATTTGAACTTTAGTTTCATTTTAAGGTAGTTTTTTTAAGTTTAAATGAACTAAAGTTATGAAGTTTTGTTTTTATATTGACTGATTCTAAGTGAGCATGATGATAAGCTGTCCTAGTGGTGATTTACAAAAGCTACTTGTAGCTCATTCTCTCTTCTTTGAGGGGATGTTTATGTCGCTAACTTGCGGGGCTTCGGCAACCCTGTACCACTAGGACTAAGTTATTTTATTTTGTATGTTAAGTTGTGTATAAACGAGTCTGGGTTTATGTTCTCTGTGAGCATGATGATAACAGTCCGAGTGGGTATTAGCAAAAGCTACTTGTAGCTCATTCTCTCTTCTTTGAGGGGATGTTTATGTCGCTAACTTGCAGGGCTTCGGCAACCCCCGCACCACTAGGACTAAGTTATTTTATTTTGTATGTTAAGTTGTGTATAAACGAGTCTGGTTTTATGTACTCTGTGAGCATAATGATAACAGTCCTAGTGGTGATTTACAAAAGCTACTTATAGCTCATTCTCTCCTCTTTGAGAGGATGTTACTTTCGCTAACCTCATGGGCTTCGGCAACCCTACCACTAGGACTAAGTGATTTTATTTGATTCTTTTAAATATCAATTTTGAAGGGTAATATGTCATCTCAAGTGATCAAGAAATGGTTGAAGTGTCCTCGTAAGTCTTTAGAATACGGACAAGGTGTGAAGTCATTCATAGAGTTTGCCAAGAATAATGGTGGTGGGAGTCATTTATTTTCATGCCCTTGTCGTCGTTGTATGAATGGTAAAGGCTTAGTTGCACTTGAGTGAGATCTCATTGCATTTGCTCAAACATGGTATGCATGAGGTGTACACATTACGGCGCTATCATGGGGAAAGTTCAGTACAAGCAGCACAATTAACACATAAGGATAATATTATAAATGAATGTGTAGCAGATAATGATGATGTTACAGCGAGTTTTGAATGAGAATATTACCACGGATGTGGATGAGAATGTTAGGGAAGGGATGGATGAGAATGTAGAAGTAGGTGTTGATGAGAATGTTACGACGGGTGTTGATGAGAATGTTACGACGGGGTTGGATGAGAATGTTGGAACCAGCAGTGTGGTCGAGAAAAGAGATCAGTGGTGAGAAGGCAAGAGAACCATTATATCCTTCATGTCCTAATGGAAAGTCGAGAATGTACGCTGCGATAATGATGAACAACATAAAAACTCAGTATGGAATTTCAGACAATGGTGTTACCGCAATATTAGAATTGATGAAAGAGTTGCTTCCCGAAGGTAACACCCTGCCATGTAAGTATCCAGATATCAAGAGGATGGATTATGTGACTTATGATGCTTGTGTAAATGATCGTATACTTTATTGGAAGGATAATAGTTCATTGGTGAAGTGTCCCGTATGTCAAGAACCTCGGTACGTAAGAGTTTTTAATGATGAGAGAAAACTTACACAAGTTGCGCAAAAGACTTTAAGGCATTTTGCGATAATTGCAAGGTGAAAAGACTTTATAGTATACCATGGATAGCAGAGGCAATGCTTTGGCATTCTAGAGCACGAGAGAGATGTTAATGTCATGCGTCATCCAGTGGATTCTACTGACTTGGAGGTGTGCGGATAATTTCATCCCGAATTTGCTAAGGAAGCACGGAATGTTACTCTTGGGATAGAAATCGGTTTTAATCCAAATGGATGCTTTGGTCTCAATTACAGTTTGTTGGCGGTGATCATCGTGTCCGTACAACCTTCCTCCTTCGATGTGTATGAAGCGCGAATTTTCCATGTTATGTTTGTTGATATCGAGTCCGAGAGCACCAGGTAAAGATATTGATGTTTACTTACAGACCATTGATAGAGGAGTTGAAAGAGTTATGGAATGATGGTGTTATGACATTCGACAACTTCACGAACTCGATTTTCTTTTGAAGGCAAGGTTGTTATGGGCCATTCATGATTTTCCGGCATTGGGTACGCTAGTTTGGATGTGTGACTCATGGGTATTATCGTGTCCCACCTGTGGTGAAGAAACAGATTTGAGTGGCTGCCGTATAGTAAGAAGATATGTTATATGGGACACCTAAGATGGCTGCCATCCCAACACAAGTCAGATTTGACAAAACAAATTTCAATGGAGGGGTAGAAGATGGTAAAGCTCCATGGCCACTAACGGGATTGCAAGTTCAAGAGATTGTGAAAGATATGAAAAGTAAACGGGGTAAGGGTAAACCACCAACAAAGAAACGTAAAAGAGGAGCGAGGAAGCGGATAGTTTGCAACAGGTGTCGATGAAGATATTTCGACAACTCTCTATTTTCTCGAAGGTCCATACTTCATGATTTGCCGAATTGGGGATCGAACGCAAATCCGTCATTGTACGAGATGTTATGCATACGAAAAGAACATAACCGAGCATATTGTTAACACTCTCATGGGTAATAGTAAGTCAAAAGATGGTGTAAATGCACGTAAAGATATGGAATCTATGGGTATTAAAAAGCGGTTATGGGTGAAAGAGGATAGTGCAAGCGGTAAAACAACAATGGAAGATGGATCGTTTGCCTTAACTAAAGATGAAAAAGTATCTTTTTGTACAGTCTTTGAAGAACTTAAGAGTGCCTTCTAGCTTGTTCCAATCTTCAGAATCTACGTGAGCATTAGTCCACCGGAGTCAAGAATTTCAAGTCACACGATTACCATGTAATGATGCAATCTCTGTTTCCATTGCTAGTTCATACTGCGACTTCATTACCTAAAGATCTGCGAGTTTCTCTTCTCCGTATTAGTATATTTTTCAACATTTTGTGCGCAAAGGTTATCAACAGAGATGAACTTCTACAAGCGAAAGCTAGTCTGGTGGAAGCAATGTGCGTAATGGAAAAGTATTTTCCTCCATCTTTTTTTTGTTATTAGTATCCACCTGATGATTCATCTGGCCGATGAAGCTTTAATCTGCGGTCCGGTCAGATTTAGGTGGATGTACCCCTTTGAGAGGTAAATACAACCCCTTTGTTGTTTAATTTTTAAGTTGAGAATTACTATTATTGAACTATTAATCATCCTTGAGGATCTGTTAACTTTTCTTGTAGGTTAATGAAAGGTTTTAAAGGATTGGTGCGCAATAAAAGGTACATTGAGGGGTGCATTGCAAGAGGGTATGCGCTGCGAGAAGCTAGCTTATACCTTATGGAGGACATGTCAGATGATGGTGGTGGTACTCATAAACATACTCGGCAGGCTTTTTTGGATGATGACTATGATGGTGCCGATGAGATGCCTCTTAGTTCTGGAATGAGTATTACTCTGAATCGAGCACAATTTGAACAATGCCGCAACTGGATCCTATCTAAGTATGTTGGAATAGATAACTGGCAAAGGTAACTTTTACTTAACTCTTTTATGTTTATTCAAGTCTGAATTTTGTTTAGTCCTCCTCAGCAGAAATGAAAATATTACAAATTAGAGGGATGTAGCATGATGGTGACTTAGTGCATTTTAGTAGAATGTTTTTGTTAGTTAACATTGAGTTATTCTTTCGATTATTATGTTTGCATCATCGATAGTCTTTGAATTGGTATTGGGTGTAGGAAGTATGATTCTTATGTTAACGGTGACACGTCTAATGGTCGGACCTCAAAGAGTTTTCATCTATGGTTGCGCGATGAGGTACTGTGTTACCCTAAAGCTTTTAGTAGTGGTTTGAATACAACTTGTTATGGTTTTAGTTGTGATACTGACTCTGCCATGCTGTATAACAGTTATTAAAAGCCAAAGAAACTGATTCAACACTATGGAGACTCGTGCAAGGACCACTCTTCAAGGCACAATCATATAAGAAATACCAAGTAAATGGGTTTACTTTTAGTAAACAAGAATGCAGGGTGAAGAATGTATCACGAGAATAGCGGTGTGTCAATGAAAGTCACATTACAAGACCTATGCGAAGTCGGCCGAGGAAAATGAAATAACTTATTACGGCGTCATTAAAGATATAATCAACTTGAACTATTTGGAATTTGAAGAAAGCTGTTTTTTGTGATTGGGTTAGTGTTGGAGATAAGAATGCTTGCAAAGTTGATGCGGTTTCAAAGGTTGTAAAGGTCAACTTGTCGAAAATGAAAAGCATAAATAGAGTGGTGGATGAGCCGTTTATCCTTGCATCTGAAGCTACTCAAGTGTTCTACTCAAAGGATCTTCTTGAAGAGGATGGTCTGTGGTGTTGCACTCACGACAGGGGTTAACGTCTTGATAGATAAATTTGAATTTCCTACATCTTTTCGATCGATTCTTCTTGACAATGAGAATTTGAAAAAGCTGCTCATTCTTGATTCATTTTGAACTAAACTTGATTTGCGATATGTTTTACCTTACCCAATAATATATACAATGACGCCGCTTTTAGCTCTCTTTTCATGAATTGTTTGGTATTATTTGTTTGATCACTTATTTTTTGAGGTGTTAGGTAGCTTTCTTTTGTTAACGTGGATGCTCTCTTTTAGCTCTGTTTAGTTTTCCCTATTTTGATGTTTGAATTTCACGGGGTATGGCAGCGGTAGAGGTCAATGAATATGGACAACCGGTTTCGAGAACGCAACAACATTAGGTCACCGAAGAGGCGCCTTGGCTCGTACACATGTGCCTATTTCATATAAAAGGCTGGGATGTTGTTGATACAAAGTATAAGGATGATATTTGGAAAACCACGAAGGTACAATACTTACGAGACATGATTTTCTTCACTCGTCATTTAACTTCTTTTATCGTTATTGCAAATAAGTAAGGCATTAATTTGTTCTATCTTTCCAGGCTGAATATGATGTACACGAGACATCAAAGGAAAATATTCTCAAGGCGGTTCTGGTCCATGGAGGAGATTGAAGAGTGAGTTACGCCATGCCTACTATGACCTGTCCCTACTCATGAAGAAAGGATTCTAAATGTTCCACCAAATGTCAAAGAAGAGGATTGGATAAAATTTTGCGAAAATGAAAGAGAAGAAAAGGCAAAGCAAAGTAGAATCGAGCATAAGAGGAAAAGACAACAATATGGCTACACACATTGTAGTGGTCGCAAATCTCATGCTATGGTGAGAGCTGAACTACGTATATTCGCAACTTACCTCAAACTTTTTTATATTCACAACTTAACTGTAACTCAATTATATTCACAATTTGCCTCAACATCCTTATGGAAAACTATATGATTTTACATTGTATTTGTAAATTTAGGAGGCCGCAAATCCTGATGCAGTGATAACTCCTGAGGATGTGTGGGTTAAAGCTCATACACAAGAAGGTGGTTCTATTTTACCTAGCGCGGTGTCATTCGGCGTGAGTCGGTTTACTTTTCGGTTATTTCAACTCTTTTAAAAACATGTACTAGATATTTAAGATATTAGAATTTACTTGGTTGTTATGCTCGACACTACGGGAGAAGCTCAAGAAGGCCCAAGATGAGATCAAAGAAAAACAGGGATGCGGGTCTTCCAAGAGAAGAACCTAGTGCAATGACTAAAGCTTTTGGGGCGGATTCTAGAGGACGGGTTCGTTACTGTTGGTCCTATATCTCGTACGCAAATCAATCTTTCTGCTCCCGCGCGTCACAAGGTAAATGAACCGAAAGCGAAGGAGGGGGTCTTGGTGGGATGGTGGAAGAAATAGGTGGCAAGGTGTGTGTTACGATTGATGGCTTTGTGAAGTTGTGTGGTGTAGTGGAAGAAATCAAATCTACAATTCCAGTGTCGGTTGGCTCAAACGTTCCCGGCACCTCAAGAGTTGTAGCCTCGCATACTCCATGCAATGTTTCGCTTCACCTCAAACAGGTTCACATCTTTCAACAAGTTCACTGTTGGGAATCTTTGTATCACCAGCTGCGACAAGTTCACTGCCGGGAATTCTGCATCACCGGCTTCATCAAGAGCACGTGGTGGACCGCTTTATTCGTTGTTGAACTTCGAGAATGAAGTAGTTGCAACCGGTGAGCTCTGTCTTGGTGCTTTAGCGAGATCGTTTCACGGAGATCTTATACATATACATCTTGCCAAGGTATGTATCGATGATATTCTCATGCAGATGCAATCATTTGCGAAAGCTAACAAGTATGCAGCCACCTTCGAGATGTCGGAATCGGAGGATATGTGCTTCATCCAAAGATGTGCCTCTCAAGCAAAGACACGAGTCCCTTTCTTTTTGAGCTAATCAATCTCGGCCTTTTTGAGCATCGCCTAATATCTGCCTTGACTTATACAGATATTTTTGTTATACTTACGCAGTTTAAACTTTTGTACGTATGCTGACTTATGCGCATACTCCTATGATCTTTTTTTTTTTGATTTTTTTGGCATTTACACTTTTGTACGTATGCTAACTGATGCGCATACTCTTATGCAGCTGTGCATAAAAAGAGCTTTACCTGAAGCAACTTTTTTGGTCAATGTAACTTTTTTCTATATATGTGAACACAAACCGCTTATGAATGGATATTTTCTTTCAGTTCATCATTTTTTTGATATATATGTAGGTGGTTTTTGTTATGTTATATGTAAATGCACGGGGACTTCACACAAGGTCGATTGAAGCGATAGTAACCAGTCGAGGAAATATCAATCCACAGTAAGTACTTCACTTGGTTATTATACTTAAACTATTAAGTTTAAATTTGTGGCTTTGACACTCGGTTTATACTTGCGAGGTATTGCGCTGGTGGGAAGAATCAACAAAATTCCGATACAAGTAAGTTGTTTTTACGATTAATTGAGTGTTAAGGCATGGACAAACTGTGGTGCACGAGAAGGGGACTAAGGTTTATGTTTGTTTTGAGTGCCTAATGAGTTGTGTTTGTTCGGATGCATCCGAGTCATGCGCAACGAATTTGACTTGCGCAAACCACTCGAGAGGCATATATTGAATGCACAATAATTGAGTGTTTTAGTATCCAAGGTACACATATATATCATGTTCAATTCGAGTTAGTACTTCTAATTGCAACTATATATATCATGTTCTTTTACATTGGCTTAACCTAAAATAGTCAAATTGATAATTTGGTGTTTACTATTGGTTGTTTCAGAGTTGGTGAACAACCATGGTACCATTGCAAGGTCTGGAACTAAAGAATTCATGTAAGTTGTGGCTGTTGGTGCTGATGTCGTAAGTTGCTGCTCCACCTCTCTTACTACCTGCAGCGGTAACCTCATAATTTCTCCCCTCTAGTTTTGTTGTGCATACTTGACATCTAAATAGATATTTTTTGTGTTTGCGGGTTAATTGAATTGATGCTCTGTTGCAAGTTTGGAGCGAAATGTTGGAGAACAAGGCGATCATTAGGTTGGAGAGCATATGCAAGTTTTGTAAGTTTCTATGTGTTTCTAAGTTAGATGACTTTGTGAACATAAGAATTTCTATGAACGATACTTAGTATCCCCCTAGTATTTCATACTTAACAAAATTTTGATACTTGGAAGAATTTAAGTTCTTTTTGTATTAAGCTATTTGAATGTGATAAGAATTGATTGAATGTGAGATGAATTTGATTGAAGAAAATATTGTTGATTGTGGAGGATGAAATGAAAGGTGTATCCAGGTAGTTTTTTGGAATTAGGCTTATTTTCTAAATGAGAAAATGAACTGCCGGTCGGCCTTGACCAGTCAAAAAATTGGTCAATCTGACCAATTTTGACCAGGTCAAGGTTGACCGGCGATAATTTTTTTTGTTACAAAAAAGTTAAATGAACGGTCCTGAGTACATTACAACATCCCCATTGCAAAAAAATTCGTAACGGACCCAGTACATTACCACGTGGCAAATTTGTAGCAGCTCAAGCTCATTCACGAGGGCCGTGACAAAATAATTAAAACGACCACAAAGCCGTTACAAAAAAAATGTAACACCCACTTTTGCAACAGGCGAGGGCCGTTACAACCCGTTTTTGTAACGGCCTGGTTCTGTTTCTAATCCCAGAATTTGGTGTAGTGTAACCTATCGGTAAAATCAAATTAAACAATAAATTCATTTCTTATTAAAAAAATAATATTAAACAATAAAATCGAAACATAATAGATATTTAATCAAACCCTCGGCTGTAAAATGAATGCACAATGATAGAAATGAAAAGTCAATAACCCAAAATTAGCTCAACAATGAAATTATATACAATTAGAAACCCTAATCAATTCAAAATTAAAAGTAAATAAAAATAAGATTAGGTATAACATAATATCGTGTTCCATAATGTGACAACTTTACCTGATAGACGTGTTTGACTAATTATTTCTGATTTTATGTTTTTAAATGGAATTAAGCAAGGGATCATGAAAGAATATCAATGACTCTGGACTCCGAGTCCTTATCCATTCGGATCGGAGAAATGTCATACGAACCTCATTGTAATCATCACATTTAGTCGTGCGAACCTCATAGATTGTAACATCATTTATCCTTATATGATTAACAGATTCATGATTAACAACCAATTGTTTCTCAATTCAACCTTGGAAATAGCTAGTGTTTGAGCTTGAATCAGATAAGCATTATTAAGTGTCTCCCAAGTAAAGTAATTATATGTTTAAAAAAAATGTACTTGTTATAGTCGGGATATATAAGTTACAACATCAATGTCTCATTCAAGCCATTATCAACCTAAGATTGATCTTTACTAAACATTTAAACTGACACATTGAGCGAAGAAGACATCCTAGTTTTTTTTTTAACTCCGGCTTGGTCTAATAATCCATTCAATATCTCACAATCTATTAAATAAAAAACAACCACTAATATGAATTAGTAATTACTATGTTATACTTCAAAATATAATAAAGAGAAGAAAATGAGAAACGTCCATAAGAAGAACTCAAAAATAAGTTAGTTCTATTTTGTTGAAAGTTTGCCACCAACTGTTATATGTAGACCTCAATTTAACTATAGAACTTAGGAACTGATCTGTAACAGTAGATAAAAGTCGTTTGTATATAAGTCTCTTGGAAAAATCATTTTTTCTCATTTAATGTTTGAACTTTCGAAAACCTAAGAGAGAAATTCAACTCAAAATATGCTTTGCTTAGAGTGGCTAGATTAATATGTATGATTTAAATGAGGTGGATGCTTACAAAGACTTAAATTAAGGTCATGCTTGGGAGGTGAAGCCCTGTTTCGGAAGGCCACCTAAAGGGACTTATTCTTTGGATGTTATAATCCATAATCATGTGTGTTTACTATGTTCTAAAAAAAAATAATAGTGAGGGAAGTAGGATAATTTCAGGTTGACTTCAAAAACTACAGGCAGTTTTTTCGGCGATGCCAAAAATGTTTACCAATTTTTTATGATTTTTTTTCTTCTTATTATCAAGGTAGTACGATATTCATTTGAGCGTCGAAAAAATTGAAAAACTATAAGATTGTTTATAAGTATATCAAGCTTTAGTAAATTATACTGCATCTGATTGAATAAAAAACTATCTCTCCAAAGACGGATTGATTGACCTCGATAAGAAAATCGTATTGCTTTATTTTAGGTTATTACCAACCTAACTCACAATAAGATAATGGCGAACATTAAACCGGGAGGATGATTATGCATGATAGCCCTCATAATTCCGAGTTATTCCTCTTTTGAATTTATTAAAATATCTTTAGGAGCAGAATTTCAAAGTCCCGTCTCCAAGTAGTATAACTATGAGTTCATTAGTCATTGGACATCCGTAATGTCTTACTTTTTTTTTTTTGGTAATGTCTTACATTTATATGGACGTCGTGATAGTTTAGGGAGACTTTAACACTATACTCAGAAGGATTGAATTATCATTATTTCCACAAGGAGTTTTCTGAATTATCATATTTTCCACCTAACTGGGAATTCCTTAGACTCCTAATAAACAGAGAATAATTAGGACCATACATATACAACTAAAAATAAATTGGCTTATTTCCCGCATCTAAAAGTAACACACACCTCATACCTTCATCTTTTAAAACTCTTTATCTATTTTTCATCCAAGACTGGTTTATACACTCGATACATATGCTATTGAATATGTTTTTGGGATAATGAATGGTCTTCATCATCGTCATAGAAATCTTTTAGTTTCTCAAGAGGTTATATTCATCCTCTCGTGACGACATCATCTCCCTTAACTTTGGTTACCTCTTGGAAGAATTGGTTAGTCTTTCATCAATTTCATGTAATATTCCACTATGTAAACATGTAATATCCGTTGTTTCAAGATATTGACATGCGCCTAGGTTTTTTAGAACTTTAGAGTAACAATTCGATTTCCAGTGTACTCCGCAATTTATGTATCTTCCCCGCTATCATCATTTGATAAAAAGTCAAAAACCATCTATACCGTCTGACATGAAAGCTTACTTGACAGTTATATATAAGCAGAAATGCATGCAACTAATCTTCACACGTACATATGCAAGTAGAAGTTACAAAAAGATAGAAAATGTAATCAAAATACTATGGTTAAATTATGGTATGTGTATTGTGGTAGCAAGTGAATCTGCAGGTTCAATATCACATTGCTAGACGTATTTTTTACATTCGTTGGTAAATAGGTATGAAATCAAACTACTATTCTTAAGTTACTTAATTGTTGAAATAAATGTCTTACATACATAAATAATTGATTTTATTTTTGTTAGATTTTCATGGCATTATCTAAGATAGCATTGCTATCTAAATTTTTAGAATAATATGAGTTGTCTGTCTATATAACCTAAGAATTCTAAAAATATATATTAATTTGTCCATATCTCCTCGTCCTGTCTTAGTCACTCTTCGTTCCATGATGCAATCTTCTTTGAGCGGTTCTTCTTCTTCTTCTTCTTCAAAAACACCAGATGGAGACGTAGTCTTTTTCTTCGCCTTCCGCTTGGGTGTATAAGAATAAATACCTTCAGTCGATTCCTTAAGGGTAACTTGAACCGGCGTGTCTGTTTGTAGCTCAACCACCTTTTTCTCCATAGTTTGTGGTTCGCTATGCTTAGGATCATCAACTGACTTTCCCATCTTCGATTCCCTTGTTCTCCTAACGTCTTCTAGCTTCTCGAGCACCGCAACAAGTTTTACGTAGAGAGACCTAGTGAAAACCATAAACCACAGGATCTTCCCTAAAAGAACGAACCTTGCTCGACACCAACTTGATACGTGTTGATCTACTGTACCTTGGTGACTATTATTATAGAGCGGAATTCAGAATAATAATAGACGAGAAACTTAGAAAACGGAACACAAGTAGTAATTCGAAGACAATATCTTCTCTAGATTATGAACAAGAAAACTATTACAATTCTCTCTTTGTTACGCTCACAATCTCTCTAAACAGTGGATTAACCTTAAACTGTTTTACTAAGCTTGCTTTTACAATAATTAATTGCCTCACAAACTTTTTTCTAGGTCCGTGTATCACACAAACCTCCCTCTCTAGGTGTGTCTTTATCACAAACCACACTCTAGATGTCTTAGCTATGAGCTAAACATCTCTATTTATAGCTTTAACAGTTTCCCAAAACCTTCTAGGAATCTATTTCCTTATCTAAGAATAATTCCTTTTCTAGGTATATTACCTTGTCTAGGAATATTCCTTATCTAGGAATAATTCATTTTCTAAGTATATATTTCCTTATCTAGAAATATTACCTTGTCTAGGAAACATTCTTTTTCTAGGTATATTTCCTTATCTAGGAATATTACCTTGTCTTGGAATATTTCCTTATCTAAGAATACTGCCTAAAAATCAGTATTCCCAAAATTACAATTTTATCCTCAATCAGTTTTTGAGGATCACTAGTTCCCGGGGAGATGAAAATACACATGTATCACTTCTAGCTATGTTTACATAGAAAGTCTGACTGAAATAATTGAACTTGGAAGTACTGGAGAACACAATTGGGTTTCTTAGTTGCTAGAGCGTTAAAGTTGGATTTAACCATGCCGGATAGCGAATTAGGTGCTGCAAAGATATTTGGTAGTAGAGTTGAGATCACCCTTAGTGGAGACTACCTATTTTACATCAAGTGAGGCACTGACCTTCAATTTTTGTGACTATCTAAAAAGTCCTTTTAGAGTGTGTGTCACCGTACGTAAATTCTGGGTAGGAATGGTGAGTTACCCAACTTTGCACCACTTTCAGCACTATTTTTGATCTCTTGAGTGCTAATTTTGTCAATCATGAGGATGACGTCTAAAGATGAAAACTCCTTCTTGTAGTTTGATTTGTAGTTAGCACCATTCTCTCTCTCTCGACAACATCGACAGATCCATAGAAATACATCATCATCAACGAGCAAAGCAACGTCAGATTCTATGAAGAAAGATGAAATAGTCCAAGGTTTACATGCAACAATACAATACAAGGAAAAGTAAAATTCTTATTCAAAGTGAAGATACAATACAAAGAGCAGAATTCTTACACATTTGAAGAGGTGTTGTACATGAGCAAAGAAAAACAGAAAAAGATGAGAATTAGTGAAGTTTATGAAATCAAGACAATACAAGTTGTGAAAAATTGAGTGATAAAGTCCTTCATCCATGGCTTTAGTAGTTTTATTATTTTGTTATTTTCAGTTCATAATTTTCAAAAAAAACAAAAAAAGAAAAGGAAAAAGAAAGAAAATATATATATATATATATATTTATTACAGTTTGTTTTTAGTTTTGTTTAAATAACACCATGGTAAAGAAGAATTTAAGAGGAAATTTCAAGCAACAAGGAAATTGAAGAGAAAAATCAGAATTTGTCAAGGTTCTAAGAAGTTCAAAAGTTCATCATCAACAGTTGAAGACCGAAGATTGAAGACGTTTCTATGGATGTTGTGAGAGTGGTGTTGATTGACGATCGGATGTGAAGGTAAGTGAGTACTCCCATCCTTGTTAATGATTGATTTCCTTTCTTAGAGATCATCAGAAAAGGATTCTTTTTATCCACAATTTTGTGGAGTCTCCAGAAATTATTTCGGAAGGTTATCCTTCCCACCATTCAACGTGTGCAGGATTTCACTCTTTATTCCTATCTGCACACATGAGAGACTAAAAAAGCGGTCATTTTGAGTGCAATTATCATAAAACCTTATTGGTGAGGCAGAAGTCGAGGCTTGTGATAACTCTCGAACCCGAATTCTTTCATATGGTATGGTTATTTCTCGCTCAACTCTTAAGGATGAGAATGCGTTCTTTGGTATTTCTAACTTCGTGTTACTAGCATGCAGAAACTCTATGTCCTCATAGCTCCTTAGATGCTTAGGACTCTATTATGCTCTGAAGTTGGAGAAGGTTTTATGGGTACACCTCCGATAAACCCTCACGAGACTACAACTCGTCCAACTAGGGACACCTATGGGTTTAAAGGCTTAGTGCATACGCTAAATGCATTTGATAGACCAGTGATAGTGGTATAATTAGGATTTCTTAATTTCTGTTTCACTTGAGGACAATTAAAATTCAGGTTTGGGGGTATTTGATGAGTGCCAAATAGTGCATATTTCTACACCTTTTTATTGGCAATTAACTCATCTTTTGCGCTTTAAAATCATATATTATTCCAAATTCTATATTTTCTTCATTTTCAAGAATAAATACTTGTACTAATTAATTTTGTGTTTTTAGATACTAAATAAAGCTTGGATGAATTGCGAAGCCAAAAGAACAAAGATATGGTGAAAATGGAAGAGAGACAACAAAGGCTCCCGCTGAAAAGCAGTAAAGAATATCTTCCGTGAAGAATAATTTATGCACATTATCGGCAAGTGAAGAATATCCTCTGCACCTCGTCCGTGAGTGAAGAATGTTGTTTGCAAGACCTAAAACTAGAAGCGGGCTTGAGAGATTAGCCTTGAAGAACATTTGAGCCCACAAGAGAGAACAACCAAAACCCAAGTCATATTCCAATCTGAGCCGTCGGATTCAGTTTAGCTTTTGAGCATCTAATGGCATCTCCATAGTGTGCATCAACGTTTGATAATCCTACCTCACACCCGAGCATGTTCTGTCCTTCCCTTATCCGAGCAACAACCAAACACTCCCTCCTCTTAGTACTCATTTTCTCTATCGTCTGCAGAAGCCATCACTTCACCTACACCTCTCAGTTCGCCTCCCCCCATCAATCAACTTTTTACTCGAACATTTATGTTCTCAGCAACCTTCCCAGCTGCTATCAATCAACCTCCTAGTCTCTTTCTTTCTCTATCATAGCTTCTTCTCTCAAACAGTAACCCTAGGAGCTATGATTGAGAGAGACAGAGTTAGGGTTCATCTCAATGGAAAAAGAAAACATCAAATCAAGGTCTTGCAGAGATGAATCAGAGTAGGGGTCTATCAGAAATCACAAGTTGAGTAAGTGGGTGTTCTCTAATTTTCGAATTCAAGAGATTGGGAAGAAATTGGTGTATAAATAGGGCTGTTGTTTTGTAACAAATCATCCAATTTTTAGTTGGACCAACTAGTATCTTAATTCAGTTATGTTTTAATCATTTTCAGCATGTTCTAATTTCCTTTGCTAGGGTTTATATGAAGCCCTAGTCTCATATCTTTTATGTTTTTCATACTATGTGTGTTGTTCTTGGATGCTTGAATTGTTCAGGATATACTTTAATCTGTACGTCAACATTTTGCTCTCACAGTGTATGCCATGTATCCATTGTAGTTTGAATACCACTGTGTTGATTATGCTGCAACTCAAGCTTAACCAAACTGTTATTGATCCTTAGATTAGTTGTGCTTTAACTAGACAGTTAATGCTTTGGAAAGATACTTTAGTTGTGATTAAACTATCAATCGGAGAAACACCTTAGATATAGGGCAGATTTGACACTTCTCCCTTATCTGTCACAAGGACAAGAATAACATCATTAGATGAATACATAGTGTAGGTTAGTGGTGGATTTGAAGACCCTAGTTTCCCCACTCTCATTGTCTTACATCTTGTTTTACTATTTCAGTTACTGCCAATATCTCGTCGTATCGACACAAACAAAACCCATCTTTTGTTACTTCTCATTGAATCAGTTTAGTAAAGACCTTGGACCTACACCCTCCTTGTCGCTGTGGGATCGACCTGTATTTACTCTGTCTCCAATAAACGCTGTGCACTTGCAGTTTGACATAGTCGTAGGCTTCTTTCAAATCCTACCACAAGAGGCGACCTGTGCAGAGAGATTCTCATGCAACTTTTCCAGTTGATATTTGTGAACTATACTAGTAGTATAATCAAAGTAATGATGATACTCAGGATTAATAGAATTTTTTGAATTTTTTTCTTACGACCAAGAAAGACTTTTTCCGACAATTAGAACCTATATCAAACTCATCGGACATCTTCTTGTCGATCTCACATGAGTTGGTAGTAAGCGTAGTTCGTACATCATGAATACATGATTTGATAGGTACAGAAATTTTATCAGAACAATTCTTATCTTTAATCGAATTAAGCTTTTCTAAGAATTTAAAAACGTTTTCAAATGCTCTAAATAGATCTTTGTCAATTGATCCATCACGATAGTATACCTCAAAAAGATTAAGAGTTAATCTAGTGAGATTCCATATCTTAGAGCATAGAGAACGTTTTCTCAACCTTTCTTTTTAGAATAACTTTTAATTTTTCCTCTAGATTGTTTTACATCATCTAAGTTTTCATAAGTCTTAGATGGAATGAGATTATCTTGAGAAACCAAAGGTCCGGGTCCATAATAATGTTTGAACAATCTTTAAGGGATTCTGGCGTGCGTTACAGATGCCAAGAGCAAGTTTCCCATAGATATTTCCCATGGGCAAACTTTAAGGATCATTCAAACACAAACTTATTAGGTTTATAGTGTTTGCCTGCTCTGATACCAATTGAAAAAGCGGGGGTCTAACAACCACACCCAATATTTTGTTTGGAAATCTGAATAGACAAACTCCAACATACTTTCAAGAGAATCAACTAGACAGTCAGACTCAATCCATAGAAAAGTATATCAAAGGGTTTTATATCTCTATCTCTTAATTCAATCTGCAATCAGCAAATAGGAATTTGTGAGCCCGATGGAATATAAGAAAAATAACTTGAATGGTACCAAAGACCAATGTTCAAGGATCAATCAATTTCAATCAACAACCAAAGGTTGGATTTACCAATTGATTGATTCAACGCACAACCTGTGATATTTCAATTATATAAACAAATATAATGCGGAAAAGAAATAATACATACACCCGATTTAAGTTTTGTTAACGAGGAAACCGCAAATGCGGAAAAAACCCCATGACCTAGTCCAGATTTGAACACCACACTTTATTAAGCCACTACGTACACTAGCCTACTACCAATGAACTTTGGACTGGACTGTAGTTGAACCCTAATCAATCTCACACTGATTCAAGGTACAATTGCGCTCCTTACGTCTCAAATCCCAGCAGGATACTACGCACTTGATTCCCTTAGCTGATCTTACCCACAACTAAGAGTTGCTACGACCCAAAGTCGAAGACTTGATAAACAAATCTATCTCACACAGAAAAGTCAATTGGAATAGATAAATATGTCTCCCACAGAAAAGTCTACTGGAATAGATAAATCTGTCTCCCACATAAATACCTACGAGTTTTGTTCCGTCTTTTGAAAAATCAAGGTGAACATGAACCAATTGATATACCGGATTTATATTCCCGAAGAACAGCCTAGAAATATCAATCACCTCACAATAATCTTAATCGTATGGTAGCGAAACAAAATATTGTGGAATCACAAACGATGAGAAGAAGATGTTTGTGACTACTTTTTATCTTGCCTATCGGAGAATAAATCTCGAGTCAATCTTAAAGAAGATAGTAATCAAACACGATAGAAGATGCAAGATCAGATCACGCAACTACAGAGAAAATAATTAGGTCTAGCTTCACAATCCCAATGAAGTCTTTAAGTCGTTAACCTACAGGGTCTCGTGAAAAACCTAAGGTTAAAGGAGAATCAACTCTAGCTTATACAACTAGTATCACATAGATGGTGTGGGGATTAGGTTTCCCAGTTGCTAGAGTTCACCTTTATATAGTTTTCAAATCAGGGTTTGCAATCTAAGTTACCTTGGTAACAAAGCATTCAATATTCACAATTAGATGATGAAAACCTGATTAGACTCAAGCTAATATCTTTCAACCGTTAGATCGAACTTAGCTTGTTATACACAAATGAAATGTACCTTCATTTAAGTTTATGTAACCGTACCTAAACGTGTACACCATGTTGGATGAACCGTAGTTAACCGAGGTTAGCTATATGAACACTCTCATATCAACCTCATTCATCTTAACCATAACTAGTTCAAATGACTCAAATGAAACTAGTTAAGGAGTTGTTCAATTGTTATATTCTCATAGAAGTATACAAGAACACAATTGAAGCAAAATTGGTTTGATTCATTCGAATCAATTCATGAACATTATAGCCACGGTTTGCAAAGAATGCATTCCTTAATATATAAATGTATTAGTTCATGAACAAACCAATTTTAGAACTTTAACCACTCAAGTATGCAAATGGGTACGCATACTTAAGTAGCTGGACCAAGATTGGTTTTCGCCAGTATGCGAACGAGTACGCACACCTCCAATCCCAGCGGAATTTTCCGGACCTGAACCTTACGCAAGTATGCGTACGGGTGCGTGTACTTAGGTACTCGGATTTCACAAACCAACAGGTACGCATACGTGCATGCACATTATGGTTCCCAGACATGGATTACATATATGCAAAGTGTATAACATGTTCATAATCCAATATTGGTTAATTGTTCTAAACTCTATTTCAATCATTGAAACTTTCTTAGAGGATGACAATAACTGTTTTCACACACTATTAGCATCAAAGCAATTTTCAAGATATTGGAATAATCATAACGAAACATTTCAAGTCTACACCAAATGAGTGTATCACACAAACCATGAAAGATGTTACTCGACGATTTTCACATAATCATCTTTTGACTTTCGTCAATAATATAAGATGAACTCGGTTGAAGCGAAAGCTTACCAACACATATTTCGAGAAATATGTAAGCGAGTTAATCTCAGCTCGAAATCTCAAATGTGTATAATCGACAACTATATAGTATTACGACTTTTGTCTTAATATAGGAGATAGAGTAGAAATAGACTTTCCAAGTGATAGATGAGTTTTAGTCTCCACATAGCTTTTGTTGATGAAGTTCCACAAGCTCTCCTTAGTAGTTCTTCGTATTCAATTGATGATCGTCGTGAAGTATAATGCTCAACTACACAATCTATCCTAGTCGGAGACATTATTATAAGTAGACTAGAAATCAAAATTTATAGTTTTGATCACTAACATCGACAAACAAGCTTGAGATAGCAACGCTTGCGAGTTCGACTGAGCAGTGCTCTAACAGATTTGGGCCAGGGAGTTGTCTTTGGAGATTGGAAGTGAATTGATATCATCTCGAGCGAGATGGATGCATATGTACATACTAATGTTAGTTTTCTTTTCTCATGAACGGTTTCACGTGTGCGCAAATGGAATTTGGCGTTCTTTTGTTTTTATTTCGTATTGATAAGGTGATTGTCTGTTTTTGTGTTCCTAGAGCAGTATAGATTTGCATTTGTGTTGTTGTAGATGTTTTGTGTTCAATCCATCGTTTGCTGTGTAAGTTTTGATGGATTTGGAATAACGTATTGTTTTGGTGTTTTTATCGAATAAAGTGATGCTTTGGATCGAATGATATATATATATTTTTTTTGAACTGTCAGCTACCTAAGCTGGCAGAATAATCGGTCATCCGAAACCGAATGGATAAAACTGAAACTGAATGGTAAAACTAAAACCAAAACCGTTTGAAAATAAAAAACTGAGACTACTGGTTTTGGTTTTGCTGGAAACCGAACCAAAACCCACCATGTACAACCCATACTCTGGGACTAATCAATTATTTCTACTACTTACGTGAGGCCAATCCTTCTCATATACCGGGTTCTTCAAAAACTCTATCACTATCCCGTGCCATCACAACTTCTAATTGCTAAGCACGGTCGACTCGCATTATATGTGATGCTTATCGCTTGGCACTTCCAACACGCCACCTTGCCACCGCACACCTCTATAACGTACGGACCCAACAACTTAGCCAGTCACTTTACTAAGGAGGTAGCCGACTTTGGCCCCACATAATGAACTTGTTCTAGAGTAAACTCATTTTTGAGATCTCTTTTAACATTAATTAATTGTAGATGTAGGTAGGAAAACTGGAATTAGATTCTTTACTGTCGTTACTCGTTATTCGTGCAATCATGATAAAGAAAAGCTGTTCCCACTCTTACTTTACCTACACTGCATTCACATCCTTTTCGTTAATCCACACTATCTTAATCTTATACCGTTAAGTTATTGAAGATAAAAGTAAAATGCAAAACTCTACACGTTACCAAGTCCCAAAGCCCCCTTAAGTACATTAACTAGTTAACTCAGTCAGGGTTTATGGACGATTCAAAATGAGTTAAAAGTTTGTAAACTGTTCAAGTACCTTTGAGCTTTTGAAGCTTTACTGAAGAAGGATACCTTTATTCTGAACTTGGAGATTCTTAAACTTAAACCCACTTCTGTTGATAAAATTCATTCTAAAATTTTCCTCAGTTGATGTCAAATTTGGTATAAGTTTGCTTGCATTGTGTTCATTTTCACTGGTCCAGCATCTAGCATCCATTTTTAGTAAAGGTTAGAAGAACTTTTAAGTTTTTCTTGCTATTTGATGTTGAAGTATGTTCTTTTTTTTGTTTGCATTGTGATTATTAGTATGATTCTGTATCTTATGTTGTTGCTTTTTTTCTTTTGGTCCAGGATTTGTGTGTCTGGAGAATCAAGATGGGGAAGGTGATTCCTTTGATTGGGTTACTTTTATGTTTCATTTTCTGGTCAGCTAAAGCACAAGTAGACTATGTCAAGTACAAAGATCGAAAACAACCCATAGATGTACGAATAAAGGATTTAATGGATCGGATGACATTAGAAGAGAAGGTTGGGCAAATGGTGCAAATTGATAGAACTGTTGCTACTGTTGACATCATGAAAACTTTTTCGATAGGTGAGTTTTCTGTTGCTCAATGTGTATAATTGATAATTAGAATTAGGAAATGACGTTTGTAGAATAGAGAAATGGATTGTTAAAAATGTCTTTTGGTTTTGGATTTCTTGTAGGAAGTTTATTGAGTGGTGGAGGGAGTACACCTCTTCCTAATGCTAGAGCTGAGGATTGGGTTAATATGGTGAATGAATTTCAAAAGGGTTCTCTTTCGAGCCGTCTTGGGATACCAATGATTTACGGAATCGACGCCGTTCATGGTCATAACAATGTTTACAATGCAACTATATTTCCTCACAATATTGGGCTCGGATGTACCAGGCAACTATTTACTTAATATACACTTTAGTTTAACTTCATGGTTTTAATAATTTTGGTAGATTTCCGGGGTTACAGCTTACAAATTGGCTGTGTCTTATCCTGAAATTGGCCGTATAAGTTTGTTAAGTTATTCCCTTTGTTTACCCTGATGGTAGCATTTCCTTTTTACTAGCTTGATCCTAAAATTTGTGTGTCTGAGTGATGGAGTTTGTTTATGTAGGGATCCTGAACTTGTGAAGCGAATTGGTGATGCAACAGCACTTGAAATCAGAGCTACTGGCATTCCATATGCCTTTGCACCATGTATTGCAGTAAGGAAGAGAAAATAAAGAATCTACTAAGTTATTCATGTTAAGCTTAACGATTGTAGTTGAGAAAAAAATCATTTTCTTCAAATTATATAGGTTTGCAGAGATCCAAGATGGGGTCGCTGTTATGAGAGCTACAGTGAAGATCATAAGATTGTACAACAAATGACAGAGATTATACCCGGTTTACAGGGAGACACCCCAGCTAATTATCGCAGGGGAGATCCTTACGTCGGTGGGAAGTAAGTGCTTTAGTTTTTAAGCTCGTTAAAAGCCGCAAAATTACCTGATATATGCAACCTTTATCACAGATGACACGCTACTTTCCCTATGCTGTTGTTGCCAGTATTCCAATAAGAACAGTTTTGCTAACTTTGTTTACATTCACTTCCAATTGAGTCAAATCTAGCTGAGGTGTTTATAATATTAGGCACTGAATGATTAGCCTTTCCTTGTAGGACCAAAGTTGCAGCTTGTGCAAAGCATTTTGTTGGTGATGGTGGAACACTCAAAGGAGTAAATGAGGACAATACAATAATCGACCAGAATGGATTGTTCAGCATCCACATGCCTGCCTACATCGATTCTGTTAACAAGGAGTCTCAACAGTTATGGTATCATACTCGAGTTGGAATGGGGTGAAAATGCATGCTAACCGCAATCTCATCACCAACTACCTCAAAAATCAACTTAACTTTAAGGTATTCCTTGGATGTTGTTAATTCCTTGGATATTGTTAGCGTCAACTACCAAGATACTTACTCACTTTGTTTCTCCTACATGATGATGAATTCTAAGGGTTTTGTAATCTCGGATTGGCAAGGAATTGACAGGATCACCACACCTGCCCATTCGAACTACTCATACTCTGTGGAAGCTGGAGTTCAAGCTGGCATTGACATGGTGAGGGAGACTATTATAACCACAAATTATTAAACTTCAATATATTCCCTAAGATATTGCACGCAAAATTGTGAAATCCATTAAAAAGCACACTAAGACGCTCTTAATTTGTTCCTGATGCTTCGCAGGTCATGGTTCCCTTAGAACACGTGGAATTTATGAATGATCTGACTTTACAAGTGAAGAACAACATCATCCCGATGAGCAGAATAGATGATGCTGTGACAAGGATTTTGAGAGTCAAATTCACAATGGGACTCTTTGAGAACCCTTTAGCTGATCTCAGTTTGGTTGACCAGCTAGGAAGCCAGGTTAATAGTCCACCCTCTATATTATGTCAGGTTTTTATGTTTCCACATCATCACAGAATTGGTTTTATGACTTTGAACCAGAGTTGATTCAGACAAAGAAACAAAGATCAATGCCAACTATCTCACATATATTGTACTATATCTTTAATGTTTTTGGACTTTTAATGCACATTTTGTGTTATGAAGAGACTTTCACCTTTCATAATACAACATGTTGATGTGAGTTGGGTTATCCATGAACTGTGCCGCTATAAACAGACACCAACCAGTTTGCTTTCCTGTGTAGCGGAACTGAACACTTACGATTTGATTCATTCATGCAGTTTTTTATTTCTGGTCTAGATTGTCTAGCTTATAGGCCTTGATTCTTCTAATTCTCTCTTGTCTTTCTCTTAGATGCTTAATTTATTGCCAGAATGTCAAATGACTTGTAAGTTTAGACTGTTTAGCATATAATTGTTTCCTGTACAGGTACACAGGGATTTGGCTAGGGAATCTGTAAGAAAATCGCTCGTTCTTCTGAAGAATGGGAAGTCTGAGGATAATCCAATGCTACCTCTGCCCAAGACAGCATCCAAGATCCTTGTTGCTGGAAGCCACGCCGACAATTTAGGTTACCAGTGTGGTGGATGGACAATCCAGTGGCAAGGGTTCAGTGGAAATAAGCTCACAACTGGTAATATTTGTTATTGGTCTTACCATTCAATGTGCATTCGTAGTGTTTCATATTAGACACACTGATAGTATGATCAGATGATAAAAATGTGTTTATTTGAGAGACCGTTGTTTGTTTTTTCAATTGAACAGGTACTACTATTCTAAGTGCCATCAAAACTGCGGTAGATCCAAGCACCACAGTGGTTTACCAAGAGAACCCTGATGCTGCATATATGAAGTCTAATAACTTCGTATGCTATTGTGCTGGTGGGTGAACCTCCTTATGCAGAGACTGCAGGAGACAGCATGAAGCTTACGATCCTTGATCCAGGCCCTGATACAATTAAAAACGTTTGTGGGGCTATTAAGTGTGTAGTTGTCGTTGTATCTGGCCGACCTGTTGTACTTGAGCCCTATGTTTCATCGATAGATGCGCTGGTGGCAGCATGGCTCCCAGGCAGTGAAGGCCAAGGAGTGACTGATGTCCTTTTTGGCGATTATGGATTCACGGGAAAACTTTCACGAACATGGTTCAAAACTGTAGATCAGCTTCCAATGAACTTTGGGGATGCACACTATGACCCACTGTTTCCATTTGGATACGGGCTCACTACCAGGCCATTGTTTCAAAGGTAACATTCTTCTTATTAAATCTGTGGTACTTTATTTCATTTTCTTGTGGTGTGCTTTATTCTTTAGCTTGTTGAGTGCTATTTTGATCATATTAGCTGATGCTGCTGACACATAACGTAGCAGTTGCTGTGTCATATTCTATAAGGTTGTTTCCAAATTTTTAAACTGTTGAATGATATCTGCAGGTTCGATACTTCAGGAGCCTTACAAAAGGCAATGTGTACTTGTAAGACAATTTTTGTTTTCATTAGCTTCTTCCTAACAGGTATGGCAATCATGTAAACTCAATAATAACTCTGTATAAACCTGAGTTTCAGTAATTCATTATGGATGGTCATTGGATGTATTAATTGGCGGCATTCGAGTTTTTATATAAATTATATCTTTACATGAAGTTGATTATCATTGTTCTGCAAGTTATATTTTAGTTCTGTTAATTAGTAGTGAGGGGTGCATCTTAGTGAAGGTCTGTAAGACCACTACTCTGAGTACCACGGTAAACACAGTGCTAGTAGTGTCCTTCTGTAGCTATGCCTAACATTCGGTCTGCGTACCCAAGTTTAAAGTACATTATAGGATTATAAGACTGGGCATCCAATTCTTAACAGAAAATTTAACCTTACATGCTACACGAAGAGTGGCATCATACTGAAGTTACTACTCATTACAACAACCCATCCAACACCATACGGGTGCCTTTTTCTTCATACATTTTCTTCTGAAACAATAAGGGAGTTAGCCTAGTTTCCAAGACAGAGAGGTTTTCTTGAGCATTCTTCATCTCATTGTTGGCTAAAATCAGTTGCTCCTCAGCTGCAACCAGTCTTGCCTTCGCCTGTTCATGCTCAACTAGTGCAGTCTGAAGCTTCTGCACCCCATAGAAGCCTTCTTTAACAAGCTCAAACCATTCTCGTAGCCAGCTAATGTTAAATTCAAGTTTCTCGGCCATCTTTATCTTCTTCTCCCATGCTTCAATCATTTCAGAAGACAGCTCACCGACACGCTGTTGTTTCATATCCAGAACAGAATTCATTATATCGTTGACCACCGAGACTTGGCCAGAGTATGAGTCCATCAAACTTGGCTTGTAGCAATATGCCCATATTTTAACCAAATCTGTTTATATAATGGTACTTGTGATTTAAGAACACTGAAGCCTCAACATCTTCCAATTTCTCATTGAAAACTGTGCCTTGTCGATGTCGTCCCTCTTCAAACAATTGACCAGCAAAGTTATCCTCGAGCATTGGCGTAATTTGGCATGAATGTACTGATGTTGGTGCTTCACATTTTGCCATTGTGGCGTTACATTCTGTTGCTACTTCACGTTTTGACAATGCCTTGGTCTTTGTCGCTTGGTCCTCTTCCCTTAGTTCAGAGTGAGCTTTTTCCACCCCAACAAGTTCATTTTCCCCACTAAGTTTCATTTGGGTTTCAGGCTGTGGCATTGACATTGCAACTGGATCCATTTCTGAAATAGTCTGCACGGAAAAGAGCACCTGGGGTTCTGTTTCCGTTGACTTATCGGAGACTGTCTGAAATTGCATAAATTTTTATCACTAATAAGAAATACAGTAGAAAGAGGGCACCAAGATGCATACACAAACCTTCTGAGAAGAGTTCATTATGAACCCTGGAAAACCAATTTCGGCTTCAATGATGCAAGTATCATTTGCAAGGTATCCTCTACCAGGGTCGTTGAGTTGACCAAGAGGCATGAAGGATGTAAAACCAATCATGTTTTGACCGTGTTGTCCCTCTGCTCAGCGTTGCCATTAATACTAAAGTTATTCACATACAGTACGCATCAACAATAAATGAAACAACATCCGTTAAACTGTTAAGGGATAAAATTTCCATCATCGGATGATGTAGCATCATAGTAAGATGATATATATACCTTTCCGCACTGTATATTTGTTATGAACTTGGTCTAAGACAGATAAACTGTACTCCATATTCTGCAAATGATTGCGCGAGGACAACCTGAAAGAGGACGGAACATTGGGCCAAGGAAAACTGTCCGAGGACTCCAAATTGACGGAGGCCAAACTGGAAGAGGGACCTGAATTGGTAGAGGTTAAATTAACCGACGCCAAACCGCTCGAAGACCCAATTGGTGAGCTGCATGAATCGGAAGACCACTTCGAGTACCACGAATCGGTCAAGCCAGTACTAGAAAAGGAGCCAGATTTGCCCGAACATGAACCAATCGACGAACCCAATGTGGCGGAGCTCGAACTGTGCCATGTGCTGGAGCTGAAACCGAGTGAACCCGCATTTTCCATGAATATGGAAATATGATTGTCATTGTCCTTGCCCCTTGGGTAAATTGCTAACCGCCTGATAAAAAAATGAAGAGTATAAACAAAAAATAACAAAATAAATTTATGCAGAAATGCATCTAACCAATTAAAGTACAGAGTTAACAATACCATTTATATGAACCAAACTTAAACACATCTGAGTAGTAAACTTGAGCCAGATAATTGTTAAACCTCGAAAAAGTTTTCAATTCTCCATCTAAACCTTGATGATATTTTAGTGACGGAGTCATTTTTCTCTGGAAAATTCGGAACAGGCTTGAACAGCATTGTCTGTAATCCACTTCTGGTGGATGACTGGATGATAATAACCAGAAATATTTACACTTTCTGTACAGATTTCA